>CM059573.1:54055342-54370368 GCA_030386875.1 Morinoia aosen
ATTATGTGCGAGAAAAATACGAGAAACTAGTTCACGTAAAAGCATCTCTTTTCATTTATCAATTACTTTAAGTTATTTATAAGATGGATAGATTTTTTCTTCGTATCAATTTGAATGCTCTACACATGCTCTTCTTGTAGAAAGTAACCGAATAAAATTTTAATTCTTTGGCAAATATTCCCAGGTTTTGTCCGTATAGCATAGAAAAGTAGTTGCAGACAATTTAATCATTTGAAATGAATACCTGCAGCCCCCGAGCTGTACTCGTGATATGGTTTGCGACAAATGCTCATTTTATGCAGGATATTTCTTCCAAGCAAGACCCGTGGAAAACACGGACAATGTCATCGTTAAGCTAGGTGGACCCTTGAAAAAATTCTGTCAATATTACCTGACATATGGTCACCTACCATATCCTAGCCTATCCTTACCTTACCTATCCTACCCTAACCAAGCCTATCCTGGTAAAATTTCAAACATATCAATCCATGTAAGGGCGATCTTTTTTTAGTTACACTGAGGAATTCGGTATCCATGATACCGCAAACTCGGACGAAAGCGTAGCGTACGGAGTAATTAATGAAGGAACGAGCAGAATATTATGTAGACGTCCGTGTCTGTGTGAGGTACAAAAATTGTTTTTGCTAACTTTTAAAAGTCTTACCTATGTTATACGTGTGGTGAATGATAAATTATGCATTGATGAATAAGTCCTGTAAGTTCCTGATCCAACTCCAGGTATCTAATATACATATAAAATTTTAATTATCTTGTTTGGTTGCTAGGTGGACATCGTCCACGTTCTGCTAATTCAGCAAGCCGTTTTCAGCATCAACAGGGGGCAAAATTCGCTTCGCTGCTTTTAGTACTAACGCGAAGTAAAATAAAACCTTATCGAGAGCCGTATTGTGGATACGATCCACTATAAATGTCAATTTCCTGTAGAATATTCAACAAACATTCTTGAAAAATGAATACGATGCAGTGATTTTAAAGGTTACTGAAATGAAATAATTATGTTACAATCTAATGCTTCAAACAATTTGTGTGACCCTGCAAGTTATTTTATTTCAAGATGTTTTAAAGACCTTGTCAAATAAAAAGCCACTGCGTTGGTCGACTCAGTTTTCAAGCCTTTTTCTGAAGTTCACAATGTTCATTAGATGTCCTCGCAGCATTGATTTTTCCCTTATTCCTTATTTATGACCTGCGAATCTCAATGCGTTAGTACTGAATGAAAAATCGCGAGGTGCCCGATGTCGTAACATTTTTTAAGCACCTTTAATAGTTAGGATCACGATCGGACATAAATTCGGCTACACTTGGACAGAGAAGACTTTCAATCATTCCACAGTAGCTGTGTGAGTGCAAAAATATTTTCTACTTCGAAAAAAAAATTCAGGACCACGCTCGTTGAAATCTCCCGTGTGTCATCGAAAACTACTCAGAAGATAACTCCTCTCATTCAATTCATGCACCTCAAAATTAATTGCATTCAATGTACAGTACGGTGGTATACATTTTTCCTTGAAGCTTTTTTCATTTCCGCTCAACACAGCTGCATCTTAATTGCCCTAACCCTACACAAGTAACCTGACCCTACACAAGTAACCTGACCCTACACAAGTAACCTGACCCTACACAAGTAACCTGACCCTACACAAGTAACCTGACCCTACACAAGTAACCTGACCCTACACAAGTAACCTGACCCTACACAAGTAACCTGACCCTACACAAGTAACCTAACCCTACACAAGTAACCTGACCCTAAACAAGTAACCTGACCCTACACAGGTAACCCGACCCTAAACAAGTAACCTGACCCTACACAGGTAACCCGACCCTACACAAGTAACCTGACCCTACACAAGTAACCTAACCCTAACCTAAGGTTGTTTAATAACCTAAGTGTAGTAGGGAGAACAAAGTATTTCTTAATCTAATAAGAGTTTTTCAAATGCTGACTGAATATTTTTGGAATAGAGTAGTCGTCAAATTTTGCACTCAAATATTATTCTTTGGAAACATTCTTTGGAAATTTACAAAACCTTCAATATCGAAACTCTTCAATAAAGGAAATACATAAAGGTTCATTATACATGCCAAATTACACCGTGTTGAACTTGTTTGCATTGATGATGTTATTTTAAAACTACTGAATAGGGCTCGTAAAAAAATAACGGTACTTAGTACTGTTCGATCAACATTTAAACAATTGAAACATTTGAAACATTTGGAATAATTTGGACAATTTAAACAATTTATTTACCACAAACGGCACGGCATTAGATTGTTTCTTGAGTCTAGTACAATTGACACATTTGAGTGTAGCTATTATTTCCCTAATAAGTTCAAGAATCGCAAATTTCATTGGTTGCTAATACAAAATGTTATTCTCTGATTCCTCGAACTAAAGGGAGTGGGTGATCAGCGTATGTTTGACCAGCGGCGTCTAAGTCTCCCGAATTTTTCTTATATTTTTTTCGTTATATGCAGAGCAAGGGGGAAAACATAATCCAATTTTTCCAATTACTGAGATTAAAATATTACGTGAAACTCATGAGGAAAATAATCCTGTATCATAAATGCGTTCATCGATTACCTCCAGCGATACCGATTAAAATTTTCTGTAGTCGCTAGCAAACAAGCAAAGTTATGGTCATAATAAAAAAATTAATATCGCGTTTATTCATATATTTTTGGTTTCTAACTGTTAAAAGTTTAAGCTCCCATAAATAGAAGAGCGGATTTGTGGTACAGGTGCTCATTGTCAAATGTGTATAAGCATATTTAAACTAAGAATTTTTATAGGATTCTGAATTTTGTTCGGTATTTATGAAATAAAAATAGATTGAAGGTTCAAGATGCAATGAAAGCTTGGTCATTGATGCGCTCGTTACCTCTCTTTGAATAATTTAAGAAAAATTAGAGGAGCTCTATTTTAATCCCCAAGCTAATTTGGCGATAAAATAAATGGCTCTATCGATCATAATTAAATACCGTAAGGTTTTTTCGACGCGTACACTTATCTACAGGGTGTCCAAAAAAAAAAGATACCTAATTTCCAAGGGCTGTAATTCAGAAACTATTAAACTTACAAAAAAATGAAAAGTCACATTTTGTTTCTTAACAATTGTTTCATCTCTGTACAAAATTTCAAAAGAATTGATTTAACCTTTTTCTTTGAGCGGTATTTTTAGTGACCGATACTGAAAAACTGTTTGCACAATCGCATTACCGCCTCGAATCATCGTATCGAGGGGCCTCCAGATCGCCTGATTTGACGCCGTGCGATTTCTTCCTTCGGGGACATCTATAGCGCAAGGTTTATAGCTCTCCGCTACGCGATACCGACGAAGTCAAGCAAAGAATTGAAAATGAGGCTAATTTGCTAGCAAGCAAGGAGATGATGCTCTCGTTAGACGAGTGATGGCGGGAATGAGGAGAATGCGACTGTGTGCTGAGAAAAACGGAGGATACACCAAAGGAAACGAACAATAGGAGGAACATTTCTATTGTTTTTTATTATACACTGGCATTTTCCATTCAATAAACGGTTGCAAGTGATTAAAAACATGGTTTCAATATCATAAAATTCAAATTTTAACAAAAGTGTGCAAATTACCGAATAGCGCATTCAGTTTTTCTCTTACAGCAACAGTTCTATGCGCAGGAGCACCGTCCTGAATCCACCAGGTTCTATTGAGTCTGTTTCCATGTGTTTGTTAAAGTCTTGGAACGATCCTGTTTTTTATTGGATCAAGGTATTTTTTATGTTTTGGTTGGTCTGGATTTAGCGTGATACCAACTACAAACACAAAGACTCGAGAATGTGTTTCGATTAACGCGCGAGAGGACAATGATGACACATTTGGGAACTCAGCTTTGTTTAGTGTCTTTATTTGAAGGAGCCGGGTGGATCGCCGAAACTTGTTCCTGCAGATCTTGGCTGAAGATACTTCGCAGTCCTGGAGGCAGCTGCTCCGGCAGGCTGACGAGGTCGTACGTGTATTTGTATTTAGGGTATTCAGTTCACTGAGGGACAACTTAAACCAGGCACAAAATCGGTGCGTCTCTATATGGGGGCAAAGCCTGCTGAATTTGAGCAGGTGAGTTTAATCCTGGTGCCGTGACTGGAGGCGGTTATAGAAAAGAAAGAAAGAAAGAAAGAAAAACGTTTATTTTCCAAGTTGCCACATGAGATACATGTCAACATATTGGGTTTTAAAAAGTTTCTTAATATAGGACGTAATAAAACAAAAGTTCCATACGAGGAATACTAATTGACAAACCATCAGAGGTGTACAAATAGAAAAGCCATACGAGACATAATAATTGACAAACTATACGAGGTGTACTAATAAACAAACTATCAGAGGTGTACAAATAGATAGACCATACCAGGCATATTAATGGACAAAATATACGAGGCGTACTAATAGACAAACCATACGTGGCGTGCTAATAGTCTAACAAAAGTTCCATACGAGGAGAACTAATTGACAAACCATCCGAGGTGTACAAATAGATAAGCCATACGAGGCATAATAATAAGCAAACTATACGAGGTGTACTATAAGAGACAAAATATCAGAGTTGTACAAATAGATAGACCATACGAGGCATATTAATAGACAAAATATACGAGGCGTACTAATAGACAAACCATACATGGCGCGCTAATAGTCTAACTCTGTCAAGGGTAGTTGAATGAGAAATGAAAAATATCATCTCTTGGATGTTTTATATTCCAAGAGATGGCTAATAATTTGTAAATAATTCGAATACTGCTAAGGAATTATTCGAAACTCCCAAGTTCTTAGTTGAAATTATCGAAGTAGGAAAAGGACAAAAAGAGCTATACGGGAGCAGATTGAAACCCCATCGTAAATGACAATCAAGTATTGAGAAAAGGTTAGTCATGAAGTAACTTATAAAGAACATCGAAGTAGGAAAAAGACAAAAAACGCTATACCGGAGCAGATTGAAACACCATCGTAGATGACAATCAAGTATTGGTTAGTCACGAAGTAATTTATAAAGAACATCGCGCAACACAGCACGCACATATAGAAATGCGTAAACAAACTCACACTCAAAAATGAAATGCACGGCTTGTTCAGCACACAAATATAGAGATAATTTTTGCACGAGCGCTTTATTTCATTTATCTGTTTATACTTTTAATTTCTTCTATTCACAGAAATGCCCTTCGGGGCCGTGATAGATCGATTTCTAAATTATTAAGCAAGCGCAATCAATTTGTTTATTTCTGAAAATTGGTTCAGTGTTAACTGATCGCAGAGCTTTAGGTAAAATGTAATGTGTCATGAGGTTTTGCTTTTTACGCAAAAAGTAGAAAATAGAAACATATATATGTGCATGTGCTTATTATATATATGTACGAAACGTGTGGATGTGTACACTGATACATAGATATTCATGTTTGCTTGCTCACACATACACACCCATGCACATACTAACACACATTTTCATATATATATATATACGTATTGAAAATGAATGTATGAGAAATGCTAATAAACATGAAAAATAATCTTGCTCCTTCTATATTTAAAATGACAGCCAAAGCTCTGATGAATCGTAAGAAATAACCTGAGGAAAAATAAGGAATTGAAAAAGGACTTTTGAAAACGTAACATGGAATGTTTTTTTTTTAATTTCCTAGAAGAAAATTTAAGAAAACTCAAGTTAACGCCGAGGAACAACAACAACAAAAAAAAACATATTTCATATCGTCTCGATATTCTCTGCGACATCATGCGGACATGAGTACATGGGATAAAATGGAGGTACAGTGTAAGCCGGTTACCATGCACTCATGATTGACAAATATCTACAAAACTTTGGCAGAAATGCGTAAACAAACATATACTCAACATCAAAATTCATAGCTTGTACAACATACGGACAGAAAGATAATTTTACCACGATTTATATGTTCAAATTGCGCTTTATTTCATTAATGGTATTTGTCATTAATCCGATTCACAGAAACGCCCTCTGGGGAAGTGATAGATCTATTTTTGAATCATTTCGCTAGTGCAATAAATGTATTAACCGGATGGATTTTGCGTAAAGAAATGAAATAGAAACATGTATATCTATTTATGTAGATATATATGTATATACCTACATACGTACACACACATATAAATATATATTACTTATTGAAAATGAAATATAAGAAAATAAAATACATTTATAGAATAAAAAAAAAGATAAAAACAACCTACCATCTACTACACCGAAAATAACAGTTGAGCTCACTGTAATCCTAAGAAATTATTCGGAAAAAAATAATTATAAAGAAAAGAAGACTTCGAAAAACGTAAAAATGAACTGGCTTCTAATTTATTCATAGAAATTTCTAAGAAAACTCAGGTTACAGTCAAGAAACAACACAACTCTTCAGCATTATACGGACATGTGTACATGGGATAAAATGGAGTAACATTGTGGCCGGATATCACATCTGAGTGGCGAATATTTACAAAATTTGGCACATATAGGTAGAGTAAGCAGTGGTTCAAAGTGACAATTTTAATTACAGAAATTTAGAGTTATTTCGATTTGAAATTTCAGTGCTAGTGTGCGCTGAAAGCACGGAAAAATATAAAAAGACTAAATGAAATGCTTAAATTACCCCCTCCCCCTGCTCAGCCGAAATCGATGGAAAACATCATCGAGAATGATTTTGAAATAGCGAGACAACGTTAGCCAAAATTTAGTTCATTAAAAACTTTGCGCAACCCTCACATCTATAAACCTGTATATTGGTGTACATACAAAATGTATTTCAGGGTATGTTTGTCAATATTAATCAATATTAAATATTAATCCAGAAAAGAGAAAAAAATAATAAAATAACATTATAAAGATGAGGAAATACTCCTCATTATGGAAAAAACGTTCGTTCTGCTGCATTGAACTGACGGCTGTGGTGCTCATTATTGTCGACAGAAATAAGTAAGATGAATATACGAATGGCTTAGCAAACGTAGAATGTAATAGTCTCTGTTTTTCTAACAGAAATTTCAGGAAAATTAAAATTTCTGGTAGATGGGAAATTCACACCGAAATGCTGCAGGCCCTATGACAGAGATGCAAAATGACGTGACACATTTACTCTAAATTCTTTTACAGTTTTAGAGTTTTTGATATGCTGGGGAAGCTTGTTCCACAAAAAAGCTCCAGAAACTGAGAGAGCTTTTTGTCCCACGTTAGATGAACGGTAAATGACTAAAACGTCATTCCTCCGATTTGGTTTTTTGTTTAGGATATAAGATGGAAAAAATTTTACCACCTCTGCATTACTTTGGGGGAGGTACAGAGAGGAGAACACTCGTCGAGCTTTTTGGATCATGAATCTGTTCGGTATTGGGATCCAGTCGAGTTTTCTTAAAAGAGGGGTGACATGATCGTATTTATTGAAATTTCTTTTGCATACTACTTTAGCGGCGAAGTTTAGACATTTTTGCAACTCTTCCTGACGACATTGAGGTAAATCTCCCCACACAAGACTGCAGTAGTCCAGACGCGATAAAACTAAAGACTGAATCACTAATAATCTAGATTTTTCGTCAAGTGTGTTCTTAATGCGATGAAAGAACATTAAGGTTCCGTTAATTTTGTTGCACATTGTTTCTACGTGTGAATTGAAAGTCATATTTTTGTCAAACCAAACACCCAGATTTTTTACCTTATCTACTGGTTCAATTGTATCGTCTCCAAATGTTAGCTTGAATGGTGGTAAATTTTCACTCGCATTCTGTGATCCAAAAATAATACATTGCGTTTTACTTGCATTAAGTTTGAGGCCATTATGGTCATACCACAATTTCAGATTTCTCAAAAGGTTTTCAGCGTTGGCTTGTGTTTCTTTTAAATCCGCTGCTGAGCTTGTCATGGCAATTTGTACGTCATCAGCATAAATTAAGATTTTTGTGTTTGCCGGCATGGTGGGGAAATCATTGATGAAAATTGAAAACAGGAGCGGGCCAATGATTGAGCCTTGAGGAACGCCAAAATTATTTGGTATGAATGATGACATTTTGTTTTTCAAGCACACTGCATGAGAGCGGTTGAGTAGGTAGCTTTCAAACCACTGAGTGTCTATTCTGAGGTTTGAAATTTTTTGTAGAAGTTTCTTATGCTCAACACTGTCAAATGCTTTGGAGAGATCAAGCAATAGTAAGAGAGTTAATTTTTTTTGGTCAATATCTTTGTAAATTTTTCTGTTATGTTTAACAGGGCGTCCTGAGTACTGGTATTCCTTCTGTATGCATATTGATTGCGATGCAGTAAATGTGACTCGTCCATGAAAGACGAGAGCTGGTTTGTTATTACTTTTTCTAATATTTTGGACATAACAGCTAGGCAGGAGACTGATTGGTCTGTAGTTTGACGCTATGTCGATATCACCAGATTTATGTAATGGCTTAATAATGGATAATTTCCATTGATCGGGGAACTTGTTTGTGGCTATAGATGTATTTATTATCAAGCGAATGAGGGGTGCTGTGACAGGGAAGCTGTCTTTTATATGTTGGAGGCTTATACCATCATGTCCAGTCGCTTTAGTATTCTTTAGTGAGTATAAGATTTTTCGTATCTCTATGACGCTAACCGGGCTTTGGTCTCCATTTGTTTCTACTATTTGGGGATGAAACATCGCTCAGGTTTGCCCCTGTAGATGTGTCTGAAACTGTCCTGGATACTTCATTGAAAAATCGGGATAGGTCTTAATCGGGATAGTAATTTAAGATCAAGGCCCAGGGATTTGTGTTTATGGTAAGTGTGGTGTTTGGCGGCGTCGGAGAATGCCGCGTCGGAGAATGCGACGAGCTCTTCACGACACAAAATTAAGGCACGAAATTGACGCTAGGGACGCGTGACTGGAATGTTGCCACAACGCCTAGGTCTAACTCAAGCGGTTGTTTGGTATTACTTAATATTTGTGTGATTCACATAAAAACATTAAAGATTAATAATTATAATTAGAAAATTATTAGTAATAATTTAAAGTAAGATAGTTTATGCCAAGAAAAAAAAAGAACCAGAGTACAAACGAACATTACGTTTATTGCATACGTTTCGGAATTTTTAAAATTCCATCATCAGTGCTGAAATAGGAGAAAACAGAAAAGATTTCTTAAGATCCTAGTAAAAACATATATATATATATTCCACAAAATTCTCTTAATGTAAAACCCGAATTTGTATTCATTCATACACAAACAGTTGCATACTCATTATTCACACAAACACACATATACACGCTAATCGAGATACACACAGTGAACACATACTATGCTTTCACACGGACAACACACATACAAGCACACACACACAGAATTACGTCAGTAGGTGGGGAGTGGGGACAATTGATAACTTAACGGCACTAATGTCTTTGTTGAGGTTAGATTTATGAGTGAATATGAAAAGGGATTCTAAAATTCTAAGGTCGTGCTCACTGTTAGCTCGACATAAAGTTGAAAAATTAGCGTTTTTAAATGAATGGTTTAAATGATCGCAGTGATCTCTAATTGCTGATTGGGGTGGAACGGTTAGTGCACGGTCGGTTCTATGAGATATTCCTGCGTGTTGGCTATGTCTGATGAATTGTTGGAGTTTGGTACTACCAACGTAAGACTGCATGCAGCAGTCACACTTATAAAAATAGACACAGCCACTCCACAAGCACTCATTCAATCGTTCTTTTCTGCTAAAAAAGGATGCAATCTTAAAACTAATTTTGTAAAACACTCTGATGTCGACCGTTGTAAAAAACCTACTAACCAAAGACACTATCCCCCTCTTCAGCTCTGCGTTCAAATAACCCATGAACGGTAACTCGACGTACATGGTCTGCTTTGGTACGCTCAAAGTGGCAGGAGAGGGGCAAATTTTACGATCTAAAAATTTTTTAACACAATTCTGAATAAGTGATTTTGGATATTTGTTGTTAATCATTAATTTAACAATGTATTCTATTTCAAGATGGAATAATTCATACGTGCTGGATATGCGGTATGCACGATGAAGCAAACTGTAAATACTCGATTTTATATATCCTCTATAAACACAGCTGAAATAGTTCATAGCAAGACCAGTGAATGTAGGCTTCCTGTAAACAGAAGTGATGAGTTTAGAATTTGTTTTTTTATGAGGACGTCTAAGAAAGGGATCTGACCATTTTGCACTACTTCCATTGTAAATTTAATATTAAGATGAGATGCGTTAAATACCGAAAAAAGCTATTGGCTGCCATTTCAGAGCGAAATAAAACAAAAGTAGCGTCCAGATACCTGCGGTAAAATAGTGGCTTAAACTCTGATGGGCACCGGCTCAAAAAATGTTTTTCCAAGTAGGCTAAAAAAGAGTTCGCTATTAAAGGAGAAAGATTAGAGCCCATTGCAAGGCCGTCAATTTGCTTGTACGTTCTACCATTAAATACAAAATAGGAGTCTTTCAGCGCTACTTCAAGTAAACGTTTTAATTGCGGTCTATCGTAGTTCAGGATGGCCACGTTATCTTGAAAGATGCGATCTAGCAAAACATCAATAGCTTCATTCAGTGGAACATTAGTGTACATAGACTCGACATCATAGCTACACATGAAAAGACTATCTATGTTGCCAACGGTCGACAAATCGCAAACAAAATCAAACGATTTTTCTACGGTAAATTCACTATTGCAAAATGGGGACAGAATAGGAACCAAGTTTGAACACATTTTAGAGTTGAGAGTATTGCATGCAGATAAAATAGGTCTTAGCGGTACATCAGGCTTATGAATTTTGGGCAACCCATATAACACTCCAAGTTGAGATCCTACAGAGCGACAAGTTTTATAAAAAATCATCGGTCAGAATTCGTGAATCTCTATCTTTTTTAATTTTAGAGTCCCTTTTCATATTCATTCATAAACCTAACCTCAACAAAGACATTAGTGCCGTTAAGTTATCAATTGCCCCCACCTACTGACGTAATTCTGTGTGTGTGTGTGTTTGTATGTGTGTTGTCCGTGTGAAAGCATAGTATGTGTTCACTGTGTGTATCTCGATTAGCGTGTATATGTGTGTTTGTGTGAATAATGAGTATGCAACTGTTTGTGTATGAATGAATACAAATTAGGGTTTTACATTAAGAGAATTTTGTGGAATATGTATATTTGTTTTTACTAGGATCTTAAGAAATCTTTTCTGTTTTCTCCTATTTCAGCACTGATGATGGAATTTTAAAAATTCCGAAACCTATGCAATAAACGTAATGTTCGTTTTTACTCTGGTTCTTCTTTTTATTCTACGAATAAGATTCTCTACGAATCGTCCAATTGGAAGTATAATCTCTAATCGCTATGGAGATCCAGTATTAAGAGTGTTTCGTGGACTGGAGAAAAACCTTAAAAAGAAAGATAAACTGGTGTGTGATATAGAGTTTTTGAGTGCATGTTATCACCCAAATTCCTCCGAGCTCGTTTGTACCGCCGCCAATTGGAGACTTCAGACCTGTGGCGATCCTTGCAGCGAAAGCTGCTGTGGAACGAACTGAGGTTCAAGCAACGGACATTGAGGACCCTGGAGAGGCGACATGAAGATTTCCTTCGAAACCTCAAATCAAAAGTATCTTCTTTAGACTTTGCTTCTCTCAAATTATGGTTTCCTCTCAAACAAGCACAATATGTAAACCATGTCCGAGCAGTACAAAAGAACAAACTAGTCAAATTAGGAGTTTCGCCCCTGTGCAATAATATTGACCCTTCTAGTGTTATTTTTACCTTGTCGTCCAAGACTCTGTCGTCAGACGAAAAACGGGTTTTATGTTTGGGACTAGATTTTGGTTTACCCATTACCAAATTGAATTTCCACAGATATTTTTTGGTGTTTGAACGGCTGTGCGACAAATTGTCCAAGTTTGAAATTTCTCCATTTATTCACAATAGTAGAGCAACTTTTAGCAACGATCTGAAAACACTTGCTCAAAAATTTTATAACAAATTTGATCGCTACCGTAACACCTGTGCAATGTTTAAAATGAAAGATTTTCAATTCTTAAGAGATTAGGCGCTGATAACTCTATTTATGTTACCAGACCTGATAAAGGGAATGGGGTTGTTATTCTTAACAAACGGGACTATATTTCAAAAATGGAATCGATTCTGTCTGATAGAGAGAAATTTTGTGAAGATCTTACTGACAAAAAACTTTATTCTTAAAACTTGAAAATAAGATCAACTACAAACTGAAAAAAGATAGAGATTTACGAATTCTGACCGATGATTTTTATAAAACTTGTCGCTCTGTAGGATCTCAACTTGGAGTGTTATATGGGTTGCCCAAAATTCATAAGCCTGATGTACCGCTAAGACCTATTTTATCTGCATGCAATACTCTCAACTCTAAACTGTGTGCGAACTTGGTTCCTATTCTGTCCCCATTTTGCAATAGTGAATTTACCGTAGAAAACTCGTATGATTTTGTTTGCGATTTGTCGACCGTTGGCAACATAGATAGTCTTTTCATGTGTAGCTATGATGTCGAGTCTATGTACACTAATGTTCCACTGAATGAAGCTATTGATGTGTTGCTAGATCGCATCTTGCAAGATAACTGTAGGATTCGCTACAAAATGTACAAATTCAGTGAAATTCTTATTAACATTCAAATAGCATAATTATTGGCATTAAAAATCTTACTCTAAATTAGTATTAACAATTTTCTACTTATAATTAGTAATCTTAGAAGTTTTTGTGTAAAAGCACATAAATAAATAATACCGCCGATGGACGTTCGAGTTTTTGAATCGTTAGGATGGCAATACCGCGACTGACGCAGCTGTAGGTTCGTCACTTCTTGCTTGGTTTTTGGCCGTGTGTTTTCAGCGTTTTCATTCATCGCCATCACCAAACGCCACAAAACATTCCCTGGGCCTTTGATGCTTTACCTTACACTTGAGTTCTTACGCCATAGCGCAAGTGGCTAGGGGTTCTGCCGCCGTGCGGGAGACCCGGGATCGATTCTCGGCGCTGGCGGTGGCGATTTTCTCTGTTGGGTATAGGAGAAAAATTCCAAGCACAATACCCCACTCTACCCAGGTGTCTGAAATGGGTACCCGTCTTGACCGGAGGGCCGCGTAATGGCGTCCTGGCGTTAGTTATAAGGCATTTGAAAATCCAATGTACAAGGTGATGTGTATCAGGCTTGATTGGAAATAAAGCATCCGTAGATGCCTTCATTATTATTATTATATTACGCTCACAGAGCATTAAGTCACCGTGAGTTATACTTACTACACAAACTTCGAGTTACACCATTTAACTCGACCTTATTGCCTTGCATTTGCCTCGGTTTTGCGAGCTGATTTAAGCCTGGTATAATTATCTAATTTACTGGCTAATTATCCATCTGCTACAAACAACTACGAATATATGTCTTCAGTGTGTAATCATTCTCACACTCCAAGACCAAGTAAAATTGATTGACCATCATCAAATCACGGCTCAAAAATTAAGACTTGAGGCCATTCCTAAAGCCCTAATTCTCTGGCTTGTTAAATTGCCCGTACCCTAAAATTTACTTCCACCAAACACGCACACGTACCTCCTGTCAACGTCATCACCCGCCGGAGCACTCGCCTGGCGCGGACTCCGCCCATCTAAGAGAAGATCGTCAGAAGTCCAAGCACGCCATCGGTCCCACCGGCTTCCTCCAATAAAAAAATCCAAAGCTGAGTCTCCCAAAAGTGTCTTTATTATCCCTCTTTTCGCAATTTCGAGAACACTATCGAGAAAGATTATGATTGGACGTTAATACCTATATTACAGTTTAACCGTACCCACCAATCGTAACATAACGTAGCCATCCTGAACTACGATAGACCGCAATTTAAACGTTTACTTGAAGTAGCGCTGAAAGACTCCTATTTTGTATTTAATGGTAGAATGTACAAGCAAATTGACGGCCTTGCAATGGGCTCTAATCATTCTCCTTTAATAGCGAACTTATAAAGTTCTCCCTATGTGGGGGAAACAACTGAATGATAATTTTAAAAGTTGAATATTGATTTCAATTGATTTCAAAAGAAGGATGTTCTTTTACAAAGGCGAGGTCACCAGCCGCCATCGAATAGCGACACTTAACAAACTAATGACTCAATCTGACTCATGACTCAGAAGGAGTTTGGGTCTTCGGACGCAATTTTTCAAGCGTCAAATAATCCATGAAACAACAAAAATTACCACAAGCCAACACCGGGGGAAAATGAGAGAATAGTTTCACTCGCCGGTATGGGGAATTTATTGAGGAGAAGGTTGCACTCCGAAGTGCGAGGCTTGACTCTTGTTCGCGAGACTTCTTGGGGAGAGTCCGAGGAGGTTTCTGGACTTCAGACGATTCGTTCAGCTCAGGCTGGTGGAAGCCTGTGCTGGAGCGTGAAGTCGAGGATGGTGTAGGTGTGGGAGGTTCCGACACCAAGTGAGTAGTGAGTTGAATGATGAGTTTGGGAATAGTTACCGGTTGGGAAAACTCGGTAATAATGGTGAGGACTCTCGACCCAATGGTCTCAACTGGAGATTTTAGCGGCTTAGCTGCAGGGATGCAGGCCTTTCCAGTATAGTGAAATTTGAATATGAGGAGAAACTTGGAGGAGAACTCGGAGGAGGTAAGCTCCTTAAATTAAGAGGTTAGGGTTTGGTTTCATAAGTGTTTGTGAGTGCTTGAATGTGGGGTCCCGTCGATCCTGTGAGGGGAACAGGGGACTTGAATTAATTTGAACACAAAATTTGAGTCTATTCATACACATGTGCAAGGCTGCGCAAGACTGTAACATTCACAGGAGGAACAGTGGCAGGAGTCCGGTGCTAAAAATCAGTCCGCAACTCTAGCGCCCGAGTCGCGGCCCGAATCATCTTAACACCAGAATCAGTGCTCCAGACCAACTGGTCAAAAGCTCTATCCTGACATTACAAGTAGCAGCACAACTGAGTTTAAATGAACTACAGCCAAAGTAATAGCTAAAGCACTGAGGTAATTAGATAATTAATGTACTAAAAAATATAAGTGTGAAAAAAGGTGAATTCTCTATACTCTATTATTTAGATGAGCAAGAATTGCAGCAGAAGTTACATAAAAAGGAACAGCACCTAAACGGACACGAAAGCCCCAACAACTAAGCTGAGACCAAAGTTACAGTGATTTAAAAAAGGCTCAATTAATTCATGGAAAAATATTGAACATAAGAACGCTGCTTCTATTCCTAAAAAAACATGTCAAATGTAGTTAGGTATTTATAAGGAACAATTATTTATGAATTGACTTGAAATGAGTACTGCAGAAAATACAAACGCGATTTGCTGCAATATCCTATTTTATTTCTTAAGATTTTTGGACTTTAAACGTTGAGTGTTGAACGTGAAAATAATTCCATAGTTTGAATCACGACTTAATTAAAATACAAAAGTTGAGAAACCAATTAATTAGAAGCTGGAACATACAAATAATTTGAGCACTAACAAATGATCTCTGTGGACATCAAAGTGTCTTAACACTATGCTCAGCACTAAAATAACTAAGGAGCAAATGCCAACATCGTCTAACACTGAAAGCACAATACGGTATCATCGGAGAATGGTAAACACGAAACAGTGACAAAGATGGGGCAGTGAGCTTGAGGCTGGTGACTGACTAATACTGGCACAGAGACAACATAGTGAATATTTCTACGACACAATAACGAGAGCTCCCTAACACGGAACAAGTTAAGACACAACACAGGAAAGTTAAGACATAATACACACTTATCGTTACACTTGATACTTACAATTGCCCGCTCTGGGCCCAAGCGCTAGGGGGATCGATAAGAGAATGACCACTCGGCCTGTGACGCCGGCCTTATATGCGCTTTGAGCGGACGAGCGTTTCCGGAATTTTCCGGATGTGGATGAACTTGCGATATGGTTCTAGGTAAAAACGCCGCTCTTTTTCTTGTCTAAGTATTTCTTTGGTCAAATTTTAATAGATTTAAGGGTAATGTTGAATGAAAATAGTGATCTAAAATTTTAAGAATGATTACGTTAACTTTATTTAATTTTTAGAAGATGGTTTTAATAATTTATGAAATTTAGACTGAAGTACGGCTGAGGGCGATCACTACAGCTACCCTTCCCCCAAAGGAGACCGAAAGGTCTGGTAACAGTGAAGCTGTTACTTGTAAAGTGCAAGTCAGAAATACGAAGGAGAGATTCCAAAAGATGCTTTGACAGAAGAAAATAGATGAAAATAGTGGAAGGTTAACTGTGGAACTATGAAAGTTTCCGCTCGGGTCCCGAACTGGGACCATAAAAAATCTGTGAGGTTAGCATCACTGGGCATACGGTGCCAGAGTATCTGCCGAAATGGAGGCGCCCGAAAAACCTGATTCCGACTGCGTTCTTTGAACGGTGTAACGGGGAATCTAGAATTGGTCGACTTCCACGACTTTAGAACTCAAAGCGAACTAAGACGTACGAATTCGTTGGCTCGACAGGTGTTGACCTGATGCGAAGTCGCAGTATAGGTTTTTATAGTATGCCATAGTACAAAATCAGTTCCTTCCCTCCCAAAACACATATGCCGGTTACAGCGGCAATTGTGCGACGTGAGTCGTTTGTACCGCCTCCCTAGGCTACGTGCGTGCTCCTCAGGCGTCCCCAAGGCTACAAGCACGCCGACCAGACGGCGACACAAAAATTGGGAGATCGGGAAAGACTTAGTCAAGTGATGGTGAAATATTTGCGCTGAGCATTCCGACCCGTATGGGATACGGATAACTATTAAAGGACAACCGGTCTGCAGACGGCCGTTCTCTTATATCCGTAAGTTGCTCAGGATGGCAAGGTAGAGTTTCACACACAGACATTTTGTTTACTTTTGTGCTTCAGTAGCAGTGGTGCTGCAGTAGCAATGGAAATTGCGAAGGTTATTAGTTAGGAGCTTCAGTAGCAATGGAAATAATCCTAGAAGAACTCCTATGGTTTTGCTTCAGTAGCAATGGAAATGCATGAAGAGTTTTGTAAAAAGGTGGCTTCAGTAGCAATGGAAAACATGAAGAGTTTGTTAGAATAGGCTGCAGTAGCAATAACTTATTATTAGGGAAGAGTTTTAGAGAGGAAAAACTATGTTTGATTACTGATAATTAGAGAAAGGATGGAAAGGAACACTACCTCCTCCAAAGTTCAACATGCAACAGCTGCAACAGCCTCGACATGCGCTCAAAAACCTCCAAATGATGGCTGCGGCAATCCAGTTGTTGGATTATTTATCAACTCTGGTATGAATTCTGGTCACCAGTATAAAGTTCTCCCTATGTGGGGGAAACAACTGAATGATAATTTTAAAAGTTGAATATTGATTTCAATTGATTTCAAAAGAAGGATGTTCTTTTACAAAGGCGAGGTCACCAGCCGCCATCGAATAGCGACACTTAACAAACTAATGACTCAATCTGACTCATGACTCAGAAGGAGTTTGGGTCTTCGGACGCAATTTTTCAAGCGTCAAATAATCCATGAAACAACAAAAATTACCACAAGCAAACACCGGGGGAAAATGAGAGAATAGTTTCACTCGCCGGTATGGGGAATTTATTGAGGAGTAGGTTGCACTCCGAAGTGCGAGGCTTGACTCTTGTTCGCGAGACTTCTTGGGGAGAGTCCGAGGAGGTTTCTGGACTTCAGACGATTCGTTCAGCTCAGGCTGGTGGAAGCCTGTGCTGGAGCGTGAAGTCGAGGATGGTGTAGGTGTGGGAGGTTCCGACACCAAGTGAGTAGTGAGTTGAATGATGAGTTTGGGAATAGTTACCGGTTGGGAAAACTCGGTAATAATGGTGAGGACTCTCGACCCAATGGTCTCAACTGGAGATTTTAGCGGCTTAGCTGCAGGGATGCAGGCCTTTCCAGTATAGTGAAATTTGAATATGAGGAGAAACTTGGAGGAGAACTCGGAGGAGGTAAGCTCCTTAAATTAAGAGGTTAGGGTTTGGTTTCATAAGTGTTTGTGAGTGCTTGAATGTGGGGTCCCGTCGATCCTGTGAGGGGAACAGGGGACTTGAATTAATTTGAACACAAAATTTGAGTCTATTCATACACATGTGCAAGGCTGCGCAAGACTGTAACATTCACAGGAGGAACAGTGGCAGGAGTCCGGTGCTAAAAATCAGTCCGCAACTCTAGCGCCCGAGTCGCGGCCCGAATCATCTTAACACCAGAATCAGTGCTCCAGACCAACTGGTCAAAAGCTCTATCCTGACATTACAAGTAGCAGCACAACTGAGTTTAAATGAACTACAGCCAAAGTAATAGCTAAAGCACTGAGGTAATTAGATAATTAATGTACTAAAAAATATAAGTGTGAAAAAAGGTGAATTCTCTATACTCTATTATTTAGATGAGCAAGAATTGCAGCAGAAGTTACATAAAAAGGAACAGCACCTAAACGGACACGAAAGCCCCAACAACTAAGCTGAGACCAAAGTTACAGTGATTTAAAAAAGGCTCAATTAATTCATGGAAAAATATTGAACATAAGAACGCTGCTTCTATTCCTAAAAAAAACATGTCAAATGTAGTTAGGTATTTATAAGGAACAATTATTTATGAATTGACTTGAAATGAGTACTGCAGAAAATACAAACGCGATTTGCTGCAATATCCTATTTTATTTCTCAAGATTTTTGGACTTTAAACGTTGAGTGTTGAACGTGAAAATAATTCCATAGTTTGAATCACGACTTAATTAAAATACAAAAGTTGAGAACACAATTAATTAGAAGCTGGAACATACAAATAATTTGAGCACTAACAAATGATCTCTGTGGACATCAAAGTGTCTTAACACTATGCTCAGCACTAAAATAACTAAGGAGCAAATGCCAACATCGTCTAACACTGAAAGCACAATACGGTATCATCGGAGAATGGTAAACACGAAACAGTGACAAAGATGGGGCAGTGAGCTTGAGGCTGGTGACTGACTAATACTGGCACAGAGACAACATAGTGAATATTTCTACGACACAATAACGAGAGCTCCCTAACACGGAACAAGTTAAGACACAACACAGGAAAGTTAAGACATAATACACACTTATCGTTACACTTGATACTTACAATTGCCCGCTCTGGGCCCAAGCGCTAGGGGGATCGATAAGAGAATGACCACTCGGCCTGTGACGCCGGCCTTATATGCGCTTTGAGCGGACGAGCGTTTCCGGAATTTTCCGGATGTGGATGAACTTGCGATATGGTTCTAGGTAAAAACGCCGCTCTTTTTCTTGTCTAAGTATTTCTTTGGTCAAATTTTAATAGATTTAAGGGTAATGTTGAATGAAAATAGTGATCTAAAATTTTAAGAATGATTACGTTAACTTTATTTAATTTTTAGAAGATGGTTTTAATAATTTATGAAATTTAGACTGAAGTACGGCTGAGGGCGATCACTACAGCTACCCTTCCCCCAAAGGAGACCGAAAGGTCTGGTAACAGTGAAGCTGTTACTTGTAAAGTGCAAGTCAGAAATACGAAGGAGAGATTCCAAAAGATGCTTTGACAGAAGAAAATAGATGAAAATAGTGGAAGGTTAACTGTGGAACTATGAAAGTTTCCGCTCGGGTCCCGAACTGGGACCATAAAAAATCTGTGAGGTTAGCATCACTGGGCATACGGTGCCAGAGTATCTGCCGAAATGGAGGCGCCCGAAAAACCTGATTCCGACTGCGTTCTTTGAACGGTGTAACGGGGAATCTAGAATTGGTCGACTTCCACGACTTTAGAACTCAAAGCGAACTAAGACGTACGAATTCGTTGGCTCGACAGGTGTTGACCTGATGCGAAGTCGCAGTATAGGTTTTTATAGTATGCCATAGTACAAAATCAGTTCCTTCCCTCCCAAAACACATATGCCGGTTACAGCGGCAATTGTGCGACGTGAGTCGTTTGTACCGCCTCCCTAGGCTACGTGCGTGCTCCTCAGGCGTCCCCAAGGCTACAAGCACGCCGACCAGACGGCGACACAAAAATTGGGAGATCGGGAAAGACTTAGTCAAGTGATGGTGAAATATTTGCGCTGAGCATTCCGACCCGTATGGGATACGGATAACTATTAAAGGACAACCGGTCTGCAGACGGCCGTTCTCTTATATCCGTAAGTTGCTCAGGATGGCAAGGTAGAGTTTCACACACAGACATTTTGTTTACTTTTGTGCTTCAGTAGCAGTGGTGCTGCAGTAGCAATGGAAATTGCGAAGGTTATTAGTTAGGAGCTTCAGTAGCAATGGAAATAATCCTAGAAGAACTCCTATGGTTTTGCTTCAGTAGCAATGGAAATGCATGAAGAGTTTTGTAAAAAGGTGGCTTCAGTAGCAATGGAAAACATGAAGAGTTTGTTAGAATAGGCTGCAGTAGCAATAACTTATTATTAGGGAAGAGTTTTAGAGAGGAAAAACTATGTTTGATTACTGATAATTAGAGAAAGGATGGAAAGGAACACTACCTCCTCCAAAGTTCAACATGCAACAGCTGCAACAGCCTCGACATGCGCTCAAAAACCTCCAAATGATGGCTGCGGCAATCCAGTTGTTGGATTATTTATCAACTCTGGTATGAATTCTGGTCACCAGTATAAAGTTCTCCCTATGTGGGGGAAACAACTGAATGATAATTTTAAAAGTTGAATATTGATTTCAATTGATTTCAAAAGAAGGATGTTCTTTTACAAAGGCGAGGTCACCAGCCGCCATCGAATAGCGACACTTAACAAACTAATGACTCAATCTGACTCATGACTCAGAAGGAGTTTGGGTCTTCGGACGCAATTTTTCAAGCGTCAAATAATCCATGAAACAACAAAAATTACCACAAGCAAACACCGGGGGAAAATGAGAGAATAGTTTCACTCGCCGGTATGGGGAATTTATTGAGGAGTAGGTTGCACTCCGAAGTGCGAGGCTTGACTCTTGTTCGCGAGACTTCTTGGGGAGAGTCCGAGGAGGTTTCTGGACTTCAGACGATTCGTTCAGCTCAGGCTGGTGGAAGCCTGTGCTGGAGCGTGAAGTCGAGGATGGTGTAGGTGTGGGAGGTTCCGACACCAAGTGAGTAGTGAGTTGAATGATGAGTTTGGGAATAGTTACCGGTTGGGAAAACTCGGTAATAATGGTGAGGACTCTCGACCCAATGGTCTCAACTGGAGATTTTAGCGGCTTAGCTGCAGGGATGCAGGCCTTTCCAGTATAGTGAAATTTGAATATGAGGAGAAACTTGGAGGAGAACTCGGAGGAGGTAAGCTCCTTAAATTAAGAGGTTAGGGTTTGGTTTCATAAGTGTTTGTGAGTGCTTGAATGTGGGGTCCCGTCGATCCTGTGAGGGGAACAGGGGACTTGAATTAATTTGAACACAAAATTTGAGTCTATTCATACACATGTGCAAGGCTGCGCAAGACTGTAACATTCACAGGAGGAACAGTGGCAGGAGTCCGGTGCTAAAAATCAGTCCGCAACTCTAGCGCCCGAGTCGCGGCCCGAATCATCTTAACACCAGAATCAGTGCTCCAGACCAACTGGTCAAAAGCTCTATCCTGACATTACAAGTAGCAGCACAACTGAGTTTAAATGAACTACAGCCAAAGTAATAGCTAAAGCACTGAGGTAATTAGATAATTAATGTACTAAAAAATATAAGTGTGAAAAAAGGTGAATTCTCTATACTCTATTATTTAGATGAGCAAGAATTGCAGCAGAAGTTACATAAAAAGGAACAGCACCTAAACGGACACGAAAGCCCCAACAACTAAGCTGAGACCAAAGTTACAGTGATTTAAAAAAGGCTCAATTAATTCATGGAAAAATATTGAACATAAGAACGCTGCTTCTATTCCTAAAAAAACATGTCAAATGTAGTTAGGTATTTATAAGGAACAATTATTTATGAATTGACTTGAAATGAGTACTGCAGAAAATACAAACGCGATTTGCTGCAATATCCTATTTTATTTCTTAAGATTTTTGGACTTTAAACGTTGAGTGTTGAACGTGAAAATAATTCCATAGTTTGAATCACGACTTAATTAAAATACAAAAGTTGAGAACACAATTAATTAGAAGCTGGAACATACAAATAATTTGAGCACTAACAAATGATCTCTGTGGACATCAAAGTGTCTTAACACTATGCTCAGCACTAAAATAACTAAGGAGCAAATGCCAACATCGTCTAACACTGAAAGCACAATACGGTATCATCGGAGAATGGTAAACACGAAACAGTGACAAAGATGGGGCAGTGAGCTTGAGGCTGGTGACTGACTAATACTGGCACAGAGACAACATAGTGAATATTTCTACGACACAATAACGAGAGCTCCCTAACACGGAACAAGTTAAGACACAACACAGGAAAGTTAAGACATAATACACACTTATCGTTACACTTGATACTTACAATTGCCCGCTCTGGGCCCAAGCGCTAGGGGGATCGATAAGAGAATGACCACTCGGCCTGTGACGCCGGCCTTATATGCGCTTTGAGCGGACGAGCGTTTCCGGAATTTTCCGGATGTGGATGAACTTGCGATATGGTTCTAGGTAAAAACGCCGCTCTTTTTCTTGTCTAAGTATTTCTTTGGTCAAATTTTAATAGATTTAAGGGTAATGTTGAATGAAAATAGTGATCTAAAATTTTAAGAATGATTACGTTAACTTTATTTAATTTTTAGAAGATGGTTTTAATAATTTATGAAATTTAGACTGAAGTACGGCTGAGGGCGATCACTACAAACTCATTTTTAGCCTACCTGGAAAAACATTTTTTGAGCCGATGCCCATCAGAGTTTAAGCCACTATTTTACTGCAGGTATCTGGACGATACTTTCGTTTTATTTCGCTCTGAAATGGCAGCCAATAGCTTTTTTTGGTATATTGACGCATCTCATCCTAATATAAAATTTACAATGGAAGTAGTGCAAAATGGTCAGATCCCTTTCTTAGACGTCCTCATAAAAAAATCAAATTCTAAACTCATCACTTCTGTTTACAGGAAGCCTACATTCACTGGTCTTGCTATGAACTATTTCAGCTATGTTTATAGAGGATATATAAAATCGTGTATTTACAGTTTGCTTCATCGTGCATACCGCATATCTGTAGCATACCGCTACATCAGCGTAAAAATTAGAAATTCGCTATTCATACTTGAATAAATTAATTAGCAGTATCAAAAATATTACTCTAATTTATTATTAATTATTTTCTACTCCTAATTCGTAATCATTAAAATTTTTGTGTAAATACATGAGAGATCAAATAATCAATCGACATTTCGAGTTCTTAAGCAGCCCGTCTGGCAACATACTAGCGCGTCGCCTAGTCCACTTACTTTTGCTTGTGGCGTGGTTGCGCGAACATTTCGTAAGTGCAGTGATATTTAGGGTAAAATAAGAGTAAAACCGGGTAAGAATATGTGCCATGTGTTTTTTCGGTGTATTGTGTGTTTTAATCTGAAGATCTGCTCAGTGTCGTGAATTAGGGATAAAAATTAGTGTTAAGATTCTGAGATTAGCATGTGTTTTTATAGAGTGAAAATTGCGTGTCATTTCCCAAACTCTCGTGTGAATTCATGCTAGATATTCAGTTAACGTACTGGTTTTTCTTCTCTTTACTGCAAACATATATCGCAGGTTTGCCAGTCATATCACGAATCTTTCATAAACTACTTGTGGACGAACGCGGTCGAATTGCCGGCGTTCGTTGCCGATAGCGTCTTGTAATGGCGGAACACTCCGCCGTCTTCTGTCACTACTACGTGATTTTTTATTTGCATTTTAAGCATGTGTTCTAAGAGTATTTTCTCTTATTTTTTTTACAAAATACTTCTAGCAGTTCTTCTTAAATTTGTTTAAACGCGATATAATCGTTAAAGATGTCTTTTAAACAGCTTTTAATAAATTACGAAGTTATTCATGTCTACTTGCTAAAGTTTTGGAACTTCATTCTTAATACCATATATTTACGAAACCTCAGTTAATTCGATATCAATCATCTCAATAAAATTAATGTGCTTCATCGCATTCGGTGACAAACACCCATCACTATCTGCCTATCGTAAGTGTGTGCAAATGGCCGGCGACTCGGGCTGAGACCGACGCGTTAAGTCGCCGGTTAAACCGCCACACGGAACCTTTCATGCTCTCGTGTTTTCCTTTCTTCGCGTACTTTCCGCCTGTGAAATCAACGCTCAGTCTTTTTTCCCTGTTTCTATTATCATTAGGGATATATATTATTCCCTAATTTCTTTATTTTTGAAAATTGAGATACCAGGAATTTTACTAGGAATTTTTATCCATGAACTTAGGATTTTTTATGTTTTTCTTTACTGCTTGCCAAAGTGCTGTCACTTGATATTTTTTACGATATTCTGTAAGTCTCGTGTTTACTTGCCCGTAGTCTCTGTAAGGAATCACTACCTTTATTACCGAAGATTCTTAGCCTAACACGCGGAATTCAAAGCCGAGGCATTAGTGATCAAACAATTTATTTCTTGATTAAAAATCTGTCAACCTAAAATCTGTCCTATCTCTTTTGAGTTTGCTAGAGTGGGATTCACAAAATAGCTTGAGCAAAACCTGTAGGAGTTCTCGTATCTCCCCGTGTGGGAAGATTTGTCATTATTATGTTGGATATTCAGTAGTGCCATGTCTTGATGTCTCTCCTGAATCGCGTAACCCAGCATCCTTGGACTCCTGTGCAGGACCTCTACATCATCGCCATACACAAAAACCTTCACGATCAAATCTCCCTGGGTTTTGTTTTGGTTTCTCCGAGTGCCATGTTAAATGCTACGTTGCTTACCTGAGTAATGCTAGAACTTGCTCACAACTTACCTTATTATTGAGTCCGCCATTTGGCATTACATTGGGAAAGGCCAGCAAACCTACCTGAGCCTCAAACCTCTTGAGCTACTCCATTCACTCAAGCTCGATTGTCTGCTAGACATTTGGAAAGCAGACCTCATAACGTGACCACATTACGTCACTGTTTAGAACTCCTTCAAAGTTTTTTCCCCAAATTCAACTCACTCACCACGCACACTCCATCGCGTGCCGGCCTTCGTCAGCTCCAGCCTGGTCCTCCGGCACGGATTGCCATCTCAACAAGCTCTCCGAGATCAAGATCACGACAAGCAGATTTTGTTCCTGACAAGCCAGTGTCCTGGCTTCCTTTTCCCGAATAAACTCCACCACCGGAAACTAAGCTGAGTTATCCAAAACGTGTTTCATTATCATCTCACTATTTTCCCATGCGCTTCGAGAGAAAATCGAGTTTTGTCTTAGCCGTCAAATCAAAAATAACCACTGAACCACTCAACGGCAAACCCCAAAACCCGACACTGGTGCATTGACCGCTATTTTAAAAATAAAAGAAAGAACTAAACTCGAAGTGTTCTGGGAGACTGTGAGAGGATAATGTTGGCGTAGCATGGTAGTGATAAATTTTCCCATTTCGTGGGAGTTTGAGAAATTTCCTGTGAGTTTGACCATGCTAATGAATTTTCTCTGAGCAGCTTAAAAAATTTTTTTTATCTTTCTTTTATGCTGTTTCCGTCTTTGTTTGTTTTGTGCCTCAGTAGGTAGGAAAATATTTTTCTACTATTTCCGTGCTGTGCATTTATTCCTGACTACCGTAAAATTCTCGTCCCATTTCTTTCTCTTTCCGTTATCTTCAACGTTATTGATTGATTGAGTAGGTGGGAAAATAATTTTTCTCTCACCTGCTTAATTTTGTGCCTACGCAAATTGCCGCATACCGCATAATAATTTTTTTTTCTCTTCGTTTCCAAATTCATATTTCCTATCTTCTGCTTTCACTTAATTTGAATGATCGAGTAGGTAAAGAATTAACGCAAACCCTTGCTACCTAATCCCAAGTCTTGGGCACTGATATCATCAATTGCGCATTCCCCAAAAGAGATCGCTAGCATGCCTGACTCAGACAATGAAGATCGAGCACACGCAAATCCCATTAGACTCCCGCCTTTCATTCCAGGGGACGCTCACACCTGGTTCAACCAGGTGGAAGCTGTGTTTAGGTATAATAGGATAAATCAGGACATAGACAAGTTCTATGCCCTCGTTAGCGCAGCGCCCACGAAACTGCTTAATGATTCCAACGAGTTATTAGAAAACCCTCCTGATCACGATCCTTACGGAATATTGAAAAGAAAAATCTTGGCAAGGCTTCAGATGTCCGATGCGGACAAGCTTCGTAGCTTGGTAGATGCCTCAGCAATTCCACCTGTCTCTGCTTCTTTCTCTCCCTCTTCGCTCGTGAAAGAACTTCGGAAACTCGCTACTGGTGTTGCCGTAGCTGAGGGGTTTCTGAAGGAAGTTTTCATGACGAAGCTCGCACCTAATGTGCGTCCTTTCCTCTCGTTAGCGGGGCCCGAGCAAACTCTAGAAAAATTAGCGGAGTCCGCTGAGACTGTGATTAGAAATATCAATTTGCCACGAGAACCACAAGTTGCTTCCTTGAATGTAGGAGCTACAACTTTTAGCCCGTCAAATACGACGCAGAATTCAGTCAAAATAGATCAGTTGCAGCAGGACATCGCTGAAATAAAGCAAGCTCTCCAAAATTTTCAAATAGGTCAGAGTCAAAATGTGGCGCACATTCAGCAAGGCCCAGGGAGATTCCAAAGCCACCAAAATGCCTACAACTATCCTTATGACTATCCCTCCAACTATCACTATCCTCCTCCTCCTCCTCAACGCTTTGATAGAGGTAGATCTTATGATAGGTCAAATAATCAAAACCCCCGTTTTCGGTCACGCTCTCGTGATGCCAGTAGCAACTTGTGCTGGTATCACCAGAAATTTGGTGACCAAGCTCGTAAATGCGCCTCACGCTTTTGTCCGCGTTATACCGAACAAATGACTTCGGGAAACGCCACCAGCAACGCACAGTAGCGAGTACTGCGTTGCCTCATTCCCAGACTACTCGCCTCTTGACAATTCTCGATCCCGTTACCAAATACCGATTCTTAATCGACACTGGATCCAGTGTTTCCATAATCCCTGCCACGGCAAGAGTCAAAAATCAGCCCTTAGTGGCTACACTACGCGCCGCAAACGGCACGCCAATCTCGTGTTACGGTGAACGAATTCTAGAGTGCAGTCTGGGATTGAGGCGATCTTTCCTTTTCACCTTCTTAATCGCGGAAGTCCAAGAGCCTATCATTGGCGCGGACTTTCTCGAAAAATTTGGGATTGTTGTCGATGTCAAAAATAGATGCATTAGGGACGAGGAGACACAGATCTCAATTCCCGCTGGTAGCATAACTAAAGAAAATGTCTTGCATTCCTTTTCTATTGCTTTCAACGAGGAGTGCATGTTTGCACAAGTCCTCAAAAATTTTCCCGCATTAACAAACCCTAACTTAGTTTCGAAAAACATGCAGACCTGCACGAAACACTTCATAGAGACGCAAGGACCGCCTGTCTTCTCCCGTGCTAGGAGATTGCCGCCTGATCGATTGGCGTTAGCCAAGAGAGAATTCGCGCGCATGCAGGAGTGTGGCATCATCCGCACCTCCAAAAGTCCTTGGGCTAGTCCTCTTTTGCTGGTACCCAAGGCTAACGGTGAATTCAGACCGTGCGGGGATTTCCGCAGGTTAAATGCCGTTACTTTACCTGATCGCTATCCTATTCCGTACCTTCACGATTTCAGTGCAAATTTAGAGGGAGCTCAAATTTTCTCTAAGATTGACCTGCAGTCCGCCTTTCATCAAATCCCTCTTGATGAGTCCGCTATCCCCAAGACCGCTGTCATCACTCCATTTGGTCTCTTTGAATTTCTAAAAATGCCATATGGTCTCCGGAACGCACCTCAAACGTTCCAGAGACACATGGCTGAAATCTTCTCTGATCTCTCTTTCGCTTTTGTCTACTTAGACGATATCCTTGTGGCGTCCACAACCCCGGAGTTGCACAAAGACCATCTTAGGGTCGTTTTTCAAAGATTGTCCGACAATGGACTCCTCGTAAATCCTGAGAAATGTGAGTTCGGAAAGTCATCACTGATTTACTTAGGTCATGAAATCTCTAGCCTAGGTCTAAAACCTTTGCCTTCCAAAGTAGAAGTGATCAGAAACTTTCCTCTTCCACAGACCCAGAAGGAACTAAGAAGGTTCCTAGGTTCTGTTAACTTCTACCATCGTTTCATACGCAATTGTGCTCAAACTTTAGCGCCCTTGTCCGACCTCCTCGAAAAGAAACGTAAAGGCAAATCTATTGAGGTAAAATGGACAGATGAAGCGCGCCAAGCTTTTGATACTATAAAACACAAATTAGCATCCGCGACGGAACTATCCTACCCTATTGCTAATGCTGATTTCAGCCTCGTCGTTGACGCATCCAGTACCGCCGTAGGTGCTGTGTTGCAACAACAAGCAGGTACTAATATCTCTCCTCTTGCTTTCTTTTCCAAAAAGCTGTCGCCCACTGAGCGTGCTTATAGCGCGTTCGGTAGGGAACTTCTTGCTATCTACCTATCTGTGAGACACTTTCGCTATGCTTTAGAGGCAAGGGAGTTTGTGATCTACACAGATCACAAACCTCTGACCTCGGCGATCAAGATGCCTTCTGAGCGGCATTCGCCTAGAGAAGCTCGACACCTGTCCTTTATAAGTCAGTTCACAACTGACATCCGTTACATTAAGGGACTAGACAATACCGTAGCCGATTGCCTCTCCAGAATTAATTCTGTCCAAACCAGTGGCGAAATCACCTTCGGCAACATTTGTAATGCCCAAAAGGAGGATCCTGAACTTCAGGACCTTCTCAAATCTTCTAACCCTTCCCTTCCAAAACTAACCTTGGTTGACGGCGTGTATCGTGATGCCGAGCGACCTTCTCGTTTGTATCTTCCTGCGACTCTCCGCAGAGTAGCTGTCCTCCACTACCATTCCCTCAGTCACCCTGGTATTAACCGTACATTGCGTTTGATTTCTGATCGTTACGTCTGGCCAGCGATGCGTAAGGAGGTCAAGCAAATTGTGCAAAATTGCCATGCGTGTCAGAGTAGTAAGGTGGTGAAACATAATCGTGCAGCGCTGCAGAGTTGCGCATTCACAGGTCAAAAGTTTGACTCTGTCCACCTAGACCTAGTGGGTCCCTTGCCTGTATCGCGCGGTTATTCGTATTTGTTGACCATCATCGATAGGTTCACGCGTTGGGTTGAGGCTGTCCCTCTTCCTGATACACAAACTGAGACTGTAGCTCGCGCCTTCATGTCCAACTGGATAGCTAGATTTGGGGTTCCCGTACAAGTCACACATGACCGGGGATCACAATTTACCTCCAAATTTTGGAGTGAACTCAGTACCGCTTTAGGGTGTGCAAACACATCCACGACAGCTTACCATCCGCAGTCAAATGGACTTATTGAGAGAGTCCACAGAGACCTCAAGTCTGCCTTGCGCTGCCTTAATTGCAGTCACGATTGGACTGATAGACTTCCAGTAGTATTGCTCAGCATTAGGAATCTCTTCCGGCAAGATCAGCAGTGCACAGCGGCGGAGATGTTGTACGGGAAGACACTTCGTCTCCCCGGCGACATTGTTGACCCAAAACCCTTGCCTGAATTTTCATCCGCTGACCGTTCCGCTTACGTAACCTCCCTGAAGGATTGCATGCGCCAGATCAAGTATGTGGCTCCACGAATGCCTCAGACTCAGGACAGACTAGATTCTGCCCTGCAAGACTGCACACATGTGTATGTCCGCAATGATGCTATTAAGCCTACACTCACGCGCCCTTATGATGGCCCATTCAAAGTACTTAAACGCAAGCAAAAATATTTCATCCTCGACAGATTCGGCTCGAGCGACCCTGTGAGCATAGACAGATTAAAAGTCGCATACACTTCTGATCATAGTGTAACTTATAACTCATCATCTTCTCCGCAGATTTCTCCTTCCACTGAGACTCGATCATATCTACCATCTCAGCTTCCTCAGTTGACTGCATTGTTGCCTAGTCAGCTTGAGTGTAACCCTTTCTATGTGCCTGTACACTCAAACTCTACCCCTACGCCTATCGTAGACCCTAACTCTAGTCCTCTTACTGTCACAGCGACAAGTCTGGAGAGACCAGACGAGCCCGCTGCAGTAACCCCTGTTCCTAGGACTCTTGCTGATCTAAACTTGCAGACCCGTTTGGTGAAACTTCCCCGCTCAGTATCATTTGCCAATTGCCGAACTCGGCAGGGTCGCGTAGTTCGCCCTCCTTCCCGCTACAGATGATTGCAGCGGGTGGACCTTTCGGTCTGCGCCTTGGGGGGTAATGTAGCATACCGCTACATCAGCGTAAAAATTAGAAATTCGCTATTCATACTTGAATAAATTAATTAGCAGTATCAAAAATATTACTCTAATTTATTATTAATTATTTTCTACTCCTAATTCGTAATCATTAAAATTTTTGTGTAAATACATGAGAGATCAAATAATCAATCGACATTTCGAGTTCTTAAGCAGCCCGTCTGGCAACATACTAGCGCGTCGCCTAGTCCACTTACTTTTGCTTGTGGCGTGGTTGCGCGAACATTTCGTAAGTGCAGTGATATTTAGGGTAAAATAAGAGTAAAACCGGGTAAGAATATGTGCCATGTGTTTTTTCGGTGTATTGTGTGTTTTAATCTGAAGATCTGCTCAGTGTCGTGAATTAGGGATAAAAATTAGTGTTAAGATTCTGAGATTAGCATGTGTTTTTATAGAGTGAAAATTGCGTGTCATTTCCCAAACTCTCGTGTGAATTCATGCTAGATATTCAGTTAACGTACTGGTTTTTCTTCTCTTTACTGCAAACATATATCGCAGGTTTGCCAGTCATATCACGAATCTTTCATAAACTACTTGTGGACGAACGCGGTCGAATTGCCGGCGTTCGTTGCCGATAGCGTCTTGTAATGGCGGAACACTCCGCCGTCTTCTGTCACTACTACGTGATTTTTTATTTGCATTTTAAGCATGTGTTCTAAGAGTATTTTCTCTTATTTTTTTTACAAAATACTTCTAGCAGTTCTTCTTAAATTTGTTTAAACGCGATATAATCGTTAAAGATGTCTTTTAAACAGCTTTTAATAAATTACGAAGTTATTCATGTCTACTTGCTAAAGTTTTGGAACTTCATTCTTAATACCATATATTTACGAAACCTCAGTTAATTCGATATCAATCATCTCAATAAAATTAATGTGCTTCATCGCATTCGGTGACAAACACCCATCACTATCTGCCTATCGTAAGTGTGTGCAAATGGCCGGCGACTCGGGCTGAGACCGACGCGTTAAGTCGCCGGTTAAACCGCCACACGGAACCTTTCATGCTCTCGTGTTTTCCTTTCTTCGCGTACTTTCCGCCTGTGAAATCAACGCTCAGTCTTTTTTCCCTGTTTCTATTATCATTAGGGATATATATTATTCCCTAATTTCTTTATTTTTGAAAATTGAGATACCAGGAATTTTACTAGGAATTTTTATCCATGAACTTAGGATTTTTTATGTTTTTCTTTACTGCTTGCCAAAGTGCTGTCACTTGATATTTTTTACGATATTCTGTAAGTCTCGTGTTTACTTGCCCGTAGTCTCTGTAAGGAATCACTACCTTTATTACCGAAGATTCTTAGCCTAACACGCGGAATTCAAAGCCGAGGCATTAGTGATCAAACAATTTATTTCTTGATTAAAAATCTGTCAACCTAAAATCTGTCCTATCTCTTTTGAGTTTGCTAGAGTGGGATTCACAAAATAGCTTGAGCAAAACCTGTAGGAGTTCTCGTATCTCCCCGTGTGGGAAGATTTGTCATTATTATGTTGGATATTCAGTAGTGCCATGTCTTGATGTCTCTCCTGAATCGCGTAACCCAGCATCCTTGGACTCCTGTGCAGGACCTCTACATCATCGCCATACACAAAAACCTTCACGATCAAATCTCCCTGGGTTTTGTTTTGGTTTCTCCGAGTGCCATGTTAAATGCTACGTTGCTTACCTGAGTAATGCTAGAACTTGCTCACAACTTACCTTATTATTGAGTCCGCCATTTGGCATTACATTGGGAAAGGCCAGCAAACCTACCTGAGCCTCAAACCTCTTGAGCTACTCCATTCACTCAAGCTCGATTGTCTGCTAGACATTTGGAAAGCAGACCTCATAACGTGACCACATTACGTCACTGTTTAGAACTCCTTCAAAGTTTTTTCCCCAAATTCAACTCACTCACCACGCACACTCCATCGCGTGCCGGCCTTCGTCAGCTCCAGCCTGGTCCTCCGGCACGGATTGCCATCTCAACAAGCTCTCCGAGATCAAGATCACGACAAGCAGATTTTGTTCCTGACAAGCCAGTGTCCTGGCTTCCTTTTCCCGAATAAACTCCACCACCGGAAACTAAGCTGAGTTATCCAAAACGCTTTTATTATCCCTCTCATTAATTTCCCATAGAACTATCGAGAAAATCGTTCGAGTTGCAGCCGTCAATAATCAATAATCAATATTGCCTTCAAAATACCAACGGCTAGAAACCCGACATATCCAGCACGTATGAAATATTCCATCTTGAAATAGAATACATTGTTAAATTACTGATTAACAACAAATATCCAAAATCACTTATTCAGAATTGTGTTAAAAAATTTTTAGATCGTAAAATTTGCCCCTCTCCTGCCACTTTGAGCGTACCAAAGCAGACCTCGTACGTCGAGTTACCGTTCATGGGTTATTTGAACGCAGAGCTGAAGAGGGAGGTAGTGTCTTTGGTTAGTAGGTTTTTACAACGGTCGACATCAGAGTGTTTGACAAAAATAGTTTTAAGATTGCATCCTTTTTTTAGCAGAAAAGAACGATTGAATGAGTGGCTGTGTCTATTTTTATAAGTGTGACTGCTGCATGCAGTCTTACGTTGGTAGTACCAAACTCCAACAATTCATCAGACATAGCCAACACGCAGGAATATCTCATAGAACCGACCGTCAGTGTTGCCAGATGCAGGGAAATTTCCCTGCTTTCGGGAAATTTTGGGTCCCAAAGGGAAAAAGGGAAAAAACTTTGAAAACCGCATGAAAACAGGGAAATTTTGCTATAAGGCTTCATTTTCAAGTAAAATTATATCTAAGTGATCAGCCACTTAGCATTTTGTGCTAAGCTACTCAGTATTTATATTTTTTAACTCTTATCGGACATGTTCGAACTTTGATACACGTATTGTAACGCGTAAATACAGACTTGGAACAGTCAGAGGCACCACTGCGTCGCAGCCGCTCAGCGCCAGTACAACTTCACGTATTCACGCTTTACAGAGTCGCAGATCCTAACCATCACAGATGCATAAGTCATTGTAATGATTGTAGTGAGAGGCAATTGAAGCTACGCGCTTCAGCATTGCTGAAATTTTTGAAGTAAATTAATGTAATATGTGCAGCGGTGGGAATGAAACGCGAACAACAAAAGTAATACGTAAACGTTTAATTCATACTCAAAAGTACCTATAGTTGTGGGAAACTGAAATTAAATTCAAAGGGTGGCTCAGCAAAAATAAAAAGGAATAGAATATTTTCGAAGTAAAGTATATGATAGAAGTAAAGTATAAGTAGATGGAAAAGCTGGCAAATCAGAGATTGAAAACCACGTGGGAAGGAAAAATAAAAAATATAGAAATTAGAAAAAACAACAAGTTCTTTGGATACGCACAGTGGCAGTAAATGAAGAAAAAATACACAAGTAGAAGAAGGTGAAATTAGAATTGCTCAATTCCTATTCGAGCATAATCTTCCGCATTCTATTGTTGAACATTTATTCCCAGTTGTGAAAGCCGCTGGTCCTGATTCTGAGATTGCGAAAAACTTCAAATGTGGTATGACTAAGTGTATTGCAATTGCGAAGAATGTTTTACGAGGCGAAGTGAGTGATAATATTAATGAGCTCTTGAAAAATCCTTATTTTTCGATGATAATAGATGAATAAACATATAAACGAAGTACAAAGCATTTTTCATTGGTGGCAAGGGTTGTTACAAAAGATGTTGTTAAAGATTGATTTGTGACTATCATCACACTCATTAGTGCTAAAGCAACATGCTTGCGTGGAAAAATCAAAGAGATATTCACTAAAATAGGTATTTTCTATAAAAGGAATATGATTGTATGTATGTTTTAAGAGTCTACAAAACAGGGAAATTTTTAGTCAAAAAGGGAAATTTTGAGACCAAAACAGGGAAATTTAGGTTAGACCATCTGGCAACCCTGCCGACCGTGCACTAACCGTTCACCCCAATCAGCAATTAGAGATCACTGCGATCATTTAAACCATTCATTTAAAAACGCTAATTTCTCAACTTTATGTCGAGCTAACAGTGAGCACGACCTTAGAATTTTAGTCCCTTTTCATATTCACTCATAAACCTAACCTCATCAAAGACATTAGTGCCGTTAAGTTATCAATTGTCCCGACTCCCCACCTACTGACGTAATTCTGTGTGTGTGCTTGTATGTGTGTTGTCCGTGTGAACACATAGTATGTGTTCACTGTGTGTATCTCGATTAGCGTGTATATGTGTGTTTGTGTGAATAATGAGTATGCAACTGTTTGTGTATGAATGAATACAAATTAGGGTTATACATTAAGAGAATTTTGTGGAATATATATATTTATTTTTACTGGGATCTTGAGAAATCTTTCCTGTTTTCTCCTATTTCAGCACTGATGATGGAATTTCAAAATTTTCAAAATGTATGCAATAAAGGTAATGTTCATTTGGGTAAATGTAAAGGACTTGACCATAATTGATATTCGAATTTTTGATGCCTTAATAATGTTAATCACATGAAAATAAACAAGTTTTCTTCAATGCACTTTCCGGCGGAAATGAGTATTTTAAAAGTTATGGCGTTAAATGAGTTACCGGAACTCCATAGTGCATCACCCTATTACAAACGTAAAGAGGTTGGGTCGTGAGGGGTAGCCACAGTTCTTTTAGTTTTATAATTTTCACTAAAAGAACTGTTGCTACCCCTCACGACCCAACCTCTTTACGTTTGTAATAGGGGGGTTTGCTCTTCGTCGGCTTGGTTGGCGCGCGGGAACGCCTGTTTACTTTCACGTCGGACTGCGCGGTATATTTTTCCCCGCCTCAAACACTGGAGTTACGGTAACTCATTTAATGCCATAACTTTTAAAATACTCGTTTCCGCCGGAAAGTCCATTGAAGAAAACTTGTTTATTTTCATGTGATTAACATTATTAAGGCATCAAAAATTCGAATATCAATTATGGTCAAGTCCTTTACATTTACCTTCATTTGTACTCTGGTTCTTTTTTTTATTCTACGAATAAGATTCTCTACAAATCGTCCAATTGGAAGTATAGTTTATGCCAATAAATATGTTGTTTACATGTTAATGAGAATTTTTAATGAAATGAGACATTTTTGTAGCGACTGGTACATATTCAATTACATTCAAATAATCGTTGTAGAAATAAGTACCGATGATTTGTCTATTGCCACAAAGTCCCATCCACACAGACACTTTCTCTCTTGAAATTCCTACGTCAAAGTTGTTATTAGGAGATTGATTCTCCGGTGCATTTGTGTGAACTTTGTGATCATTTACTTGCCATTCAAATGAAAAGCGGCCTCATCGCCAACCACAATGTTGTCCACAAACCGAACATTTCTTTGCAAAAACCATTGAGCAAAATATATCCCCCAAGGAAGATTGGGTAAATGTGTAGCGTTGGTCAGTAATCGATTTTCCACTTTTCGGTGTCTGATCGTAGTTAATTAGATTGAAATAAACAAGTTTTCGGTCAATATGAAGTTTCATGCAATCACAGAAATTAATAATGATATTGCAAACAATCACTAAAGGAACCCATTTAAGAACGTTTTTCAAGAACGACATTCTGCTCTCTGATGCGTTATTTTCGAGTTATTGAACTTTGAAGTTGGCCGTCGCGCGCCCAAGGAAGCGAGCGTAATTTAATTAAAAACGGAAGCTAACCCCCTATTACAAACGTAAAGAGGTTGGGTCGTGAGGGGTAGCCACAATTCTTTTAGTGAAAAGTATAAATAAAGCTTCTAAACCACCCATTAGGGTGACGACCGCACGACGGCCAACTAACATGGCGACCACCATGGGCGCCGCCATTTTGGACCCGATGTCAACAAGGTTGCGGTTGTCACCCTAATGGGTGGGTTAGAAGCTATATTTATCATTTTCACTAGAAGAACTGTGCCTCCCCCTCACGACCCAACCTCTTCACGTTTGTAATAGGGGGTTAGCTTCCGTTTTTAATTAAATTACGCTCCCTTCCTTGGGCGCGCGACGGCCAACTTCAAAGTTCAATAATTCGAAAATAACGCATCAGAGAGCAGAATGTCATTCTTGTAAAACGTTCTGAAATGTGTTCCTTTAGTGATTCCTGGGGTCAACATTATTATTTTCCGTGATTGCATGAAACTTCACATTGACCAAGTTTTCTTCTATGCACTTTCCGTCGTAAATGAATATTTTACAAGTTATAGCGGTAAATTACTGACCGCAACTTCAGTGTTTGAAGCGGGAACTAATTCAAACAGCACGTCGGACGGCAACACTGCAATGCCGTCTCGCTTCTAGTTCGATAGTCATCAAAGACGAAACCAAACCTACCGCTATAGCCTACCTCGTTAAATACTCATTTGACGGAAAAAGTGTGTAGAAGAAAAGTTGTTCATTTTGATGTTATTACCATGATTCAAGCAACAAAAATTTGAAAATCAATGAGTAGCTGTTTATTTGAGTGCATTCGTCATCAAAGACAAAACTAAACTTACCACCATAACTCGTTAAATACTCATTTACGACGGAAAGTGCATAGAAGAAAACTTGTTTATTTCAATCTAATTAACTACATTTAGGCACTGAAAACTCACAAATCGATTACTGACCAACACTACACATTTACCAAAGATTGTTATCAAGGAGTTTGTTACGCACATGCATCTTGTGAGGATGCCAATTCAAGTCCAAAGTTATATTGTGAAATGTAGATTTTGTAACATCTGATCCACTTTTTCTTGCAGAGATTTGCGGATTTTCTGTAAGTTCTCCTTGAACAATTCAAACATTTTATTCTGATTAGTTTGTTTCCATCCTGATCGGCCTTTGTTGAGATTCAGGATTGTTCCTTTGGTTCTGTAATTAGTAATATTTTTTCAAATAGTGATCTTTGGTGGAGACTGTTTTTCAGAAAAATGCTCTTGAAATGATAGAATGACCTGTTGTAAACTTTTTGCTTGAAAATACTTCTCAACGATGAATGTTCTTTGTTCTTTTGTGAGTTACAATGGGGAGGCTATTTGATTGGTAAAAATCTTGAATAGTTTAAGATCACGCTTTCGTATTCATACGTTACTGAACTTACAAGTTGAAGCCGTATCAATGATACCAAAGCATAATAGTTTCTAAATTACAACCCTTGAGCTCTAAGTTTCCATCGACTTCCATTTAAGACATCTTCAAAAATGTAATTCTATTTATAAGAATTTTTCTTGTATTTTAGAAAGAAGTTTATCATAAGAATTCATTTGTAGGTTATTGATTCGATTAGACATATTTCCATGTACGTAAGGACATAATTCATAACTCTATAACATCGTTGGATCGAGAACGCCAGACCGGGGCTGGGCCATGGTCATGGCCACGGTATATCGTGACTTGCCTCTTCACTTGTCTGACTCAGTTCTAATAGTGTGTGAGTGTGATAGTTTTGTCTAATTATTTAAGTTCAGTGCTATGTGTAGCTGATGTATTTGCTAATATTTTAAAATTGACTTGGTAGCAATCTTTTGAAGCGTAAGATATATATTTTAATAACACTTATTTCTCTGATTTGAGACAATCCAATGTCTTATTGAACTAGAAGTTTTCGTCCATGTGCTAAGTTAAGTATTAGGTCGTTTAATTGCATAGCTTGATTTTTCAGGACCATTAATTGTAAAAATGCAAAGTTTATACAAGACCTTTAAAAAAAGAGGCTTCCTTTATGACTCTTTCTGGTCTTTTACTTGAATGCATAAAGGGACTTACTCGGGTGAGTCATGCTAAAAATTGTAACAAATTTAGGGTGTAAATTTTTAGTACAGTCATAAACTTTTAACAATTATTAAATAGTATAATTTACCACTAAACACTGAAATTTTTAAAAGAAACTGATTGAACAATGGAAACACACCTGATCTACCTTATTTTATTTCACTAAAATAGATCAGTCTATAACAATGAGAACAAAAATACCCAAGATTTTATTTATGTTATAAAATGAATTAGAGTTTTAATGCTGATCTTGTTGTGACAAGCAACATAATTCAGCCTAATAGACTTGGGGGTGATATGGAACACCTGTTAAAAAAAAGCTCTAGAAGCCTAGCTCTATTTTTTGGTTCACTTATGCTTGTAAAAATTTGATGATTAAAAAAAAATAACTTGTACATTATTTTGAAGATCTTAGGATGGTGAAGAGAAAATCATTACCTGATTTCCATGCCATTAAGATTTTATACGCTTATGCCTTTCTCAGCCATCCTTGGGGTATTTGTGAAGGAGAGGACCATAATCAATTTTCCAATTTTTGCTGCCTTACCATAGTTTGTTAGATTGAAATAAAAATTTTGGTCAATGTTATGTGTAATGCGATCACGGAAAGTACTAATTCCGATCCCAAGAATCAGTAAAGCACTAAAGGAACCCATTTAAGAATGTTTCACAAGAATGACATTCTGCTCACTGATGCGTTATTTACGAATTATTTAACTTTGAAGTTAGCTTTTGCAGCAAGCGCGAAGCGGAATTTAATTAATAATAGAAGCTAACCCCCTATATCAAACGTAAACAGGTCGGGTCTTGAGGGGAGCCACAGTTCTTCTAGTGAAAATTATAATTAAAGGTTCTAACCCACCCATTATGGTGGCATCCTCAATTGTATTTACATCAGCTCTAAAATGGCAGCGACTGTACCGGGTGGCCGCCATGACAGTGTTGCCATATGTGCTTCCCACTTCAAACACTTGAGTTTTGGTAACTAATTTGGGTGGGTTTGGACCTTTATTTATAATTTTCATTATAAGAACTGTGGCTCCCCCTCACGATCCAACCTATTTACGTTGGTAATAGGATGTTAGCTTCTGTTATTAAATTCTGCTTGGCGTGCTCGCCTCATTTAATGCGCAAAAGCCAACTTCTAAGTTGAATAATTCGAAAATAACGAATCAGCGAGCAGAATGTCATTCTTGTAAAACGTTCATGAATGGGTTCCTTTAGTGATTCTTTGAAATGAAATTGTTATTTCCCATGATCACATTACACTTGACATTGACCAAAATTTTCACAGTTACAGTTACCATCCATGTTGTACTTTGCATGGTGTACTTTGCATGGTGTACTTACCATTTTCACAGTTACCATCCATGGTGTACTTTGCATGTTACATTGCTAAATATAAAAAAATGAACGAAATACAGTGTAACAAGTTGAACAATAAACATCCAGAAATGAACATACTTGAACTAGAAGTTGAGAGCCAACGGCATCGGGCATGGGGCGTTTGTAACAGCCAACAATTCCTTCAATACTTAAATATTCATACCAGAGTTCAGTGCCTGTGTATCAGACTTGCCCAACAAACTACTCAGGAACAACCAATCCTTGTCCCAAGGTGCCATTGGATGACACCACTGGGATAACCAGTATGTCAAAACACTATACCTAGACATGGTGGGTCATTGCAGCCCACTCTACGTGACTGGCTTATTCTAGATACGGTAAATATGTAGCGTTGGTCAGTAATCAAATTTCCACTTTTTGGTGTCTTAACGTAGTTAATTAGATCAAAATAAACCAGTTTTCTTCTCTGCACTTTCCATCAGGAATGAAGGTAAATCTGAAGGATGTCAGTTATCGATTTTCCACTATTTGGTGCCTGAACCTAATTAATTCAATCAAAATAATCAAGTTTTCTTCTATGCACTTTCCGTCTCAAATGAGGTTTTTACGATTTATAGCGGTAAGTTTAGTTTCGTCTTTGATGACGAATGCGCTCGAATAAACAGCTACTCATCGATTTTAGAATTTTTGTTGCTTGAATCATGGTAATAACATCGAAATAAACAACTTTTCTTCTATACACTTTTTTCGTCAAATGAGTATTTAACGAGGTATAGCGGTAGGTTTGGTTTCGTCTTTGATGACGATCGCACTGGAAGCCAGTGCGCATTTGCAGTGTTGCTGTCCGACGTTCTCCTTGAATTACTTGCCGCTTCAAACACTGGAGTTGCGGCAAGTCATTTACCGCTATAACTAATAAAATACTCATTTGTGACGGAAAGTGCATAGAAGAAAACTTTTTTATTTCGATCTAATTAACCCTTTAATGCCCAAGTGGACTGTACGGTCTTCTTTCAAAAATAACAATAATATATTGTATTTCTTAATCCATTTGTTCACTAATGTATCCTTTGAACTTCACTGCCTGAGTGGCAGTTTCTTCCCCATCTTGATAACAGTGACTACCTAATGCCAGTGTGTCGGTTTAGTGATAGTGGTTGTTATAACGGTAATATGAGTATAAAAATGTGGGCGTTAAAGGGTTAACTATGCTAAGGCATCTAAATTTTCAAAATCGAAAACTGACATATCCTTCAGATTTACCGGAATGAATATTTTACGAGTTACAGCGGTAAATTAGTTACCGCAACTCAAGTATTTGAAGCGGGAAGAAATTTGAGTGCGTCGTATGGCAACACTGCAATGAAGTCTTGCTTCTGACGCGCTCGTCATCAAAGACAAAATTAAACCTACTGCTATAACTCGTTAAATACTCATTTGTCACAAAAAGTGTATAGAAGAAAAGTAGTTTATTTTGATGTTATTACCATGATTCAAGAAACAAAAAATTGAAAATTGATGGGTAGCTGTTTATTCGAGCGCATTCGTCATCAGAGACGAAACTAAACCTACCGCTATAACTCATTAAAAACTCATTTCCGACGGAAAGTGCATAGAAAAAAATTGTTCATTTAGATCTAATTACCTATTCCTAGGCACTGAAAAGTAGAAAATCAATTTCTGACCAACGCTTCGCATTTACCCTAGTTACTGTCTCTTGCTTCAGGTATGTACAAAAAAAATTGGTAAATGTGAAGGGGAGGACAGTAATCAATTTTCCACTTTTTGGTGCCTAAACATAGTTAAATAGATTAAAATAAACAATTTTTCTTCAATGCACTTGGTGAATGAGTATTTAACGTGTTATAGGGGTGAATTACTTTCCGCAACTCTAGTGTTTGAAGCGGAAAGAAATTGTTCGGAGGGGAAGACTACAATGGACTCTCCCTTCTGACGTTCTCAAATGATCAAGAGCATTCCAGTCATCAAAGACAAAAATTAACCTACTGCTATAACTCGTTAAATACTAAATTGTCCCAAAAAGTGCATGAAAGAAAAGTTGTTTATTTTTGATGTAATAACCATGATTCAAGCAACAAAAATTCGAAAATTGATTAGTAGCTGTTTATTCGAGCGCATTCCAGTCATCAAAAACATAGATTAACATACTGCTATAACCCGTTAAATACTCGCTTGTCACAGAAAGTACTAAGAAGAAAATTAGGCAGCAAAAATTGGAAAAAAGATTGCTGTCCTCTCCTTCACAAATACCAAAAAATTTCATAGCTTCAATGATACTCAAAATACACTCCTGATTCATTCCTGCAAGACAGCTCATACACATCTGGTATACTACTCATTCTCTCCATACTGCTCAAATGCTATATTCGTGATACTCTCTCTTGCTCATACTTACTACATTCCAGCATAAAATGTTCAATTGTTTCCTCCACTCCCCTATCACATTGCCAACAGGATCTATTACTCTTATTCCACCTCCATGTATGTCAATTCACGCTTAACGCCTTACACTGTACAGCAAACAAGAGTTAGCTTCTAAAACTGCTATCTTAGAACATCTCACACTTAGGCACTTCCTTTTGCATAAACCATATAAGTGTAGGCTTTTGGGTCATGCTAAGCATCCACCTATTCAATCCATACTCCTTTGTTTGCCTCTCAATCTCTTTTCCACCTCATGCAGTCCCACTTTGGTCCTTCTCCAACATTCATTTAAAGCCAGTCATCCTCTGGTCTTCCAATTCTAACATAAATTATCTTTTGCATACTTAGTTTCCTTGCATGTGTTGAGGTAGCTTTTTAATTTGCTTCCATTTTTTCAAACTATGGAGGATATTAGTGAAAAACAAACTTGTGATGGATTTGGTATGTGTATAATGTTCATTTACCATTCTGCTCAAAAATTGAGTATGAAAACAGTGTTTTGAGTTTTCTAACTTGGAAAGTTGGTAATGTTTGATGAGGAAATTTGCCAATTTTTTTCATTTGCACATATGAAAAATGTAGCAGTTACACAATATGAGGTAGAAAAACACCTTAATTCTAGCTCAAATTGTTTGAATTTTTAGGTACTACAGTGCATGGTATAATTTGTATTTTTTCTGAAATGAGTTTTGTTTTTGAAATGAGCCTGTGAATATTAAGTAAAATATCAGAATGTAAAATATATAATCAAAAGAATTTATCAAACTTATACCTAGGCTTGTGCTAACATTTCATGAATATTAGGTCTCATATTAACATTATATCAGGGATGAATTGAGACTTAATGCAATACTTCAGCAACATTGGTCACTAATGCAAAATTGCCAAGCTCATTTGTCAATGCAAATAGAAATAGACTTCCCCACTCTCTTACTCCAAGGTGTATTATCCAGTGTTCACCATCTTTTTTGATTTAAGCTGTATTTACAAGCTTTAAACACAGTGTAAACTAATGGAGGAAACTTCTTTATCTTTTTCTGTCTTTATCATATTTGTGTATATGCATGGCTAAACTAAAACCTCTAATGGGCTTATTACAAAGTAAAGACATGTAAGTTTAAAATAATTAGATATTAACCAATTTTGTGACTAATTGCTGTTTTATTTTAATATTACTAAAGGAGTGTATGTCGTATATTTGTTGTGGGGGTTTAACCTACAATCTTTGAGGTAGTTACTATTTTGATATGTATGCATGAAAAGATAGTTTCCAATTTCCACCATATTGACCTTATGGTTTTGAGTATAGAATTTTTTACTTCCACCCATTGTACCTTCAACATTATTTCCTGATTTTTGCCAAAGCCAAAGCTCATATGTCAATGCAAGCGGAGACTGTCAAGAACAATTTACACCAATGTGTCCCTGTGTTTAAAATTTTATTATTGAGGTACTTTTAGCCCTTATCAAACCTAGAATAACTTGACTATAGTAGTGCACTATCATTTTATTCTCATATTTTGTACAAACATTGACATGGGCTGTAGCAGCATCCATGCAAGTTTATCAACCGAGGACCTTTGTGTTCAGATAACGTAAGAACTAGTTTTGATTTTTTATCAACTCATTTGAAAGGTAACTCTTTTGTCTCATTAATGTAAGTACAATTCAATTCCATGAGTATACCAAAATTAGAATTGAGATACATGCTTGAGACATTGATTGCCATTAGGGTGCTAGATTACCACTAGGTAAATTACTCATTTGCTTATCAGTGGGAATGAACAGCAATTCAGTTATTTCAATATCTGTGCTAGAAAAGATATAAGCATATGAGGTAAAATATTTTAATGCTATTACATTCTCACACATCTTAGAAAAGATACAATTGTTTTCTAAGTAGTAAAATTGTCTTTCTAAACTCATCTGCATTCAACCTTACCTTTTAAAAAATGCATGAGGTCATCATTTGGTGGCCTTGGTTTTGAATGTGTTAACAGCGCAATTATTTGTTTCTAGGGTTTACTTATGTAGAATGTTTTGTATGCCTCTTCTTACAAATTCTTACTTCTGGATCTAGGGAGTATATTGTGAAAGCAATATATTGCTTTAGCATGTCAATTTCATGAATTGTTCTTAGTGATGTACTGATGAATCGGTATCGGCAGTATCGGTCATTTTTACTGGTATCGGTACTGGCAAAATCTGGCTCATACTTTACCGATACTTTCTAATAATACGTTGTCGATACCATCGTGCGGTCGACGTGAGGGTTCGTGGAAAAGGGGGCTGTCTTCTGTGCAGCTACCTTTTTCTGGGGCGCTATCTTTTCTTCGCAGCTGCCCTTCCTGAGGTTCGTGTGGGTACCGCCTACGCCGTAATCAGTCCGCTAGGGCAACAGAAGTAAATTCTGTTAGTGCCGAACACAGCGGTACCGTTGTGTGTGTAGGGTGAGGTTTGTGTGGGTACCACCTGCGCCATATTTGGTCCGCTAGGGCAACAGAAGTAAATTCAGTTTTGTGAGTACGGCGGTACCGTTAAGATGACGAGCAACTTTCTGCGTCGTAATAAGACCGTTAGGGCGACAGAAATGAATTCTGTTTGCTGCCGAACTGCGACAGCGTCTTCCTAAACGATAAACTATACGGAAAAGTTCGTCCTTCCGAGATGGCTCCTTAAACCCCTTATTAGGCGAGATGTCGTATGAGACTAAAGCCCGTGTCAATAAGGAGAAAGAAAAACTTTTTTGACCTCAGGGTGTGACTTGTTCAATGTTGAATCTCTTTGAAGTCCCTATTACATACACTGATATATTTTAACTAAGACAATGATTTATTTTCTGTTGCAAAAATAGTGCGTTCAGACATGAGCTACTGCATAACAAGGTACAACACTCAAAAATGAATTTAAAACATTAGTCTTATTTAGCTCGGTAATCAAAGAAACATTGGAATATCGACATGTAATACAAATGATAAATAAGGGCTAACTAAAGTAAATGCACAGACGCAACATCAACGCAGAGAAACAGACAAGTCGGCGTTCAGGGAGCTGGACACATAAAGAAAATACTAAAGATTATGGGTAACTAGCACAAAAGGCTCGACAACACATGTGCGGCCTGACACGTATTTCACCATAAAAATGAAGGTCATAAACCATGAAAGTAAAAGTATAATCAAATAAAGAGCCAATTCATACCTAGTAAATTAGTCAGCCAATTGTTGAATTTCAGCGTTGAACAGGCTCGCTAACCGAATATACTACTTTGAATTCCCGATGTGTCACGTACTGTAAGTGACAGCTATGTAGCATGAATAGTTCAACACAGTAGCAACATTAAATTATTATACTTTTCCAACTAAAACCTATATAATTTGACCCAATTTTCATTTCTTAAAGTATGTGACAGGCTGACAAAAATTAAACCAATTAAATAAAGTTGAATGTGCTTTTTAAAGTTTTTGTAAATTTAACATAGAAGTAGCGGAAAATTCTTTTTTAATTTAGCTTGTTAATCAATTGTTGTGAAGCTAATAATTTTATTTAAATTTAGCATGTAAATTGCTGTACATTACAAATCTTTCATTTTTCTTCTATTATAAGATGTTTGAAAAATTCACGAACAACCTTATGGTTGCACGTTTGAGGATCTTTTTAGTTTCGGGGCCTATCGAATTTTAATGGAATCTTTTTGCCAAAGAATGTATTTTGGTGTAAAAAACACGAAAATGATAACCATCTTGTGGAGAAATTGTTTTAGTCCCCTTTTGGAACCAGTTGCTAATATAGCTAGTTTACATTTCCTTGCAATACAATTAGAAACACTCATCTATCAAATGGATTTCATTTCGTTATTTTTTCTCAGTAAAATAGTTAACATAGCAAGAGCAGTTTTATTATTTTTAATCAAAAACTTCATTGTTAATATTGTTAGATTATTAGATATATTAGTAAATAATTTTATTATGACACCCATGTAGGGCATATAATAGTTTTATTTTGTTAATATAATTGTAAAAGTATCGGTATCGGTTGTAGCATCGGTCAAAGTATCGGTAGTTCCAACTATCGGAGTATCGGTATAGGCCAAAAAATGGGTATCGGTATCAGCCAAAAAAATGGTATCGGTACTGTACTAATTGCTCTATTGGTGTTGTAATATATAATAGTTAGCATAATGGAGCAATTATTTTCTTGTGTCTGACTTGCATGCATTCTTTTGTGCCATCATTAATTATCTAGAAAATGTAACTGCATGGTGTGGTGAGAATTTTTTCTGAGCTAGTTGCCTAGCCTACTAATAGATATATAAGCAGTAAAACGATGGTTCCAAATGTTGACCTCTCAGTCATGCAAAGTTATCTAGTACACCCATAATACTTTTAATGTAATTACCTGATATTGCAAATTTTAAGCTCCTGTTTCAATTTGATTGATTACCAACAACATCATTTTCATAAACATATCACAGCAGAATTTTTTTTTAATTTAATTGACACATTCATTGCAAATCTGCTATTGTAAACAGTTGGATTGGTTTGGTTGTAAATAGCAGAATAGTGAAATCAATTTTCCAGCTCGAATAAATTTGAATTCTTCCTAATGAAATGAAGAATACAATTGTACGATAACATTTCCCCTCTTGAGATAACAATTATTTTGCAAAAGCACCGCGAAACATAAAATGTCGTGCATTTAAATCGGCGTGTAAATGGGCAATTTACCCGTTGGTACACATGTGGCCCAATAGGCAGTGAATGTGTTAATTGTATTTGCATGCATTATCGACCTTAGAATAACTCATAAAAAGAAATATACTTTCAAATTTTTTATTCAAAAATTGATTATGCAATTGACTGGTAGTACGATACCGTTGTAGAATTAAGATCATTATGTTTAGTTATTTTAAAAACCAGTGAAACTTTGTATGGTCGTTATAAAATGTAAACTATTTGTGCATTTCTTTTTCTTGAAAGGGCTATGTAAGCCAAACTTGAACATATCTGCACTTTCTGAAGTGACTCATTTTCGTGTTATTCTATGATCATGCAAAATAAAGTTAAAATGCACTAAAGTAGGAATGTCTTGAATTGAAGATTGTTACATTCTTATATGTAAGCCACCCACCCACACTTTTTGTAGTTTTATATAAACTTGATAATTTTAGACTGGAATGTACAGTGCATTTTAAAAGTAGTAATTTTAAACCAAATTTGTCATTAATTGTTTATTTTTAAGAAAAATAACCTACAAAAAATTTAAGGATTGTGTAAATTTTGGATAGTAATTCTACAAATTAACAATTGAATAATTATTTGTATACAGTATATGTAGAATTAAATGGTGGAGGCTTAATAAAAAAAAATATTCTGAAATTTTACACTGAGTTCAGCGGATACATGGTGTATAATATTCTTCTTTGCACGTTATAGATAAAAAAACATTAACCCATTCCAAGCGGCAGCGTACCTACTGGAACGCACAAATTTTGAAATGATCTACGTATAGTAGCTTCCGCTGTTCACCATAGTCACTTCTCCACGCTATAAAAAGTCGTGCCGCTAAATGGAAGGTATGTGCTTGTGACTAAATCTAGTTTCTGCTGCTTAGTAGGATCAATTTGAACCCAATTTTTTTAAATATAGGAATGAAAACTGCATATTTGTTTCAGTTTATTTGGAACCGTATATAAAAAATAACGGAGAAATGAATTTAAAGTTGAATAATTTCTAAATTATTAACTTGTATTGGATTTTTTTTTATATGGACTGACATTTTTTATACTTGAGTACTGACGTTAAAATGATAGGTCTATTGATAGACCAAAAATATGTGTCTTTACGATCACAGATGGAGTGGTGCATCTGAATATAACTGATTTCTCAGATACAAAGTTGACAGCTTGAACAGAAACCATAAGTATTTTGCTTACAAAAGCATGTAAGATTTTTTATATAAAATTATTACTTTTATTATAATTAGAGGAGATTATTGCTATTATTATTAGAGGACAATAAATATCAGCAAGATGTTAAATTTCAACACAACTGGGAAAACGAGCAAAGAAATGAAAGCGAAGCAGCATAGAGGAACAAGTCTGCTACCTCTCCTGCCCTGCAATCACACACCACCAATATTCAAGTCTAGTAGACACTGAACTCATTGTTCAACTTGCTTAAAATTGTCTGAGGAAATGAAAAGGATGCCAGACAACATGTTTTTGCATGCAGTCTTAATATTGTAGCCACTGCTTATATGTAGCAGACGGAATGAAACAGCAACTATACATATATGCACCGCTGAATGCGACTATTTTTGGGATGAACTATATTTAGTTCCACCGCTTGGAATGGGTTAATGATCAACAAGTGCATTGACTATTTTTCTCTATCACTAATTGTCAAGAGGTGCACCAGCTCTGTAATCTGTAACCTCGTGGCCTCGTGCTCAATTATTAGTCTGTAACTATATCCTGGGCTCGGCTCGTATTTACCTATACTGGAAGGGCATCAGCTTTACAATACGAAAGTGGGCTTAGCCCGGTTTTTTCTTGAAGCCTATGAGACGTCGCCTGCCGCTTCACTGCTTACTGTGCAGCCGTGGTGGACGCTGCTGCTGCTGAGGCCCACTCGCCATGCTGCAGTGCATTGCACTTCTTGATAGTTCTTTATTTGTGAATGAAGCTTATTATTAAATAATGGAATCCCCTTTCTTGGAGCAGTTCATCTTTTTCCCCCATGGTTCAGGAAAAATTTAATTAATATTTTGTATAATGGGTAAATATATGACTTCATAGAACACAACTGCATGTTGAGCTTGTCAGTTTGCCAACATTCAACTGTGCAACAAGTTTAGCCCATTACTTTAAATTTTTTCTGCTTGTTTGTGGAATACAATTTTATACATACTTCCACAAATTTAAGTGCATTTGATGAAAAGTTATGACTGCATAAATCACATTTTTAGCATGTAATTAGCCACATCCTGTAATCAAATCAAAGGTTCTCATGTCTGATAGTGATGACTTCCTAACAGTTGGTTTCTCTGCTGTGACTGATGTTACTTCCTACTCAACTCTACCAAATTATGAGTACATTTGATCTCTGAATAGAATTTTGATTTATAAAATCCACAGCAAACAATTGCCATAGCGACATGTCGATCAGAAATTTTGATTATATCAATTTGTTTATATTTGATGAAATTAATATTTTTCTTTTCAGTTTAAGAGTTGATATTCATCGATTATCATTATCAACATGGCTGGAGTTCATGTTTGTGCATTTTGTGAACACATGTACAATGAGACTAACAGGAAACCACTTATACTGCTGTGTGGCCACACGTACTGTCAGCAGTGCCTGCAAAATGTGGTATCTGGGAGCAGCCCAGCGTGTCCCTCCTGCGGGAAGAACATTTCAACCCCATTAAATGATTTGGTAACAAATTTAGCTGCGATTCCAGTTAGCTCAGAGAAAGCAGACAGTGTGGCCAGCTCCAAATTGTTGTGCAATATCCATCAACACGAATTACATTTTTGGTGCTCTCAGTGTCAAGTATTAAGTTGTAGGCAGTGTTTGGTCAAGACACATGTCAAACATGAATTTACTACTGTTGAAGATATTGTTCTCGATGACAATTATCTTTTGGAAATGAAAACCAAAATGAATGCTAATTTGCGTGAGTTCAGAGCTTCCTTCCACACCATCCAGAAGTTCGAATCATTGGTAAAAACAATAGATGAAGTGAAAAGTTTAATTCCAAAGATGAAAAAATCTCTCATGACTCAAGAATTAACCCTGAGTAATTTTTTTAAATTACTGGAGACTACTTCATCAGAGTCCTCATTTGAACACAAACAACATGTGCTGAATGCACTTGGCTATAAAAATCAAATTAAGCTGGAAGAAGATAAAATCAATGAAGTCCTGAAGCAAATTGAAGACGAGGTTGCCCACAGCCAAGTGAGTTTGTTGAGTTACGATTTATATTTGCTTTCCTCATACCTATCATTAATAAATGTGTTAGTCAAGTTTGATTTAACTTTCCGGTTTAGTAAAAACAATTTATTTTTTTATACAGATCTGCAACTCGCCCAGTAGGAAAAAAATGAAGCTCACCGAAACTGAGAGGTACATGCCTGATGGTTGCCCTTGGGTTATCACCTCCAATGAGCTGGCTGAAAAAGCTTTGCACACCATGAAGGAAACTGACCACCAGACTCCTAAAGCAACTGTGATATCGACTGATGAGAGCCCAATACTGTGCCTCCCTGAGTTCTTGCAGTATCTGGCTACCTCAAGTACTACCATGGAGCTGCAGCTTATGGATAAAGCTTGGAAAGCTCCATATACTATAGACTGGCTTCCTCTGAAAGCTGGAGGTGGTAAATCAGCAGACTTCAATCATTGGTAAGAATTAGAGCCATTGAAGTAACAAATTTTTAAGTGCAAGTTATTGTTTTATATATAGCATTGGTGTGAAGGAATGTTGTTTTAGCACCAGTGATAGATATATAAATATAAAAAGTACAGCTATTACATGAATGTTTCCATGTGAGTGATTTGAGGCAAAAGAATAGCTGTATGCAGAGCAGTGATTAAGGGAAACGAACGGTTTTTCTTATAAAACTTTGAAAATTAAAAAAAAATACTTATATAGCAAAATAAGCTTGGAGGCATTCACAACATTTTTAGAGCATTCAAATGGACGTTCAGAGCCCAAAAGTTTTTAAATATGATCATACCCTCCCTCAGGGAAATTTCTAAAAAGCCCTCATTTCTCAGTCAATATTGTGCATAGATGATTAGTTTTTTGTTTTGTTCATAATGAACTGGTCTACAAAAATGAAATCCAGTTTTTTGACATCGCTTCAAATAAAATTTTAGGAATTTTTTAATTTTAAAATTTTTTTTCTCTCCATGGCTATGAAAAATTTTCTAATCAACTTATCAAAAAGCTACATCTGAAATTTATAGTACTCGCCTTGATCTTGACGATGCCGAAAGATCTTCATAAGTGAAAAACTGTAGGAGAAATAAAGTTGCACAGCCAAAAAAAACTTATGAGAAGAAAGCGCTCAACCATTTCAGTTATATCTCCAATAGTTTTTTACTTATGGAGATCTTTTTTGCATTGTAGAGACCAAGGTAAGTACTATAAATCTGTGTAGTTGTTTTTTGATAAGGTAATTAATAAATTTTTTATTGCCATGTAAAGTAATAACTGAAAGTTAATATATTTTGTTATGAAAAATTCAAACACTTCTTAAGGGGACGGTTTGGGGTAAAAAAAAAAGTCTGTATGTTCTCGGTGGATTTTTCTGAGATCTACCATAGGTGTAAATTGTTATGAATATTTTTTTATTTGTGCATATTTTTTGTAACCATACATGAAAAAGATTATTTTTAAAAAAAAACATGAAAAAACATGTGTTGCAAAAAATCTTACTCCTACAATTTTGAACTCAGAGAACCGAGAAAATATTTTATAGATAGGAAATTGTCTTGTCCAGAGATCCGGTGCAAAAGTTTTTCGATTGTTCGATTTTTTGAGTTTTGAGAGAACTTTTTTTCCCTAAAAATGACCTTTTTTCCCACTTTTTTGAATAATTTGCTTCTAATTTTTAAGGTGAATTTAAATTAAAAAAACTTTTACACTGGATCTATTTTCCCTTTCAAGCGCTATCGATTGGTATGCTTGCCATCTCTCTATCTGCAAAACTGTGGGAGGAGTAGGTTTTCGAAAATCAAAAAGTGAGTTTGCAGAAACACCATTTTTCAAAAAAAAAAATTTTTAGTTCATTACTAATTTTTAAATTGAGTCTTATGAGCGATTCTGTACCTTCTCATGTACCTTCAAAACAGTGGGAAAGGATCCATATCAAAAGTCAATAAATACAAGTTTCAGAACAGGGTTTTTTTTAGCAATTTTTTTTTTCAAAGCTGGGTAATTTTTTTTCAATTACCTGTATTGCTTCGTAGCTCTTTTTAAGACCGTTCGATTGATATAATTGCCATTCTGGAAGCTTTAAAACTCCGGGAGGCGTTTATGTTTACATAGCCAGCCAATAAGCTGATGACTCAGCAGCCGGACTCAAAACTAACACTCAATTACACCATCATAATTAATCACTGAGTAATAGAATGTTTCGTTTGAGTACAAAAGCATTTCAAGTAAGGCCATGAATGAACTCTCATGCTATTCCCGTAGAGAAACACTCAATACTGGTTCGTAATGAGGGGGAAGAGGGAGGTCACCCATCCATTGGTGCACCCCAAGGTCACACTAGTGAGCGTCTTTTACCCCGTCCATAAGACTAACCAATTGACGTACTTGAAAGCCAATTATATCGTTGGATGCGCAACAAAAATCTCTATAAGATGAATTTATAAACCGAAAAATGACCATAATCCAAAAACAGACCCGATCCGTGCCCTTGAATTTTTTTTGAAGCGATATCAAAAACTGGATCTTAACTTTTTAGACCAGTTCATTGTGAATGAAACGAAAAAAACTAATCTCTATGTACAATATTGGCTGAGAAATAAGTTTTTTTTAAATAAGCTGAGAAATAAGTTCTGAACATCCATTCGAATGTTCTAAGCATGTGAATACCTCCAAGCTTATATCGCTCTTGAAGTATTTTTATTATTTTTTTTAATTTTATGAGAAAAAACGTTCGTTTCCCTTAAGCCTTTGTCTCCTAAAACTGACAGTTAAGGGAAAAGTTTTCAGGAATAAATATCACCAGTACCTTGAATATCAGTGAAATTGCCCTAGCATGTAGTTTTGCAATGAGCAGGTCCTTTTATTAAATTCAAAAATGTATGCTTCGCAAGACAATTTTTTGACACTAATAGTCAAAAAATCTGATAACATCAATCAAATTTTTGCCTAGACTTATCAATGAGTCGATGTCCACATAAAAAACTTGCTTGAAGAATCCCCTGACTCAAGAAGTAAACTATGAACTACATGTTGGTCATAAGTGTTTGAACCCTTTTGTTGCCTTCTCTCTAATATGGAATCTTTTCATACAAAGTATAGCCTAACTAATTGTGTGGTTTTTATGAGCTATGAGAAATATTTGCTGTTCATAGCAAAATATGGTCAACAACAGTATTGCCAGATGATCAGCAAGTTTTGTGCTGCTGATTCAATGATTTAGTAAAGTGTTGTGTTGCCTTCAATAATCTGCTCTAATGCTAGTGGTGAGTATGAGAGCTGTGTGCTAAAAAGTTTTCAGCACCTCTGACTCCTTCAAATTCTATCTTGTTTCATGAACTTCCTTTGTAACTTACTGGTTCTTGTGTGAGAAATACCGTGGGGGTATAGATTTCTCTAGACGTTGTTTTAAAAAGTGCCTTGCTGCTTTCTTTAATTTTTAATAACTTTGTTGAATTAATTTAATCCAACAGGAATTCTTGACATTTGTTATCAAATTGTAGGTAATTTTTAGTCGTTCTAACAATCAATTTTGTCAAATTTTCTTTCATAAGCATGTGTATCAGTGTAATAGTGCTTGCGTGAGTTCTTATTCTGGAATTATTTATCAAGTTTTATTTATCTCATATAAATTCAGTAGTAGTCTGAGGCTCTATTTGAGAGTTAATTTTCTTGAAAACAGAATCATTCAAATGTTCAGAAAAATTTTGAACTTCATTTAGCTATTGAGTATGCAATTCTGAATGCATTTGTAGAACGTAGTCAAATAGATCTTTTGTCTGTCAAGTTAGAAAATCTGTTGCTTTGTGTTTGCATATGCAAAGTTGCATTCATGCTATTCCTTTAGGGTATAGATTAGTTCATTAACTTGAACTCTCGAGGGTTCCTGGTGACCGTAGGCATTGCCGAGATGATTGCTGGTACAAATTTATCCTTTAATTTTCTAGCTACAGGTTGAAAACATTGGCTAAGACCCTAACGTACTTCCAAACTTTGGCTGCTTCATCGACTTCCGTTGGTGACGTGAATGATGCTACCAAAAACAAGGTGATCATCCTTGTGTATCCTGCCACTCGCACCTATGATGTCTGTGAGTAAAATCAGTGTTTACTATTGAAAAAAAGTAGTGGACCACTTAGGAAGTTTTATCTCGTTACTTGCGGCGACCTCCAAAATGTGAAAAAACTAAAATCAGAAACTGCATTTAGATTTAGATTGAAGTCGGGACTTGGTGGAGGTGCTTGAGTTGAGGTTTCGTACAGTCAGATTGATTTTGCACAGCTGACATGAGTAAAGTCACAGACCGCGTGATCGCAGCACGCTCAAATTTTGGGGGCAGATCGGGCCTCGATAAAAACTTTAAGTTTTGACTTACGTATCGATCGGGCCCATAGAAATATTTTTATCGAGAACAAACCCTCAAAAAAAAGCGTTTGGTTTTTGGGCCAATACCTTTTGGGATGCCACTTTAGAGCCATGCCCAACTTCAGTTTCTTGTAGCCAGAGTACCGATTCACCTTGGATAAAAACTTGAAAAGTTTGGCATGGAGAAAAATTTTGAGCTAGAGCCTCCCAAAAATAGAATGAAAAAATTAGCAATTTTTGGCATTTTTTTGTCTAGCCGTGCTGCGGAAAAAGGCCAAAATTGTTATTTCTTGTAGACATTACTGAGGTCTTCCACCAAAAAAAAATTACAAAAAGTCTGCGTTCATAAGTTTTCGAGATATTGCGCCTCAAAAACCAGCAGAAAAAAGTGTGGTCCACGCCAAACACTCCATCTATTTAGTTTACGGTACAAAAAGTCTGATTTTTCGACAGAACGTCGAAAACAATTTTCTTCAAAAAAGTGTTTTTCATTTTCGGCCTAAAAAATTTTTCCGAGGGCTTCAAAAATGGGTTTAAAAAAGACGTTTTTTCGGTCCAATTTTATGACTGCTTCTCCTGGCGTATGCATCGCATGTGGGATTCCCAAAACAGTATCTACGACCCATGGGATCGGCAACGCTCAAAACGCTACCGTTTGGCCGCAGCAGCTCATCAAAAAATTTGTGATTTTAGTTTTTTTGCTGCCCAAAAAATTTCTGTGGGTCGCCCAGAAAAAGTCATCTAACATTTTTTGCTGGTCGCACGTTTTTACTTTTGGAGGAAAATTTTCGGAGCCAAATTCGCATAAGTTTACGAAACAGCCATTTTTGGCCGTTTTGCTCCATTTCTCGCAATTTATGTTTCCCAATTTATTTGCGATCTTCATTATAGGGCATAAAATGGCTCTTTCTTGGCTTTTTAGCCTTTCGAAATAGTTTAAAGGATCAAATCATTTAATTTTTTTTCTAAGAAATTTCGATCTGCGAGCTTAGTGATGAGGTATGAGTGTTTAAAGTTTTACTCATTTTACACTCATTATAGGGCCCGCAACTGTGTTTTGATGCCACGGTTGAGTCCTTGGAGTTGCTAGAAATATTTCTTGTTTGGAGAGGCAAGCGAAAAAGGCTCAATTTCAGCCGCTCATATTTCACTCATTTGATGATGCTCTCAGTTTTAATTATTTGAGGACTTTAGAGGTGACCCACAGGAGACTTTATTGAGACAAAATATGTTGGAAATGCACGATTTACCTTTAGGTAAAGTTCTATCACCTCCATCAACGATTGGAACTGACGCGATGGTCGAATCCGAAGTTCTATGTCGAAAATTTTTCAAGTTCAGAGATCCGCCCATTCAGATGCCAAAGGTGGCGAGAGCCATAATTTTACGTCGCTGCTAATTTCGCAATCGAGTTTTTCGAATATCTGTTTTCGTTCAGAGGCAATTTTTTATGACTATAACGCAATGTTTACATGTAATAGAATCAGAAACTCATTTACAACAGAAAATGAACTCATTTTCTCGTAATTTCATTTAGTTGTTAGTTTGGTCGATGCCGGCGTGTTATAGATTGATGCCATTTGCTCTAGTTTTTCGTTGTGAGCATTAGTGTAGTTCGTCTCATATAGAGTGTCAACGCAATCAAAGTCTCGAAATAGTAGAGGCTCTCATATATGATGAGTGGCATTGAAAATCGCTCTCATCGGCTCACTGTTTTGGAAAGGAACAGTCACGTAGCGGTCGCTGAAGAATAAGTGTGTTTGCACAGTCGCCAGTCAGTGAATTCAGGTATAATAGAATGAGGCCACAATTTGTAAAATACTCGAAAAATGAGATGAATGAGGCTTCAGAATCGCTCGATATTCAGGTAAAATTAGTGTTGTGAGTTTATTACCTTATTTATGCGGTTGGAATATGAAATTTCTACTGTTACATAGTACAGAAACTGTATTTTCAATCCAATATTAAAAATTAACTCATTGTAAAAGGAGCGTTTCGTTATCATGCCCCAAATTCGACTAAGAGAGTGCATCACGCTGATGCTTTCGATTACGAAAGAGGTTTTTCGAGGTAAAATTCGTCTCACCTATTTTGATGGTTAAGAAATGGAATTCGAGGATCTTTTGAGGAGGAAAATATTCCCTCAGTACTCTGGAAAGGTAATTAATTGCTCGCTGTATTTATATGCTCAATGTGAATGAGTAGACTTTAATTGATGGCTCACTGGTGGTCCATATAATTATATTCTCCCGAGATGTTTGGATTTTTTGCAGAGATGTTCAAAAATTTTCGCAGGTCATCAAAGTTATTTACGAAAACTAAAATGCCATCACTCATATACATTTGGAATAATTTGTAAATTCTCTCTCAGACTTGGTTCAGGCTTCTATTTTGGTGAATAATTGAAGTATATTTATGGAAACACGGGGAAATTGTTTCCGCTGATGAAATGCTGTATTTTGAGAAATGTTAATGCTTAATGGGAAATATCATTTATTCAATTGTAAATGATTATGCTGAGTTTGGTGGGGGGCGTTCAAAATCATTCATGCTATAGTGCCTGACGAAAGGTTCGAACTTCCAGCATTTTCCAGGTAGAAGGTGGACTGATGGGGAAAAATTTGACTTACCCGAATTTTACCTCGAAAACCCTCTTTCGTAATCGAAAGCATCAGCGTGATGCATCTGGGAATTCTTGAAGAAAACGTTTTTTGAAGTTTTTAATTTCCCACAAAAATGGGTTTCTGGAGGTAGATGGGCGATGGATGGCATTTCATTCGTATAGAATGAGTGAGTTTCATGATATAAATGATGATTTTTAAATTTTCATTGCTAATCGAGTGGTCTACTCGGTTGGCAATTGAGTGAAATTTGAATGTGAGATATTTTGGTTTGCATTGAAGTTAGTAATACGAAATTTTGATACAATCTAGAAATCAAATAGGAGTGTCCATATCTATATTTTGAGACAGGTCCAAGCGAAATTTGGGAAAAGGAAGAAACTTTGTAAAATTCAATAGTTTAAATTGATGAAAAATGGCACTTAGAAACAAGCCCGAAACTTGATTTTGAAATCAAATTAAGCGCAATTGAAAGCGTGTTAGGAATTATGTCAACGAAAATTTCAATATTTTTCGATATACGAGCAAATGAGTATTTACAAATATTTTGGCGGCTTTTTCGTCTGGGCAACGTGTTTTGAACAGTTTTTTGGACACTTTGGAAAGGTTGCAATGTGCGATAAGTACGGATTTGAGAAATTTGAGGAAAATGTTGCCAAAAGTCTACGGATGGTAAACTGTTATTATCGATGAAAAATCGCAAACAAGTGGGAATTCATGCACAAATATAATTCAGTTTCATGCAGAGGAAGAAGTTGAAGTGATTAAAGTCTACGGGGTAAATCTGCCCAAAATGGATAGAAATTGCACATTATTGAGCATTTTATAGAGTTTTTGAGTGATTCGAACTTAATAAAGAGCTGCTCGGTTTTGATAGATATCAATACAACAACTGTACTGCTCTGCAGTGGACCTGGGTCCCGCAGAGCAGTCCCTAAGTAACCACCCAAATTTTTCTGGCTAAAACTTGAACGCGCGACCGCGCGCGTGTTGCAAAATTATTTTTCCACTTGAGGCTTTTGTTTGCGATGTTTCTCTATTAAAAGCGGAATAATTTCCAGTTGGTTGGGGTCTTTTGTTTGCAAATTTGTTTCTTGGTAATTTTATGCAAATGTGGGTTTCTATAGGGATTTGGATTGGAGGAGGATCGGCGTGTTTGGGATCTTTGGAGAAATGAAAGAAGGGTGATCAAATGCTATTTCATTTACCCATCATTAATTCCATTTATTTATAAAAAGCAACTTGAATTGAGTTTTTGGATTTGAAAGAGTGTGTTCATGGTAAGTTGAGGTATCATAAAGTTGGTGAATAATTAGAGCTCTATATTAAAGTTTTCTGTGAATATTCAGAGTGAAACTTTATAGAGTGGATTTTGACGGTGGGTATATTTGAAAGGATGTGAAACTTGGTAATTTTCGTGTGCTATTGGAGAAGTATTTTCGTACGTCTGGCCCTAAAGTGATATTGAACTTCATTTTGAGGATTCTGTTTATTTTTTGAGGTGCATGTAGGGGAAAACTTGTATTAAACAACATTTAATTGAACATTTAGATTAACAAGAATTGATGGTATCGGGTGCGACTTTTTACCATGTTTAACCTGAGTGTAATTAGAGGTGTGGTAAAGGAACTATATAATTTCTACGTCTTTGTTGAGGAAATTGTGATGCAACTTTTTGTTGAGCTTTAAAAATTAGGGAGTTGAGTAAGGTAGTGTAAGTTTGGTGGAGTGATTCAGTAATAATAAGAGGATGTATGATGGAATGGAATATGAGGGGTTGAAAATTCAACAATAATATGATAGATTGGGTTTGAATGTGAGGTCATGATAAATTAGGATTGGATAGGTTATGATAACTGATTTTACGAGAGTTTAATGATAATCAATAGGTTTTGAGATTATTATAGTATAAATGAGGTTCCTATCAAAAAGGTTTGGTTAGTGTCTTATAGGAGAGATTGGTATAATGATTTTTATCCGATTGATAGATGGTTGATGGTTAGGTGTGAGTTGTTTGTTGGTAAATAAAGTAGTGATCGTGGTTTTCAAAAGTTGAACATAGAAGGTAGGTGAAAGGTAATGTGTAGGTTCTATCAGGATAGTGTGTATGTGTGTGGTATGTTGTTGATGGTTTGTTGTTGATTTTTAAATGTGTGAGGAATATGGTTGTGGTCTGTACGATTTAATGTTGTGTGTTTGTCACGGCCAAGGATATAGAAAGTCCTGGAGAGCTTCTGAGTGTACTTGGGTAGAGAGTTACAGACGACCAAATGCAACTTTACAGACCAGGCACGTCCATATATACCTTCACAATTTCTGATGACCATGCATACGCAATGCGACAACCGCATCAGGGCGTTGCACTAGCATACGTACTAGCACACGCACGGCAACTGCGCACACTCATATGTTTGTTTTTTCTGGGTGGTGTGGGAGGGCGTTTGTGTTCTGGTTAAGAGGGTCCTCCGAGGCCCCTTTTCTCTCCGATGGTCATTTTTCATGGTTTTGCTGGAAAAGGACCCTTATGTGCTGGACTATTTGGTCCTAAAACTTTATGGCGCTACGGACAATAGATCTCCCCCCTTCAGGGGCGGTGTAAGGGGACCAAAAATCCTGAATTTTCAACCCCATATGAAAAGAAAACAAAACGGGAAACGGAAAATTTGCTGTAACTTGGTTTACAATGCTTCAAGGATTCTAAAACTGTATTTGGTTTTGTTCTAGCATAAAAACTCGATGAGTTCTATTCTTTTGAAATAGCAATAGCCTACCTATGGACTAAAAACCAATACGTCGATTTTTTTCAAAAACTAAGGCCCGAATCTGAAAATGCATGGAAGAAACTTTCTTTTCAAAAGTTACGTATAAAAGTTAGATTTCATGAGAATCGGACTGAAAATAACAAATTTCATAATTTTCATGAAAATTTTTTTTATAGAAATTACAATTAACAGTGTGAATATGAAGTTATGCATGGAGATTATCGAAATAAAAATGAAAACGGCATTTAATTACATAAATTTTCCATTATATTACACTTCAACAAAAAATTTTGTTTATGGCCTGCACTGTAAAGTTACTTACTTTCAAAATTCAAAAGAATAAAACTCAGTGAGTTTTTATGCTAAGAAGAAAACAAAGACAGTTTTAGAATCCTTGGAACATTTCTAACAAAGTTATATTACCACTGTTTCCATTTTTACCTTCTAATTTTTTTTATCATAGTTCAAATCCATAAATTTCGATAGACACAATAAATTGGTAAAATATCGCATATATATATATATATATGTATATATATATATATATATAAAATACAAAATCCCTAAATATAACTTTGTTGGAAATGTTCCAAGAATTCCAAAACTGTCTTTGAATTTGTTCTAGCATTAAAACTCAATGACTCCTATTTTTTTGAAATAGGTATAAAAATGACCCAAAAAACTATATTTCAAGTTTTTTGGAAAAACTAAGGCCTAACCTCTCAGGGGGATACAACTATTGTATCTATGGGAATTCCAGGGGGACTATGTAAGGGCCTGAGCTAAAGGTTAGGTAGGCTTTATTTTTTTTTAAATAGAATAGGTTTTTGTTTTGTTACGGACCATCTTTTTTCGGTTCACTGCTGTCCTGTTTTTCAGCACCTACTACTTTCTTCTTCAACTTTGATCTTGTTTCCTGAACTTCTTTCTCATCTTACTGTTTCTGTGCCCTTTCTGCGTAGATTCCACGTTCCCTTAACTCCATACTAAATGGTGCCTTCTTCTTTCCTCTCTTTAGATCGCCTTTGTTGCGGATAGGGAGGCTTAAACTAACTAATAATCTATAATCTAACTAAGGCCTTAATATAAAAATCAAGGGTTCAAATAGGTTTGTCTTGCAAAAATTCATATACTGACCAAATTTCAGACCAATCGGATCAAAAAATATTTTTTTCTGGAGGACCCCTTTAATATTCTTTTTAATTTTGAGCTAAATCAACCTAAGTCTACAACAAATTAACTTTCATTCCCACTATTGATTTATACTAATTCCTTGTCTAGCTTGAAGAATGTTGCAAATATACTGAAAGGGTCACTGCCAACACCACACAAATCTGTTGAATGTTTCTTTCAGTGAGAATAAGCTCTCTGACAATGGACATAAAATGACATTTCTTAATGGTAAGGGTGGCATTGACATTCATACTCGGAAGAAGATTCTTCTCCTTTCTGTTCTAAATAATCAGAGATTGATACCCTTGAGATAACTTCAAGGTTTAGTTACAAAGCCAGATCGAACACAATCATATCAGTGATAGTTTTGTTAACATGGGAAACAAATAATTTACATCCAACTAGTGAAAATAAATGATCTGAATCTGATTCTGAACTGAAGGAGTTGAAAGAGAATCATAGCTGAGTCTGTCAGAAGAACAGAATTGACTACAGGCTGACCCTGATGTGATTCTTGAATTACTGGATCTTGATAAAGATGGCCGGATAGATTTTTACTCTTCATGGGGGAATCCAACACAGAAGCTTTAAATGGTATTTCAAGAAAAAAAAGTGAAGCTGATGGCTTTAATTATAATTAAACATAGAAAATTGTAGAGGCATTAAGTACAGCAGCCCTACACCTGCTTCAGGAAAGAACGTGATATTTTCCATGCAACTAGCCATGACTAGGGTTTGCAATCCTGGGAAAAAATAAAAATCCCGGGATTTCAAGAAGGCAATCCCTGGAACTCACGGTATTTTTATTTCACATTTATGCTATGGTAATTTGTTGCCCATGCTCATCATGGTATTTGGTGATTTAGGTATCAAAAAATCAGTATCTGAGAAGGATTCTCTACTGAATTCACTCTTTGAAACTGTATTTACTGACGCATCATCAACTGCTACAAGCTTGGTCACTTGTTCTTCCGGAGTACCTTGATGTACCTTTACGAAACAGTTTTGTTTATTTAGGGCTCTCCCTTGCATGAGGGCGCTTCGTTTCAATACGAATTCTTTCTCAGCTACTAGTTGACACAACTGGGTCTACAGTTTCAGGCTTCACTATGTTGTGTTTACTCTTTAGGTGATGTAACAAACCACTGGTAGACCAGCCTTTGCAAAGTAAATTCTTGCCGCACTCTCCAGTGGCATCTTTAACATAGTATTGCCACACAAAGTTTTTAGTTTGTACAACATCGGCTATTGCCATCATATGCATTATAGTCTATTCTTTATTATCTACAAAACCAAATCAAAAAATATATTCTGATGCAATATTTGAACTATATTATGAGATAGTGTAGCTCCTCAGGGGGATGCAACTATTGTATCTATGGGAATTGGCGCTTCCATGGGGACTATGTGAGGGCCCGAGCTAATGGTTAGGTAGGCTTTCTTTTTGTTGAAATAGAATAGGATTTTGCTTTTTTACGGACCACCCTTTTTTCGGTTCACTGCTATCCTGTTTTTCAGCACCTACTACTTCCTTCTTCAACTTTGATCTTGTTTCATAATCTTCTTTCCCAACTTACTGTTTCTATGCCCTTTCTGCGTTGATTCCGCATTGCCTTAACTCCATGCTAAATGTTGCCTTCCTCTCTTTGGATCGCATTTGTTGCTGCGGGTAGGGAGGCTAAAACTAACGACTAATCTAATCTAATTTGAGATAGTGTAGTCTACACTGTTTAGTGATGTGAATTGCAATAATATTAAAACGCTGGAGTCCAATCTTGAGCTCTGTAATTGATTAATCATATTAAACAGCATAATTTCAACTTATTTTCTTGCTAATATCTTGTAATATGTATCCTATCTAGAATCACCCTCAGGGGGGATACAACTAATGTATCTATGGAAATTAGCATTCCCAGGAGGATTATGTAAAGTCCTGAGCTAAAGGTTAGGTTGGCCTACTTTTTTTTACATAAAACAGGGTTCTTTTTGTTACGAACCATTTGTATCTATGGGAACTAGCGCTCCCAGGGGGACAATGTGAGGGCCCGAGCTGAGAGTTAGGTAGGCCGTCTTTTTTTGTTGAAATAAAATGTTTTTGTTATGTTAAGGACCACCTATTTTCGGTTCACTGCTGTCCTGTTCTTCAGCTCCTACTACTTTCTTCTTCAACTTTGATCTTGTTTCATAATCTTCTTTCACAACTTACTGTTTCTATGCCTTTCTGCATAGATTCCGCGTGTCCTTAACTCCATACTAAATGGTGCCTTCCTCCTTCCTCTCTTTGGATCGCATTTGTTGCTGGGTAGGGAGGCTAAAACTAAAGACTAATCTAATCTGTTACGAACCATCATTTTTCGGTTCACTGCTGTCCTGTTTTTAAGTATCTCTGACTTTCTTCAACTTCTTTCTTGTTTCGTGAACTACGTTCTTACCTTTCTGTTTCTATGCCTCTTGTGCATAGATTCCACGTTTCTTTAACTCCATACTAAATGGTGCCTTCATCCTTCCTCTCTTTGAAGATCTTTGTCGTTATAAGGGGAGGCTAAAACTTTCTTATAATCAATCACTGTTTAGAATCCTGGAGATTTCCTGGAAAAAGTGTAATTTTAAGTTATTTCCTTGCTAATATTTTGAAATATGTATACTGTTTGAAATCCCGGGAATTCCTGGGCCGGGAAATTTCAGCCGCAAATCATCTGGGATCACCGGATGGAAACCCTAGCCGTGACATTGGTTGCTTCCATGCTGTCCTAAGCAGCCATTTGGCTAGGGGAGCCGTAAGTGAACCGCTCGTAGTCGAACATACTGGTTCGATAGAGGTGTCAGAAAATATTCAAATCATCCTAACGTACAGGAAATTTTACAAGTCGCAATAGACTGCGCTGGCTTTCTCACATGTGGTTTCAGTGATCGTACAGCCTGCAATCTCCTTGTCCTATATCCATACGAGTAAAAGGTGTTCCATCTCTTCCAAGGTAGGACTTATAAGTTTTGAAATGATGGCGATATTATTGGATTGTTGGCCAAATTTGATGGCTTACTTTTGCGTCATAATCGTTTAGATCGTTGACATGTTGCGGCCATATTGTTTAGCCAGGTCGCTCACATGCTCACTAAGTCCATGGTTTTCTATGATTTTTAATTTTAATTCTAATGAAAGCATTACCTTGTTTCTTTTTACCATTACTACCACCCGCACTGACTTTTTTGGCACCCATGATGGAGTAATGAGAATGAATGAGTAAATGACAAACTATCACTTAGAAGTAAAAGCCGATCACCGGAGATTTTTATGGAGCGAAGTGCAACTTGAACTGAACTCTCCATTCCGTCATGAGTTTTGCTGCATAGCGGGCTAACCACGAAACTTAGACGTCGTGTGTTGGATTTTCAGTGGGGTCTAGAGTCGCCAATTTGATAGAATTTCACGTGTTATCTTGGGAAATGCGTATGTTGAGGCTATCTTATGTTATAGTCTAGCTATCTACGAGGATAGGTGCTTTCAAGGGGAAAATGTGAGCTTTTGAGTTGAGCATTAGGTAAGTATTCTCTCTGCTGAAATAAAATAAGATTTAATTTGTTAAGAAAAATTTTTTTCGGTTAACTGCTGCCCTGTTTTACAGCACATTCGACTTTCATCTTGTTTCATGTATTTCTTGACTTCAGTATCTATCCGCAGGGGTTCATGTGTGATAATACGCCTTGTGCATAGATTCCAGGTTCCCATAGTTCCGTACTAGATTGTGTCATAATCCTTCATCACTTTAAATACATTTTTGAGGTAGGGGAGGCTAAAAGTAACTTATAAACAATCATTTCAATAGTGGTGAGTAATCCATCTGACGCTGAATTTATTAGATTTAGGCTATCCTGGTATTGCCTCCAGGATTGCCTTTGTTATGGCCCTAGGACGAATCGATCCAGGCTGCATCCAGAATTGAGTTCCAGTTTGACCTCAGGACCTAATTTTTCTTCAGTGCTGTTAGGTTCTTGGAGTTGATTAACAAAAAACTGAAGTTCACAATGCAAGAGATTTACCATGAAGAATTAAAGTAGGTGACAGAATGTTCTTGCCATGCTGATTATTTGAGAAACTGAATAACTTTTCTATTTTAATTTATTCATTGAGGATTTAGCACATTGTCATGCACATCTTATTTCTTAATATTGCTTGTAGGGGGGGGGGGGGGGGCATCACATTTCTTATTGCAGAGTTTATTTTTGTGTTGATGTTAATTATTTGCTTAATGTCATATAAATCAGTAGAGAACACAAGTCATAACCTTATATACTTATCATATCATATGAATATGAACAAAATTTGATAATGAGTTTACCCCTTAGAGGGATACAACATAGGCATGGCTATTCTCAATCGACTTTCTTGTGGCAGAAGTACTGATACAATTTCAAGTACTTGACTTCTGTCTTGATGGAATATGACAGCAGATGTGACATGTGTTGTCATGGCAGCTGCATAAATCTTTGTTAGAAAACATGTATTGCTTGTCAGCGTTATCGTATCAGATGATAAATGAAAATGAGTCAAAACTTCTAACTCAAAAATTAGTTACATTTTATATCCTGTAACCAAATTAAATCTGCTTATTTCTGTGATACAGATCATCTGGCCAATCTCATTTTTTGTATGTAAAATTTAAACCTTGTTTGTTAAGCTTGGGTTCTGAAGTGTGGATCCATCTGCGGAAGATATCAATGCCATTGTTGACTAATTTAGGGCTCGTAGTTCCTTATTTGCCGGTAGAAATAATGATTTTAACAAGGATGGTGAATCCAACAAGTACGAATATACATTGTTTTAATTGTTCTCAACTATTGAAAGCCTCGCTTGAAATGAGCGTGTGTGTGTGGGTAGGCCAAACGAAGTGATGAAATTTCCTCTCGTTGAGTGCTGCATTAAAGAATCAAGACCATCCCATGCAATTAACTGAAGCTACTTTTGCTACTTCATCAGGTGTGTTGGCATTCGGCAAGATTGTTCAAAGCAACACAGGGTCCTGGCCTCTGCCTCTCGAGGTCCATGTCATTGGAATGGACCGCGGCAACATGGAGTGGGTGAAGTGTATTCTGCCGTCCCTGTACCGTATTGCCCAACCTGACATGGGGTGAGTTGGACTATTTTGAGTTTTTAATTTACTGAACCTCCCAAAAATTTGCAGCGTGTTTCTAATGACGCATTGCAAGGCTTGGGAATAAGTTTTCTCCAACTTTATGTAATGAAATTGATAGGGCGTGTTCTAATTAACATTTCGAGGGGCCTGAATGGGGTACAGTTAGCAAGTAAATAGAAGCTGATGTGGGTTGTACTTGTAATGAATTGCGTTGTAATTAATTTTTATTCTGTGAATTATAAGTATTCAGCCAACAATGGAATGATTACAATCTATGAAATTCTCATTTTTATCCCACTTGTCGTGGCTTCCAAAATGGTGGAATTTCGAAAGTTATATGTTTTGGTTTAGAATGTTTAGTCTTACTTCAACTCTGTAGCTTTGTCTTCTACGAGTTCGGGTCATTTGATTTGTTTCTCCTGAATTTTTTTCTGTTCATTTCGTATGGACAAAACTTAGAAATGAAAAAACAATGATAATTTCGTATGACTTTCACCCTATTTAGAGATGAACTCGAATTGTACGTTCAATTAGTTATGTCTGTTATCAATTTATAGTCCTTGAAACTGATCACAAGCCTTGATTTATTTCTAGGAACCTATACATCTGATGCCTGTGGAATCATAAATACCCATCATCCCTGTGGTATCCAAGATACCGTTCAAATAGATGTCAATTATTGGGAATGCTAGAGACAGCATATGAATGTATTTATATTGCTATAAATTAAGCAAATTATTACAGTGGGGATTGTCGGAGAAGTACTTATTGGCATCAGTAAAATAGAGGAATATTACCCTCATAACTGAAGCACCAGTAGTCGGGATACAAAGAAGGCCCGCTCGACGAGGGTCATTACACAAACACAGTTGCAACTTGCACTAATGTAAAGGCCCCGATACACTGGCGTTCATGACTCGAGAAATTGGGGCAGTGGATCAAGCCGCCAGTTAAAGTGAGAACTGGCGACATGAGCACGCAAGGTGGACGGTGGCGGAATGCAATGCAAGGCGTCAGTCTGCCTCAGCGTGTCGTATTGGCAGGTGCGCGATTGCGACCTGTCGTATAGAGCGCAGGATACAAATAAAACACCCATTGCGCTGTGCTTTAGCTTTCTGTAAGAACTGCTTTTCACATTCAACAAGCAGTCGTATTTTTTTAATGTGTCAATAAAATTCAGCGTTTGAGACTCGTCTACTCAAGTGCGGAGCAAGACAGCTGCATACATCTCCAGTCAACGCACGAAACGGTACTGCTCAAAAGTGCTGTGGCGGCGGTGGCGCCGGTCCGCACAGACGCCAATCTCGCCAGATTTGGACGCCGCCCACCCCTCCCCCTCCACCTCCGTGTTGCTGCACTAAGTTGTCATTCGCACCAATTATTTAACTATGTAGTACTATTGAGATTTATTAACCTATCTGTTCGTTGTACAGTTATTATTAATCACTGCGTTATAAACACTACAAGTCTTTAGTAAGTAGATAGTACAGCAGAATACCAAAGTTACCCTGTATTAAATAATTTTAATAAGTTATGACAACGACCGCTGGTGTTTGGCTATTCGACCCTCCATGTCGGCACTCAAGAACAGGCATTTTTCAACTTTTTCAAGTTAACCTTAAACTAACTGAACTTGGCCTAACCCTAACCCTAACCCAACCCAACCTAACCTAACCTAACTTAACCTAACCTCTTAACCTAACTTAACTTAACCTAACCTAAATTAATTTAACCTAACATTTCTGTAGCTGCTTGGAGGTGGTGCTGTAGCGCACCGGAGGTGGAGGGAGAGGGATGGGCGGCGTTCAAATCTGGCGACATTGGCGCCTGTGCCGCCGGCACTATCCAGACCAAGGAGCTTTAATGGAATGGAGGCGGCATCAGCGGTCTAAAGTGAAGCCAATTTTCGGTAGCTGTAGGGTAAACGGGCACACAAACGGAGATGGGGCTCAGTGCGTGTCAGACACTCAGCGTGGTAGGGCGCCGCTTATCCAAGCTGCGGTCAAGTACGAGTTTTTTCAATATGACGCGTTTCAAGGACGCAATTGAAATATATGCCTAAGAAAAAAAAACGTATAGCACAGAGTAGCGCAAGTCTGCCATTTAACAGCGCGGTCTTCAGTCGCTGATGATAGAGGTGGTGCTACCCCTCCACTGCAACCCCACCTCCACACTGGGACCCAATGCCGGGTGGGCGGGGCTTGGGTCGGCAAAAGTGGCTTCACGCGCTTGACTGGCAAAAGATAGCGATGCCGCCTCCATTCCATTAAAGCTCCTTGATCCAGACATGCACGGATCGCTGAAAGCTCGGTGGCCACTCTGCCAACAGGCTGGTGTGCAGGAATGGGAGGCACATTGCGAGGCGTGCTGGCGGTTATCACCGTGATATTTGCTGAGGGTATCAGGGCCTTAACTGCCAGCGCTGCAAGTGTTGCGTTCAGTTGTGGCAGGCGTCAGTTTGCCGTTACTTTTGCGTTCTTTCAATGACCATCAGCAAGTCACGAGGACAATCTTGTCGCGTGTTGGTGTCTACTTGCCGGCCCTGTGTTGGCTCACGGACAGCTGCGTCTTGCGTTTGGTGCCGCACCAACTGTAAATGATTTTCATTTGTCGTTGAAAGAAAACACTTCCAGGGAATTATGAAGACTAATTATGTATGAAAATATACCGTAAGATGTACCTTGAGCTTGGGTAGTATCAGGGAGGAAGTGAGATGGTAGCAAAGCTGTGGTGCGGGAGTTTATGAGCACTCAAGGGTAACGCAGAATGTAGGACATGTAATGTACTTATCAACTTGTGCTGCGGTTGTTGCTTAACACTAAACTTTGAATTGCGTTCCAGTTCTTGAGGTATATATCTTCTAATGACAATGTGACTTCAGTTTTTGTATTTTATTGCAGTCATTACTGATAACCAGCAGCACAAGTTCGATTTCTATTTTGAATGCTTTAGGTAAATTTTAGGCAAAACTCAAAAGTGTCTCGATGTGAGACTCCTGGTAAATTATGCCGTCATATTTAATGGCATGGTAATGTTATCACTTGGTTATTTTAAGGAATATTTATATGCCATCACTAGTGTTACCTGTTGGCATTTCTAAGATTGATGTTACAGGACCAAACTCCTGCTCAGTACCTCTCATGCAATGCCTGTCTTCTGTATTTGCCCTTCTCAACACACCCACTCTCACCGCTGGCTCCGTCTCGAGTGACTCGTGGAGAGCAACTTTGTAATCCCATTGTTTTGTTCCAGCGAGTGACTCGTGGAGAGCAACTTTGTAATCCCATTGTTTTGTTTCAGCAAGTGACTCGTGGAGAGCAATTTTTTAATCCCATTTTGTTTTGTTTCAGTGAGTGCTGCGTGTACCTGTCGAAGTTCGACTATGAAGTAGATGTGATGTTCCCCGTGTTTGCTGACCTTGGCAAGAAGTTCTCAACGCAACACCACCTGCACCTTCTTTCAGTTCTTGAGGATTGGAAGTCTGACATCGAAGAAGCTAAGAAACACAATATCGCTGTGGAATTCATGGACTTCTGAAATCGATCGCAATTGTGATCACGTGGCGACCTGCTGGTCACATACAAGTGGTGCGGTGTTGTGTGCGCTGGAAAACCGCACTGGCATTTCCGCACTTATTTATTTTTTTCATTTTTTATCTATTCACTACTGTACATGACTCGTCAAAAATGACAGGATTCGATGGTTTCCTTGAATAAATCTCAAGATACGGAAGACAAACGAATATATCCATCCTAATAGAACTCGCGATTAAAAATATTCTTGTACTTGTGCACTGGGGAAACTCGTATTACATATACGGTCTTTACGCATCCTTAAGAACGTCATAGCCACACGCTCAAACCAACCCACTTTAATTGAGCAAAATTACTTAACCTATAATCTAACCTAAATAACTTGACCAAAATTTCTTCAAAAAATGTCAATAATTAACATTTGCTGTGTAGTTTTAATTTTGGTCTAAATTCAGAAGATGATGGCTTCTTACCCTTCAGTGAGATACATCTGTTGCATCTATGGGAATTAGCACTCCCAGAGGAATATGTGACGGCCCGAGCTGAGATTTAGGTAGGCTTTCTTTTAGTTGAAGAAAAAAAATTGTTTTTTTATAGTAAAGACCATCTTTTTTGGTTCTCGGCTGTCCTGTTTTTCAGCGCCTACTAATGTTTCATGATCTTATTTCTCAACTCACTACTTCTATGCCCTTTCTGCATATATTCCGCTTTTCCTTAACTCCGTGTTAAATGGTGTCTTCCTCCTTCCTCTTTTTGGATCGCCTTTGTGGCGGTAAGAAGGCTTAAACTAATGATCTTAGCTGATAGCTTCTTATAATATTTTGTTTAGTTTTATGTTCATCTTAACACTTTGACTGCGGCAGGTAAAACTGAAGTGTAACATTCAACTCAAATTTTACATCAATTGCAGTGGGCAATGTTGAAAAAAGCAAACATCAACTTGATCGTGCCTTAATTTAATTTCAAGTATTTATGAAAATTTAGTTTGTAACTACTAGTCGGTGAGCAGCATTCTGAAAACTAGCAGTGACCACCGGTAACTCACGTTGCACTCGAAATGTCAAGTCAAGTTACATTTAATTAGCTGTTAGATCGAACCTAGTTAACCTTCAGGTTTTGTTTAATGCTGCTTCAGTAATTGGACATGTACGCCCATTTGAGCGTTATTTTATTTTTGTTCCTGCAGATACAAAGTTGAGGAAGACATGAAAAAATTGCTAAGGTGCAGTATTTTTATGAAGTATTTTATTACTCCTCTGCGTTTTGTCTGTGTTTGTAGTGAAAATAAAATATAGGATTGCTTGAAAACAACGCTTATACCCCAGGCGTTACGTGTGACGCTTGCTAATAGGAAACGAATAAAGCTTGTCGCTCCACCTGGTTTGTGACGTCACCCTGTGCTGCTGTGAGATGGAGCACCTCGCACCTCTGGCAACTTCCAGAGGAGGTTGGTTGCGCCTCGTCTGCATGTCCCCATCTGAGGCTGATATGTGTGCAGTTCTTCTTGAAACTCTTGTAAACGCATTTTCTAGCGCTCATTGTAAACACGCATCACATCTTGTCGCGCTCATTGTAAAGACGCCTCGCATCTTGTAGCGCTCCATGTAAACGCGCCTCACATCTTGTAACGCTCCCTGTAAATACACCTCACATCTTGTAGCGCTCCTTGTAAACAAATCTCGGTACAATTTGCCCGTGTTGCAGCAGTGCGGTAGCAGAGATACAGCCTGTGAGGGAAGTCGCTGTGCATATTTGTGGCCTTAGTTTTGTTGCACATCGCGGAGCAACGCGTGGCCTTGTTGCTGAGTTGCTTGAGGCAGGAGCAGTGCACGATGCCTAATGCAGAGGAAGGCGGCCTGCATTGCTTGTAATTGTCAGTCATATTTGTCTCCAGAGTTCAATAACGCACTGGAATTTGTTTATACATAGGAGCTTTAAGTAGACGGACGCTCCGAACATCCGGTATGAAGAAGCTGGACAAAGTGAAAGAAGCATCTTTGCGAATGAAAGTTTCATTGTTGAATAGGGCCACTGAATGTGGTTATTCTCTCACATCTTTATGAGGACTTGGCACTGTTCGGGGATGTGATGAATGGCTGAGTATTGACATCACAATAAGAATAAGCGCCGAGAACGGAGCTCTTCCCTTCAAAGTAAACGCAATTCACATTCTGGTACGTCTGCCTTCTGTACGATGGTGTACGATCGATAACATCAAATGTTGGAACGCTGAACACATTCGAGGCACAATAGTCTGAGCTTTTTCAAATGAAGCGCTGGCTTCTAAGTAACGAAGAGAGTGGAGAGTGGCCTCTGCAGACACTGGTGACACGTCGTCGCTCCTGCCGCGTGCCATGCTGTTTCTTTTACTTCGTGGTTCATCTCCATTCGAGACTTTCCTCAGCGAACCTCTTGCTACATTAGCGGAGACAGTGACGGTTAGAGGTGACGATGCGCTCGGAACACGTTTCCGTGAAACAGTAGGGGCAAACGCACTCGTGGAAGACTCATCAACATCAGGAAGGCCTGGCTGTAAATCGCTCAGAGAATCGATAAAAAAGTCTGCGCTGGTTACGTGACACGCTGTGATCCAGTCGTATCAGAATGGCCCGTAGCACACAACGAACTGTTGGGATTTGTTAGCTAGATTAATGTTGTATCAAAACACCTTTGACACCTGAAGGTAAATCCCTTTGTCAATATCACTTTAGTTTATACAAAATTCTAGATGTCGATGTAAATTTATTGAATATTTTAAATGTAAAATTTAGATACCTGTGACTGATTCACGCTAGCATATTTTTTGATCTGAACTTCAATCAAGACGTGACCACAGCTGACCTCAGGACGCAACAAGTTTTAGCGTCAGATTCCTTGTCAACCTACCACCGTTCACTTCATCTAAACTTCAGTGCCGTGCAAGCGCAATTATGCAACGTAACGTTTCCGGTTGCATTTCGGCCCAGGTTCGCGTGCTGTGCCACTGTTTTGCGCGCTGGAACATCGTCACCGCCTCTGTAGGCTGCCTGTCCGGAGGGACCCGTGGATGTGTGGGAGCTTCTCGGACCGCCGCATTGATGGCCCAGACTGGGTAACCGTGGAGTGTGCCAGGAACACTTTTGCGTTGTATCAATTGTGAACTTCAATGTTCTGGTCCTCTGAGCAAGAACCTGATAAATCTTTCACTTTAATGCCCTGTTTTGTATTGATCAACGTGTAGTTATTCATATTTCAAATTTAGACGTTCAACTACTTGTGCCACCACTGTAATTTAGTAAAAATTGTTCTTCTTAGGCATAAAAGTGTGCGCTGGATGTGAGATGCCAGGAGGGAGGAGTCGGAGTAGCCTCTAGTTTGAGATAAATCTTTCATTAGAGTCCTTGACTTTTCTTCAACTTCCATTATTCTGTAGACGGGATCTACTAAGACTCCCTCTCGTCTTGGTATATCTCCTGATAGGTAGTTGGAGTGACTGTGGTGTCCTTTTGTTACCGTGTTGTCATGTGCTTTCGTAAGCTTCTGTGGTTAGATTAGGTGAACGTAGGGTGAGGATCTTATTTAATTTCCCATTTACATTTGATTTTGTTTGTCAAATGAAATTTAGTTCTTGTATCTTAACGAATTCTCAATTTGTGAGGTTAGCTGCCTTATTTTCAATTAGTGAGGCTAGCTGCCTTATTTTCAATTAGTGAGGCTAGCTGCCTAATTTTCAGTTCGTGAGGTTAGCTGCCTAACTATCAATTTGAATTTCCGCCATTATAAGTGCTTTATCAGCATCATGGCCAGAGTAGAAACTCAATGTCTCAATGGCTCTCAGAGCTGGAAACGCCAGTCTGCTACGAACACTGTGCAGAAAGTTGGTAAGCTATTAGCAGGCGAACTTAGCCTTCTTGAGTGTAATTTTTATATTGAAAAACATGGAAGTTTGCATTCTGATTTGTATAGCATGGAGAGAGGCATTTCTGTGATAAAAGGTGCAAGATGGGTCTTGGTCACAAACCACGTATCTTGCGAAGGCAGAGATTAATGAGCAGTACCTTGACAGTTTAAGTTTTCCATTGTCGCTCTGAAATCACGTCTTGCTTCTTTGTCGCCTGTCCAGTCTGCTCCTTTTCAATTAGGATCAAATCATAAAGTAGCCTTGCCCAATATTGAGTTGCCATGTTTCGATGTTTAACCAGAGTCTTTTAACAAATTAATTGTGTCGTTCGAGAATCTAATTGATAATTAGAATTAATCTTCGAGAAATTCTCTTACTCATCGAAACAGCTCACTGGGCCTGCTAAAAAGTTTAAAAGTTTGAAAACTGGGCCTGCTTTAAGTTAGAACGAATGAAATTTTGAAAGTGCTAAAGAGCTTCTGAACGAAGCCTACTCAAACAAACTCGATCAGCAGTTCTCAATGATTACCCAACTCTGTAGTCCTGAGATTGAGTTCAGGTTCGGCTGATGCTTACACTTAGGAAAGGCTCGATCACTTGACGAGCAGATTAACTCCCTTGAGATAACGGCTGACGTGTTTATTCAATAATTCATGTGACACAGTTTAAATGATCAATTTAGAAAGCAATTCATTTCAATTACGCATGAGAGTCGTCTTTCATGGTCTAAAATAAAGTAAGCTATTTTCGAAGCGAATTCTCGCTATATTGAAGCAGAGAAAATCTCTGCTGTTTCTGAGCGTACCTCTACGTCAGCTGCGACGTTTGTGAAAGTTCCTATTACTCCTAAGTTTACTTGTACGCTGTGTACTTACGATAAATGTGAAGAAAATTGTCACAAACTTTGTCAGTGTCGGAGATATGCCGAAACAGAGGCTCAAGTTAAGAAACTTAGATCTATTGGCGGCTGAGTAAAGTGCGGATTCACTAACCACGCAACAAAGTCTTACTCTTTCAAGTTCATGAAGAACTGTTCGAAGTGTGGTGGCCCGCACATGTCCTAGCTTTGCTTTAAGGATTGTAAAACAGTGTCAGATGTCACAAATCGCACGAATAATAAAGATAAATTTGGAATAAAGACTACGGCTGCAAATTTAGTTCCGACAGTTTCAGTGATAACTGATTCTTATGATGACGTGATCTTACCTACTGCTACGGTGTATGCCAAGCGAAAAAAAGGTAAAACTGCCATGAGAGTATTCAAAGACAATGGCTCTCAAGCACTTTTGTCAAAGGCACTCCTAAGTCTATTCTTAAAGTTCTAAATTGCGTAAAGATTAACATATTAGATTATTATTTAGTTTAAGCCTCCCTATCCTCAACAAATGAGATCCAAAGAGAGGAAGGAAGGAGGCGCCATTCAGTATGGAGCTAAGGGAACGTGGGAAAGGGAAATTCTTGGGAATGATTGTGGACGATAAGCTGTCATGGAAACCTCACTTGAACTCTCTCAAGCTTGAGTGCACCCGGCGAATGAATATACTGAAATGTCTATCTGGTTTGTCATGGGGGGCAGACAGGGCTACGCTGCTCAGGCTATACAGGACGCTCATTAGAAGTAAGATTGATTATGGATGTGTTGTGTACCAAAATGCCAGGGAAACTAACCTGGCAAAACTAGATCCTCTGCATCATACCGCCCTCCGACTGTGCACTGGCGCTTTTCGCACTTCACCGGTGGCTAGTTTGTGTGTGGAGAGTGGCGAGCCCCCTCTCTGGGCACGGCGGCTTACTTTGAGCCTGCAGTACCTGGCCAGACTGGAGCAGCTCCCTCTATCCCCAACTTGGATGAGCGTACACGCACCTTTGGGACGATATCTGCGCTTTCCATACTTCCTTCCTTCATCCATGAGCTATCATGTGCTGGTTCAGACCATGCAGCTGGATGGTATGCGAGTGTGCCCCTGTATTCCTGATAGCACCCCAACCTGGCGACTGCCAATAGAGACTTTCTGCACTGGGTGTCGGCTGCCCAAGAAGCTTTCATTGCCGGCTAACGCCATTAGAGGCCTGTTTCTTGAACATGTTGTTGACCAGCACGCTGCGTCAGTGAAGATCTACACCGATGGCTCAAAGTCTGGCAACGCTGTAGGGTGCTCCGCTGTCTCGGGTGAGGTGGTAAGAGCTGGAAGACTTCTCCCGGAGACCTCTGTGTTCACTGCTGAACTGTATGGTGTCGTGCAGGCTCTGCAACTCATAGAGGAACATCCAAATTACCACTTCACTATTTTCACGGACTCAAAGAGCATCATAGATGCTATTCAAAGCTATGCAAGCAGCCACCCCGTTATTGGTGAGATTTACGACGTGTTGATGCGACTTGTACGCGTCTCAAAACAGGTCAGGTTTTGTTGGGTGCCTGGGCACGTGGGTGTCTCGGGAAATGAGAGAGCGGACACTGAAGCAAAATTAGCGGCCGCCGCTGAGGGAGACACTTTGAATGCATCTGTGCCCTGCCGTGACTACTACCCAATAATTAAGGCAGCAGTAAGAGGATTATGGCAACAGCGGTGGGCTGCCGAGAATAACAATAAGCTCTGGAAGATTAAAAACACTGTGCGTGAATGGACCTCGTCCAGCTGCCGTAGCCGCCGGATGGAGGTGGCTTTGTGCCGTCTGCGGATTGGTCATACGAGACTTACGCACATCTACCTCATGGAGCGACTCCCCCAACCGCTCTGTGAGCGATGCAGGGTTCCTTTGACCGTTGAACACTTCCTTGTCGTGTGCCCGTTGCATGCAGGTGTCCGGCGCGCGTGCTTTCCACGTCTGCGCGGTAATGATCCGGATACAATGATGCGCAGCATTCTGGCGGAATCTGAGCGTGCCCCTTTCCATACTGATGCACTGAGAGCGTTTATTGAATCGTGCAATATACTTTCAAAAATTTAATTCTGTGATGAAAAATAAATTTCAAGCCTTGCTATCTTAATGATAAACTGTAATACGGCCGAGCGCTCCCACGTGATGCCCAACGGGGGTTTCAGCGTGGGTACGGCGCTCGGCCGTAAAATGGGTGGGCAGCTGAAACCCCCTGGGGCTCGGCTGCCCAATGAATGCATATGTAACCTGATTTTCTGTTTTTTTTTTTTTTTTTTTTTTTTTTTTTTCGGAATAATTCCGGGGACTTAATACTTTGATTTAATTACTGAATTGGTGGAGCGGTTGTGTTTGTAGCAACTGAATTTAATTTGAGCTTATCATGACTGACTTTTTGTTGTGTTTGTGGCTGCAACGTCTAACCTGTTTGCGTATTCTTAAATATGTTACATGGAGCTCCGTGATGGCGATTAATGGTTATTTTTGTACCACAACGGTGATGTGACCGATAGGTCGATAATTGTGACGCGAGACCTTCGGCGCGATATAGTAGGACCTACTGAAGCGCTAGCAAATTCATGGTACTACTACTACTACTACTAAGGGAACGTGGAATCTATGCAGAATGGGCATAGAAACCGTAAGATGAGAAAGAAGTTCATGAAACAAGATCAAAGTTGAAAAAGAAAGTAGTAGGTGTTGTAAAAACAGAACAGCAGTGAACCGAAAAAAAGTTGGTCCGTAACAGGTCCGTTGGTCCTTTTGAGTTTGGTACGGTACCAACCTGAGCCCGTGGATCCACGCCTCAATTTTAAAAAGGCAAACTGGAGAAACTTCGAATCCTGCTCGCGAATGGAAGAACCAGATGAGAGTTGCAGTGTGGATGAGCTGGTCGATCACTTGGTCAGAACAGTGCGTGCGGCTGCCGACGCTGCCATCCCAAAGTCCCAGTGAGGCTGTCAGAAACATCGTGTTCCATGGTGGAACAACAAGTGTGCAATAGCTAATTGTGAACGGAAGCGAGCCTTGCGGCGCTACCAACGAACTAAAGAGCTGGCCCATAAGATCGCCTACAACCGAGCGAGGGCTCGAGCGCAACTAGTAAAGGATGTAGCGCGTAAAGGCCCGTTTACACCGGGGCAACGACAGGGGTGAGCAAGCGCTTGACGGGCGCTTGCTGCAGCGCTTGACGCCCCCAACTGTTCACACTCATTTTTTGATACACGCGCGTGACGCGCGTCATCTAGACAGCTGTGAGGATGGATGCCAGTGAAGAAGAACTGTGGGCAATTAATGTAGGGTGTGCTGCTGTGAAGAGAAAAAAGGTAGGCATCGCAGCATTTGGGTTAAAAAATGGTTGCAGATATTAAGGTCCCTCCTCTTCTATCGTCGTTGCCATGTTATGATGTTTAATTATATTCGTTGCCACAATATTGTGTTGGTTTAACGACGTTCGATCGCTGCTAATTCGTCGTAATATCATTCTCATATTTTCATCGCACCTCTTCACGTCATTGAGATAATATTCATACTTTAGTTTTCATCGCTGCGTCATGTTATTTCCAAGGATGTGGGTTCTATTTCTGACGCCACAAAGTCATTACTGATGATAGCTTGCAGTTTCTATAGTTAAGGGTAAATAATCAGAGGTTATCCAATGAATTTAACATTAAACGAAAAAGGACATTAGGAGGTGAGGCCTCGTTATTGAATTAGCTTGCGAAATACAGAACATTTAACTCATCAATAAACCTAACGCGATACATTTTTGGGTACAGAATCTAGACCTACCACGTGAAGCAAAATGACATGAAGGTACGGATCACGAAATACATTAGGATACTTAGCTCAGTCCTGAATGGCCTATGAGTCAATGTGTCATGCTTCTCCGCATAACTGTGTAAGGAATATCGCTAAGGATCTGAATAATCGTCCGGCCAACGCCTTATTCATAAATGATTCAAAAGACCAAATAATAAGTCTGATTTCTGCGAGAAAGCATCACAACATCGTTGAATTCTAGAACAATCGACTCTTCAGGAACGATCGGACGACGCTGATACACGTAGCGAACGAACACGCCAGCCGAAGATGCCAAGAACCTCAACGGGTGTCTTCATTTGCTTTAATTAATATGTATAACATTGTTTGTGGGGATTTTTTATATAGTAATAAGGGTAAGGTTAATGATGTATATTTTCTATTCGATAGTGGGGATATAATACGTTCATATTAATAACCTTGTAAGATCGTTATTCAGGGTTGGCATCTCGAGCGATGCCTGACGTGGTTGCCTTAGAGAGCTAGAGGCAGTCTGGGCGAGGTTACCATCATAAGTAGACGCATACGAATTTGTCCGCCTTCCTAGGCCCAGTTGGGCCGGGGCCTCGCCTCTTATAACGATACGAATCATTGGAAAGATACTAAAACGACTCAAGTATCTTCGTGACATCCATTTGTGAACATATTATACTTAAAATCCGTGGCGACGTGATCACAACCGTCAACCTTGCCGGCCCACCCACAACCGAACATGGCGGTTGCCGCTCCGGCGTACCTGCCATACATCGCTCTGACCGCGAGACCGATCTCCAAATCTCAAGATAAGTTTCCCTCTGATTTCATGTCAAATCCCAGTTCCCTCTCACGCTTCTAAGTATATTAGGATGTGAATGCGCAGATCGCTTGCGTTCAATTAGCTTGCGTACTTTCGATGATTAATGTCTTGATAATTTTCTTTGTTCAATAGCGAATTTCTTTGATGTTCCTGTGTCTTTAATAACCTTCAGATAAATAGGAAGAGAGGACATGATGATTCAGAAGGAAAGTAATAATGTTTGAAGCCAGGAAACACGGCTAAAATGCACGATTAATTTATGGCCTTAAGCCGCTCGTAACGCTTACCGAAGATTGAATTAAATATTTATACAGAAACCCTGTATTGGTGGCAGCTACCTTGATATTACCAAGTAGAAAATATATGAATTGTGACGAATAATCTTAATGTCACGACTAATAATATCACATGGAAAAAATATCATGCATCGCAACAAAGAATGACGGCAGAGAAAAATGAAGACCGATTTTGCTTTAAATGTAAATGTTACTGTAAAATCTCATGCCGAACTCACACCTCCAAAAAAAAAATATATACGTGCATTCAAACATTCAAATTTAAAAATTGATATTTGGCCGACTAAAAATAATTTCTTTATCTGAATCATCTCATCTCTCTCTTCCTAATGAATATTTATTTGCAGGATGTCATTAGGAACGATAAAGTAATGTTGCATTAATGTTTCATATTTCAATGTTGTCGATAGACTTATAATGTGTACGGACGTTCAACTACCTTATATGTAACATTTTCTGTACTATCCAACGTTAATACTGAAATGTAACAACATGCCATGTTGGAGACGAATATTGAATCGAACATTCTTGGCACCCAAGCCGCAGCCTCGCGTACTCCGAGCCGGTGGAAGGCCAAATGTAAACAGATCGCTTGTTCGCCCACAGGAACGGTCACAAAGCCACACTCAACAGCCTTGCGTGGTCCTGTAACTTCAATAACACGAACGATAAATGTTGGGAACCATGAATTTCTTAATTTAGATATGTAATAGGTTACGTTTTTCAAATGAAAAATAAATTTAATTACATGTGAGAACGTAAAGTTTCAATTATTTCATCATTACTGCGTGTAAAATTCCTAATTCGACGTTCATCAAACAAATTTCTGCGGATACCACGGCATAATTATGTCAATATCATGTGAATTTTATATTCAAAATTTAAATGCTAATGATCAAAACCAGCTTATAGATAATTTTATTTCAATATCTGGAGTATAAAATTCCTGGCACTCGAGCCACACCTTGTTCACGCTGGCATCTGAGCACGAATAAGGCTCCTTTGTTGTCGTCGTGTGAGCAGCCGCAAGACTCTCACCACAGCTTTGACGATAAAAATTTCGGGGAGCACGAATGTGAAATCTCACGAACCATGGATTGGTAAATTTTAGATGTAATACTTTACGCCTTCAAATAAAATTTAATTTGATAACGTGCGAGAACAAAATTCAATTAAATTCATTATTGCTACGGGAAATTTATGCGATGTAATCAGTAAATACTAACGATCTTACGCGAAATTTATCTGAGAATTTACTACGGATGCTAGGAATTGCTATTACAATTTAAAGTCAACGTATAATAAATTTTATCTTTTTCCAATATGATGTGCGAGTTCTTGATCAATTATCTGGGTATTACGTACAATGAATTCAAATCCAATTACCAACGACATTATTCCAATGAGAATGAATGTAAACTGGAGACGTTTGTCTGCTATTAGAATTACTAGTGAGTTAAGGTTTGCAAAAATTTAATTACGGTTCCTTGGACCAATCTCATTTTGGCGTATAATCTAAAGAATTAGATTTACTATTACTCTTAAAATAATTGATAACCTGCGAATACCTCACATGGGGACTTTTATTGTCACTGAAACGTAGTATAAATGATGCGCGAACTACTAGGAAAACACAACAACGTATCTGAATAGTGAAGTAAATTTAATTCGTGATTTCAAGGAAAAATTTGGTACAGCCAGGATTTATTTCAAACGGGTTTATTCAATCTCGACGATCTCGTATTAATATGTTTGCGCATACGTGTTCTACTAATCCTGAACATAACTATGAATTTCATTGCGTCGAGTTGGTCAAATTTAAATACTATGTATAATTTTTGTAATTAATATTTCTGTGTGGGGAAAATAGTTCAATTTGTTTCACTTTCATGTATTTCGATAATTCTTTAAATGTGTGTGTACTCGTAGGATGTAATTAATTTTAAACTTTGCGATCTATACTTAAATAATTTTTTGAACCTTATGTTCTATTCGTAATTTGCTTATAGTAACGTAAAATTCAAACGTAGGATGCTTAAGTTTTTTTGTAAATACTTGGGAGTTTGAGAGGGAAGGCTTGGTTGATGTGATGTAGAGAGAGGTTTGGGAAAAATTAAAGAAGGACATCTGAACAAACACTTAATGGGATTGACCTTTCAGGAGTGGTGGATGACATCAGCTGAGCGCGGTTGAACGCTTGCGCCGGCGCACCATCACTCGCCAGTCATCAAGAGTGGTGAGCGACTCCACCACAGACGCATCACAGTCGCCCTGCTCGGACGGCATCACTACTACGGGTTGGCCGCGCACACACGAACGCACGCTGCACTACCGCTCCCTGCTCCACCATCTGCCTCGACGCTCGAAGCACGACACGCAGCGGCAGATCTGAGCTCGCACGCCGACTCGTAGAAAACGAGTACGCGAAGAAAATTTCTTATCAGCGGACTGGGTCGACGACCGCGGCTAATTTTCTACTGAGGCACGGTGAATAGAAAACGACGGGCATTTAAAATTTAAAGGACAGCTCAACATAGGGACTTCAATCACGACTTCGGACTTCGGATGGATTTGGCGACGACGGCTTCAGATGTAATCAACGACGATGAAAATAATACGGAGGCCCGGATGAAAATCAACGTATCAACTCAAAGATCTCAGCATAAAGGCAGCGAGTCCTACGCAACCCCCAAAAAAGATGATGAACTCCACGAGATAGTAGTCCACTTCGACCGACGACACACGGAATATTTTTCGGAGATCTCTATAAGACATCTGCAAGTGGTGGAGCAAGTCATGCAGCCCAGGATTATACGACTTGGGTGTATTTGGAAGTGTTCGCTACACTTCCGAGGGTTTTCACTCTCAAGGATTACTGCAGTGATCCACGCAACGGAGGGAGAAGTCGGTGTCATCTATAGGACACGGTTCTGCCCATAGGACAACTATAATGACTCCTTTATTTGACGACTCTGAATCAGCGCTCGCCAGAAGAGCAAACTCCAGTTGTAAGCATCTTGACTCTTCCCATGATTCACGCATTAAGGCGTCGGCTGCACGTGATGAGCAACGTCGAAGATAAGCCTTTCGAGCACAAGCAGGAGCTTGTAATTTGTTCGGCCACGGGGGATGTCATGCTTCTCCGCATAACTGTGTAAGGAATATCGCTAAGGATCTGAATAATCGTCCGGCCAACGCCTTATTCATAAATGATTCAAAAGACCAAATAATAAGTCTGATTTCTGCGAGAAAGCATCACAACATCGTTGAATTCTAGAACAATCGACTCTTCAGGAACGATCGGACGACGCTGATACACGTAGCGAACGAACACGCCAGCCGAAGATGCCAAGAACCTCAACGGGTGTCTTCATTTGCTTTAATTAATATGTATAACATTGTTTGTGGGGATTTTTTATATAGTAATAAGGGTAAGGTTAATGATGTATATTTTCTATTCGATAGTGGGGATATAATACGTTCATATTAATAACCTTGTAAGATCGTTATTCAGGGTTGGCATCTCGAGCGATGCCTGACGTGGTTGCCTTAGAGAGCTAGAGGCAGTCTGGGCGAGGTTACCATCATAAGTAGTCGCATACGAATTTGTCCGCCTTCCTAGGCCCAGTTGGGCCGGGGCCTCGCCTCTTATAACGATACGAATCATTGGAAAGATACTAAAACGACTCAAGTATCTTCGTGACATCCATTTGTGAACATATTATACTTAAAATCCGTGGCGACGTGATCACAACCGTCAACCTTGCCGGCCCACCCACAACCGAACATGGCGGTTGCCGCTCCGGCGTACCTGCCATACATCGCTCTGACCGCGAGACCGATCTCCAAATCTCAAGATAAGTTTCCCTCTGATATCATGTCAAATCCCAGTTCCCTCTCACGCTTCTAAGTATATTAGGATGTGAATGCGCAGATCGCTTGCGTTCAATTAGCTTGCGTACTTTCGACGATTAATGTCTTGATAATTTCCTTTGTTCAATAGCGAATTTCTTTGATGTTCCTGTGTCTTTAATAACCTTCAGATAAATAGGAAGAGAGGACATGATGATTCAGAAGGAAAGTAATAATGTTTGAAGCCAGGAAACACGGCTAAAATGCACGATTAATTTATGGCCTTAAGCCGCTCGTAACGCTTACCGAAGATTGAATTAAATATTTATACAGAAACCCTGTATTGGTGGCAGCTACCTTGATATTACCAAGTAGAAAATATATGAATTGTGACGAATAATCTTAATGTCACGACTAATAATATCACATGGAAAAATATCATGCATCGAAACAAAGAATGACGGCAGAGAAAAATGAAGACCGTGACCTCAGCGAGACAAAATAAAGAGGGTCACGACAAATGCACGACTCGTTGAATAACAATGAATAACCCTCACTGCCTGGCAACTTGCCAGGACAGCGAGGTAGGAGGACACAAGCAGATTCGACTGTCACTCGTGGTCGCTGGGTAGCTAATGTCGGGGCCGTCGCCTTCCAAGCGCAGCGGCCTAGGACGCTGTTCCCATTGGGAACAGACATGTTCTTATAGACAATGCTTTACATTAGTTATTTCTACCGGAAATGGCAAGTGTCGTCATATAATTAGAAGAGAATAGATTTACAATTGGATGACAGTTAATTTACCCAGAGTAGATAAGATCCTAAGTCTCTAGGGAAGGAAAAGAATACATGTTGACCAATGGAAGCATTTGGCAGCAAAGCAAGCTATTGACGCCCGTGACGTGTCACTCGCAGAGGGTGTGGTGGTGCGCTTTTCAAGCGATGAGGTTGATGTCGCTGTTGTATGTGACGGTTGGTAGAGCTGAAGGCGACAGTTGACGATGTCTAGGCGAAGATCTTAGAGACCAGAATATGCAGTCCTTATTGACGAGAAGATATTTTTATGGAAGTCAGTCTTTTCGAGGAAATCTCGGTCGCTAGCTAGGCAGACCATTCTTCTTAACGCTCATTCAAACACGGCGTAGAGCAGTTACAGTGGAACTATAACACAGAGAAGAGACGAGAGGGGTTCATACACTCACATCTTCAGAGAACTTTCAACTGAAAATAAATTGGATTTTCAAAATTATACAAGACTGCATTCAAAATTTGCATGGAGTTCAATTGCTATATATTGAAGGATGACTACGTGAAGGTTGGTGAAACAATCATTTTTCCATTTTGTTAATTAAATCCTTTCAAGACAATTTTATTGTTAAATCAATACTTGGTTTAAAAATAAGTCACATTTCCAGTTCATTTCAATGTGGCAAAACAAAAAAAAATATAATGAATACGAGAAAAATAGTAGAAATTTTTAACCCAAAGTTTTCCTGAAAAAGCGAAGATACACGTGATTCCCAGTAATTGTATTGCAAAATGTACCTAACACACATAAGCTAAAGTGAAAAGATTATTTTAAATACATAAATAGCAAGAACTCTGTGTAGTTAAATTAAGGTTTCTACTAGAGAGCAAGACCTAACAAGTATGGTGTTGCTATCCAGAGTTCAAGCTGAAGCGTTAGCACATAGACCTCCGCACAGTACCACGGCCAGCAGCCGACTGAGTGCAGCGCCTGTGTTGCATGAGGCAGGGCGGCGGCGAATCGCTAGCTGGGCAATCGCTCGGATGCCCGCCTGAAGCGCACGTAGCTGCTACACAGAGGGGCGGTGAGGCGCTTGACGCCCGTGTGACGCCCCTAGTGTAAACGGGCCTTTAGACATCGTGGCAGAAGTATGTCTCCGGCCTGAATACCGACACCCCTATGACCAAGGTATGGCAGAGAGTGAACAAAATGAAGGGAAATTATGGACACAGGTCACTGTGTTTGGAAATTGATGGCTCTCTCACGGCAGATCCGGATCGTGTAACAGAAGCTTTGGCTTGGAGCTTCTGTCGTGTCAGCAGCGGGTATCCCTCCTTGGCTCTCAGACGTCAACAGGAGCGGCAACCACTTGATTTTTTGACTAATTCCACCTACTCTTACAACGATCCCCTCACAATGGTAGAGCTTTATTGTGCCATAAAAAAGTGCAAAAACACAGCCCCCGGGCCTGATGGTGTTTACTATCAAATGATGAAAAATGGGGATCATACGGCAATATCATTCCTTCTCTATATATACAACAAAATCTGGAGCACACACACATATCCGCAGCAATGGCGAACAGGAACAATCATGGCTTTTGCTAAGCCCAACAAGCCTGCCTCTAACCCAGATAACTATCGACCTATTGCCCTGACTAGCTGCCTTGGTAAGCTGCTGGAAAAGATGATAAATGTACAGCTCACGCGATGGCTGGAGGCTGAAGAACTGCTAAATCCCGTACAGTTTGGTTTCCGACAACACCGCGGAACCATAGATGCTCTGCTCCGTCTACAGAACTACCTGGTAACTAACCTCGCAGAACGCCGACAGACTGTATGTGTTTTCTTCGACCTGCACAAGGCCTATGATACTGCGTGGAGATATGGGATCCTCAAATCATTGCATGGATATGGACTCCGTGGTAATATGGCCTTGTATATCCAGGAGTTTCTTGGTGAGAGAACCTTCCGTGTTAGAGTAGGTGTTACGTTCTCCTCACTGCAGCTTCAGCGTGAAGGCCTGCCGCAAGGCAGCGTCATGAGTTGCTCGCTATTTAATGTCGCCTTGAACGGTATTACTTCAGTCCTCCCCCCTGGCATTTTAGCCTCTGTATGTGGACGATTTTATGCTGTACTCCTCATCTGCATTATTGCCTGCAGTGACTCGCAGAATGCAGAAAGCCATCAACAAAGTGAACAACTGGGCTCTTGAACACGGCTTCACCTTTTCTACTGAGAAGACTGTAGGCCTTCATTTCCAGGGACGTGGCCGATGTGATCCTCCTCGACTGGTGCTGGGGGAGGGACGGGTGGCTTTTGCGCACAGCGTCAAGTTTTTTGGGGATGACTGTGGATGATAAGCTCACCTGGAAACCTCACTTGGCAGCCCTCAAGGTTGAGTGTGCTCGGAGAATGAATCTCCTTAAGTGTTTATCCGGAGTAGCGTGGGGAGCAGACCGAATGTTGCGACTATATAGAACTCTTATCAGGAGTAAAATAGACTACGGCTGCATAGTATATCAATATGCAAAAGAATCCACACTGGTTAAACTGAACCCAGTGCACCATGCAGCTATCAGGCTAAGCACTGGTGCTTTTCGATCCTCACCCTCTTACAGCCTGTGCGTGGTGAGCGGAGAGCCTCCTCTGTGGCTTCGACGTGTGCAACTAACCTTGCAGTACCTAGCCAGGCTGGAACAAGTCCCTTTGTCTCCTGCATGGGCTAGTGTGCACGCGCCCCTTGGACGACACCTGCCTTTTCCTTATTTCATACCTTCGTCTGTGGACTACCCTGTGATTACGGCTGCTATGCAATTGAGACCCATGCAAATACTTCCAGTACTCTTAGAAAATACTGCGACGTGGCGCGTCCCTATAGATAGTTTTTGCCCCGGATGCCGGATGCCCAAGAAGGAATCCGTGCCAGACTACATCCTGAAGGGAATTTTTATGGACCATGTAATAGAAAAGCACGCTAAGTCTGTGAAGTTCTACACTGATGGATCTAAAACGGGAGATGCTGTAGGTTGTGCTGCTGTGTCTGGGGAAAGGGTCAGTGCGAGGAAGCTGCTCCCAGAGTCATCAATTTTCACAGCGGAATTGTACGGTGTGATGGAGGCGCTGAAACTGATTGAGGAGTATCCATGTGGGTCCTTCACTATTTTCGTTGACTCAAAAAGCGTAATTGATGCCATACAGATGTATAATAGTACACACCCGCTCATTGCTGAAATTGTCGTGATGTTAATTAACTTTGCGAGTAGACGCAAGAGTGTCACGCTGTGCTGGGTGCCCGGACATGTGGGAGTATCGGGCAATGAGCGAGCTGACCATGAGGCTAAACGGGCTGCGGAGACAAACGAGGAGACGCTGAACTTGATGGTCCCGTTCCGAGACTACTACCCTCGGATAAAGGCTGCAGTGAGAAGCTTGTGGCAACAGGAGTGGGATAGAACAATTAACAATAAATTAAGAATTATAAAACCCACCGTACGTGAGTGGACATCGTCTAGTTGTCGCCCTCGTCGGATGGAGGTGATACTCTGCCGCCTTCGTATTGGCCATACTCGTTTGACGCACGGACACTTGATGGAGCGACAGCCGCAGCCTCGATGTGAGCGGTGCCGCGTTCCTCTGACTGTCAAACACTTTCTTGTTGAGTGCCCCCGGTATGCTGCTGCCAGGAATGTGTGTTGTTATAGACTATTTTTTTTTCGGCGGCGTGCGTATCATTCGCTGGCCAATTTCTGGAGGCAATTCTTTTCTTGTATTATTTATCGTCATTTTCTTTTCGGTTTCAGGAATCTCAAGATCGATGATCGAGACGGAAGGCCTCCTTTATTATATTTTCGTTATATCATTAAAGATCGAAATATGCAGTGACTTTTCAATGTCATTAGTTGTAAATAACCATGTAATTGTGACAAATCAAATAGGGTCTTATTAGGTGAATGACGAGGTGGTTGCAACGTAATTTAATGGTATAATAATGACGTTTTCAATAGTAAATGGATGACACATTCGGAAATAAGAAGCGATTCACGATACACATAGCATATTAGGTTCTAAATAATTACAATGCTATCAGATCTCGGTGATTAAGTCGATTCCTATCCATAAGATGACATAGATGGTACAAATTATGACATTGAGATAAACTGGTGAAGCCTTTAACGTGAAACAATAGATGAGAACATAGATTATCAATATATAGTGAAGTCTGACAAGGACATCCTACACGAGGTGAGGCCCCGATGTTGTATCATTTAGTAGAGGAATGCATTGATGATAATAATGTACACATCTTAGGTGAGATTAAGTCTCGGCATTGAGTAATTAACGGAGAACAAAGATCGTCTAGAAGTTATCGAACAAAGTTAATCTACGCCTACTACATGAAGTTACGAGAGGCTTGATGAGAACCTAGATGAGTACATGGATGATCAGGGATACTCAGCTGGGGTATTCCGAATAGCGGTTGGCAAGTCAAACACGACTTTGAGCTAACACTTCCCTTCCGCTCCACCCGCGAGGGTGTAGCGGAGGTTCACACGACTTGCTCTGTTGGCGGCCCAGGACCTTCTGCCGCTTGCGTACACTGCCCAGAGGGAGGCTGAGTGACGCTGTTTCGAGTTGGAATAAACGCGTTACCTATCTTGGAGTTGTTATATCAAGATATTACAGAAAATATCAAGTGTTGGGAGATGATTCAAATGGATTAAGCTTTATAATTAATAAGCAAGTAATTTATGTAGAATGAACAACATTTTAGGTCTCGCAGGAAGAAGTTTAAATACACGAAAAAATATAGAAGTGTCTTGAAATGATCTCGGGCTCAGGCGTCGTCTACGTAGCAGAGAGTCCGAAGTCCACTGGGGGGGGGTTCGTGGAGGGTGTGTGAGGTTCGCTGGTTGATTCAAATGATGCTCGGCGGTTAGCGAAGCTTTGTTCGAAGCGTAGGTTGAAGAGCTCAGAGATGCCGCGCTTTATTGTCGAGAGCATTTTATTCCATGTCGGGTCTTTTAGAAGATAGTTGCTTGGCCAAAACAACACTTTCTTAACGTTTATATGAACACGACGAAAGTTTGTCCCAGAAGAGTCACGACAAATCCTCGCCGTCCTCATTTAAATTGCGAGCTCCCGCTCGCTGTTATCCTTCCTCTTGATCTGTGCGTGTGCGACTACTGATCAGAAGAAAAGTAGTTCCGGGAAGACAAATACGGAGCTGGACGGGAGTGGTTTGCATTCACTAGGAAGCGCTGAAACGAGACACCATAAAATGACACAATTTTAGTCGTCCTTCGGCAGGACATTCCCCTAACAATCGATGTCGGTGATCCCCCACACCGTCATGACTGCCACATGCAGCAGTCGTGAAGTTGAAAAACTTCATGGAAAATCCTTTTTTGCCCTACAGTCGCGTAGAGACCGAGGGTGCTCCTGTTCTTCATCTCTCTTGCAGGAAGAAACTCCGAGTTATAGAACTCCACGGGATCTAAGATAGAAGTGGACGTGTTCCTTTAATGGCTGGAACCGTCATCTTTTCTTCATCAAAAATGATGATGTAAACGTTGCCGTATCATTGGTTGTCTCTCCATTAACGCAGCACATCGTCGCTCTGTTTCCTTCATCGTCGTATCCTCTGTCCTTGATGCTCGCCGTGATTGCATCACGTCATGCGCCAACCAGCTGTGCCTCGCGCGCCAAGTGTGTGTGTGTGAGCGGACGCAAGCGTGTTCGATTACCTCGCGTTGCCATGGAGACAGGGCAAGTCTCTGAGTGACGCGTTGTTGTACGCGAGTGTTCCAGCTGTGACGCTCGCTGCCGCTGCTGCTGCGCTGTTTCCTCGCATGCCTGATGCTCGCTGCATCAGCCTGTGTTGTGCTTCGCACATGTATGCAGCAAAGTGCATCCATGTCGCCACCGACCGTCGTCACGCCAAGATGTACGCAGTGCACGCGTATGCGAAGCGAGTGTGTGCGGGCACTGTTGTGTTGCCTCCCGCATCTCAGTCGAGACGTCCGCTGCTGCTGCTGTTGCGATGTAGTTCTGGTCGCTCACGCACGCAGACGTACGTACGCGCCGACGCCTCAGTGAGACGCTCGCTGCTGTCGTTGCCTCCGTGTGAATGTGTGATGCTTGCTGCCGCTGCTTGGGCCGCGGTGTACGTCCAGTCACGCACACAGATGTATGCGAAGCCTGCGCCCACGAAGTCGCTCAGCAGGCAGGGGTTCTCTGCGCAGTGCGCTTCTCATGGAGACTGAAGTCGCCTCTCACGTCCACAGCACAGCAAAAGACTGAAAGTTCCACGACGGTTATTCACTGGTTTTAGAGATCCAAAATTTTCACTCCTTCCTCCACAGGCGTTCTCGTCATGCATCCACACTCATCTCACTCCATCGTAACTCCATGTTTACAGAAAAGGACATACTTTTAACCTACATTTAATTTTATTCCGTTTTTATTCGATACTATGAAGCAATGATAATAATGATTCTCGGAAGGAGAGAATACAATGTTTCCTAATAACGCATTATATTTGAATTTTTACTTAATGGACCGCACGCTATCCAGATTTGAATCGAATTCATTTACATGTATAATTATCATTAAATTCCTCGTTAGGAAGTATCAATTTACTCGCACTGAGAGATCATTAACTACTTTACAATTCACGCGACATTTACTTTACAAAGAAAATAATCTAGACATGAAAGAATTATCTCAACATTTAATCGGTGGTCGTAATTTAAATTAGTAATTTGTCGATAATGAAACATAAGTAAGCAGGAATAAAATAAATTTCACTACCACGCTATTTCGTAAAATACATTCAAACATCACACTAAAACATCCTAAACATCGAGCATCATATTTGAATTTTAAATGCTGCCATGTCGTTACATGTTCTATGAGGCTGGGGAGTGAGTCAGCCGTGCGGGTATGTGGTTAGAGGCAGGAAGTCGATAAGGAGTCGGAGGGGCGGGCAGCTGGGCGATTTCATAAACAAAGCGCCGGTCAGGCAGTTCCTACCACACATCGCAGCCTCACATCTCTGTTCCCACATCATCACACCTCACAAGGCACATCCACGCACAACAATCTCCTCAAATGGTTGATTCACACGATGGAATACAATATTGAAATTTAGAAATGGACACGAGAGTAAATTATCCGTAGATTAGGATTTCTCCATTCGTAAATTTTATATGTAAAATCAATTTTTGAGCGTACATAATGCATGTGGTATTGTTATTCCGTAGAAAAGATTTATAATTGAATGGAATACTCATTTTAAATAAACCTCTGCTGATATTTGAGAGTACGAAGAAATCTTTAATAAGCACTTTTAATTGAAAGTTTTTAATAAAAAATTTTTTTTTTTTTTATGTCTCAGAGATTCTTCAATTAAATTTCAATGATGTTAATTTTAGAAGTTTAGTTCTTGAACTTTAAGATTCCAAATGAGAAGTTAAGATGACAAAGAATGGATGCTCCACGTAAATTTTAGAATATGACTCAGGCTATAAGAATGACTCAGGCTACCGAGCTGCGCTACCGCGTAGCTCGGAGCTGCGCGACTTCCAACGCCTTTGTCGAAAAGAAAATGGCGCCGAAAGGTTCACGGTGGCTAGATGAATTTTCACAGCGTCTAACTCAAATTAATTATTCTCATAGAGAAACGGTGCAATAATCAATCGAATGACGCTTGATTTTTAAATTTTAAATCATTTGGAATTAACTGCTTCATATATTGGGTATTTCAATACACGAACAATCAACACAAAATAATATAAATGAAATAAGAAATTTAGAATAGATTCATTAATCGGGATTAAAATTTTTGATTAGAAATGGTTAACCTTGAAGCATGATTATGGAGAGAAATCAGTAAATGAAACAGAAAACATGATTATTAGACATGGATAATTTTACAGTAAACAAACACAATAAATGAAATGCAAATAGATTCGCAATAGCAATAAATCAAAATAGAAAGCATGGTTAGACATATGAATAACTTATAGTAAATAGACACGAATAAATGAAATGTAAAATGGGTTTACAATTGAAATAAAATGGCAAAATATTAGTAAATAGGCATGAAATAGAGACAATTCAAACGTAAGCGGGATACAATGATATAGATTACTAAACACATTGATACAGTATTGAGTGTTATGAACAGTCATCCATAACGAATTGAGTTTGCGTCTGGTCGATCAAAGTGCAATTTTTACGAAGTATTTGAGGCGAATTTAATTTGATTTGATTTGAATGGTTTTGTTATTTTGTTATTTTTGATAAATTTCGGCAATTTTTGGTAGCGTGACAATTATTTCGAGCGGTCTCTTTCGGAGACGATTGAAGATAAAGATCCGCCACCGCTTGGCACCAAATGTTATAGACTATTTTTTTTTCGGCGGCGTGCGTATCATTCGCTGGCCAATTTCTGGAGGCAATTCTTTTCTTGTATTATTTATCGTCATTTTCTTTTCGGTTTCAGGAATCTCAAGATCGATGATCGAGACGGAAGGCCTCCTTTATTATATTTTCGTTATATCATTAAAGATCGAAATATGCAGTGACTTTTCAATGTCATTAGTTATAAATAACCATGTAATTATGACAAATCAAATAGGGTCTTATTAGGTGAATGACGAGGTGGTTGCAACGTAATTTAATGGTATAATAATGACGTTTTCAATAGTAAATGGATGACACATTCGGAAATAAGAAGCGATTCACGATACACATAGCATATTAGGTTCTAAATAATTACAATGCTATCAGATCTCGGTGATTAAGTCGATTCCTATCCATAAGATGACATAGATGGTACAAATTATGACATTGAGATAAACTGGTGAAGCCTTTAACGTGAAACAATAGATGAGAACATAGATTATCAATATATAGTGAAGTCTGACAAGGACATCCTACACGAGGTGAGGCCCCGATGTTGTATCATTTAGTAGAGGAATGCATTGATGATAATAATGTACACATCTTAGGTGAGATTAAGTCTCGGCATTGAGTAATTAACGGAGAACAAAGATCGTCTAGAAGTTATCGAACAAAGTTAATCTACGCCTACTACATGAAGTTACGAGAGGCTTGATGAGAACCTAGATGAGTACATGGATGATCAGGGATACTCAGCTGGGGTATTCCGAATAGCGGTTGGCAAGTCAAACACGACTTTGAGCTAACACTTCCCTTCCGCTCCACCCGCGAGGGTGTAGCGGAGGTTCACACGACTTGCTCTGTTGGCGGCCCAGGACCTTCTGCCGCTTGCGTACACTGCCCAGAGGGAGGCTGAGTGACGCTGTTTCGAGTTGGAATAAACGCGTTACCTATCTTGGAGTTGTTATATCAAGATATTACAGAAAATATCAAGTGTTGGGAGATGATTCAAATGGATTAAGCTTTATAATTAATAAGCAAGTAATTTATGTAGAATGAACAACATTTTAGGTCTCGCAGGAAGAAGTTTAAATACACGAAAAAATATAGAAGTGTCTTGAAATGATCTCGGGCTCAGGCGTCGTCTACGTAGCAGAGAGTCCGAAGTCCACTGGGGGGGGGGTTCGTGGAGGGTGTGTGAGGTTCGCTGGTTGATTCAAATGATGCTCGGCGGTTAGCGAAGCTTTGTTCGAAGCGTAGGTTGAAGAGCTCAGAGATGCCGCGCTTTATTGTCGAGAGCATTTTATTCCATGTCGGGTCTTTTAGAAGATAGTTGCTTGGCCAAAACAACACTTTCTTAACGTTTATATGAACACGACGAAAGTTTGTCCCAGAAGAGTCACGACAGTGTTTCCCGAGACTGCGAGGTCCTGATGAGGATGTAATGATCGGAATGCTCAAGGAAATCGAGCGTTCAGCTTTCAGTGTGACGGCGCTTAAAATGTTTCTAGAGAAGTGCAACTTGATGTCTCAAATTTAGCCAGGAAAGGGACAGCGTAATCAAGGAACTTTTTCACGTCTGAGATGTCGATGACTAAACTAAAATATGGCCGGGTGCGCTGCGTAGATGCCTCTGGGGATTTCAGCGTGGGTAGGGCACCCGGTCATAAATGGGTGGGCAGCTGAAATCCCCTACGTGGTTTTGGGCTGTCCTGTGTTCGCGGATTGTGCGTCGCTCTGTAGATGATCTCTTCAAAGATCAACTAGGACTCTTATGAAATGACGATGATGTGGGTGGCAATTATGGCTGCTGTTGTGTTTCCATGATGGTGATTGTGACAAACTTTGAACAACATTTATATAGTGTGCTTTTGTGTAACGATGTGAATTCTGTATTTTAAACTGTGAGATCTACGGCGCGATATAGTACGAATTACTGAAGCGCTAGCAAATCAATGCTAATACTACTACTACTACTACTACTACTACTACCGTAACAAAATGAAACATATGTTATTTTACCAAAATGAAAGCCTACCTAACCTTCAGCTCGGGCTCTCACACTGTCCCCCTGGGAGCGCTAATTCCCATAGATACAATAGTTGTATCCCCCTGAGGGGGTAAAGATTAATATCAAAGGCGTATACCCTGAAACCATGTAAAGCTCCTGTTGTAGAATTTCCTGTGGATGTTCCTGGTCAAAGACTAAAAAATATCGGTGCAATTTGTGTGCCCACCTTGAATGCGGAATTTCTTGCACGTGGATTGGTTAAACTTGTGAACGAGCTTGAAAGTAAAGGAATTAAACTAGCAGATAAAAAACTTAACTCAGATTCTGTCGACAATATCTCTATTTTGTTGGGGAGTGGCCAAAGCCATATTCTACCCTTGGTTCAACATAATTTTAAAATTGCGAATAATACGTTTTCTGTCATGTACGAAACTCCATCTGGTGTAATGTTGTCTGGTAGTGTTGCCGACTATGTGTCTAATATTGCAGCCATACCAATTTTTTTGTGCAAGAAGGATTGACTATCATTCTGGACGATTCAGAATCGTTGAATGATCTATATTTTCAGTTAGTAGGAGTTCACGATGAAAATGAATCTTACATTACTGGCCAAAATCAGTATGTGCTCAGTAAAATTCTAGAAGAAATTGAACGTGATCCTAGCACTGGAAGGCTTGTGGTGCCAGCTTAGTGGAAAACAGAGCTTGAGCATTTACTTTCTCATAATTTAAAACTTGCCACTTCAATTTTGAAAACAAGTCACAAGAAACTTTCTGTTGCTAAATTGAGACAGTATGATGCTGTAATCAAAGAGCAAATACGCTCTAAAGTTGTTGAAGAGGTAAATTTGAGTGCTCAAGCCAATAAAAACCAAATACCATTTTTACCACACAGCACCATCTTCAGAGAAGCTCCGAAATCCACAAAATGTAGAATAGTGTTTTTATCAAATTTGAAAGAATCTGTGTCATCCAATTTGTCGCATAATCAGATCTCAAAGCCAGGTGTCAATTTAAATCATAAATTACAAATCACACTCATGTTGTTGAGGTTCGATAATAATTTAGTAACGTTTGATTTACATAAGGAATTTCACCAGCTTCTGCTACGCGATGATGATACTTTAAAACTTGGATTTTTGTGGTTTCGGAATGTAGCCGAAAATGACTTTACTGTAATTGGATATAAAATGCGTCGTGTGCCCTTTGGTGTGAAATATTCAACTTTTTTGTTAATGATTTCTTTGTATTATATTCTTTGTATTATATTATAACGATCTTGAACAAATATTACTGTCAACTATAAGGGCTGGCAACACTTTAAACCAATTTATTGACTACCGAACGATAATATTCAAGTGTGTTCTTATGGTATATTGTGGAATGAAATTCAGTATAATTAAAAATGGAGTAAACGAACCATTGAAGTGCACGGTCACAAATCGGCAATAACACACATTCGTTAAAAAATAAAAAAATAAAAACAGTTTATTTCCAATAAAGATGACAAAACAAATATCATTGGTTTCGTATATACCAATCGTAAAATATCATTCACTTTGTTACGTACTCTTGGTTTGATAATGTATGAAAATACGAGTTGAATAAAATACCATAGTACCAATGATTACGAATTCTTGGAAACACTCTTGTAGTGCTGACGTATACTGAAATACAAGCTTACGAACGTGCGATACCAGGATTAAATGTTGAAAATAAAGCGAGTGGATTTGAATACTTCTGCGTCAAAGATGAGGTCGATATTTTAAACTATCTTTTCATACCTACGTATCAACTAGTATACCAATTAATGATCTCACCAAAAATAAACTATTTTACCAGAACAGAATTTGTGTTTCCTACGCTAATAATGCTTTCGCAAAAAAAGTTCACCGGAGTCAGAGACGTGAAAAGAATAGTTGTACCATGCTGCCCAAAACGTTTGCAACATAATTGGAACAAAATGTGAAATCAACTACTTAAATAATGCTGTCATAATACATTCACAAGCATAAGTGACTATTTCTCACGCAAGGGCAAAGCTAACGAGAACATATTAGGACATGAATAAGAAAATAAAATACTAATGCCCTATGAAGTTAATACATAAGATGGGCTAAATCGCTTTATAAAATGTCTCAATACGAAGGTCCACAGTTTTTAAAAATATATGGGTGCCATGACATCCCATGTCAATGCTTGTGCAAAAAACTAATAGAAAAATGTAAAATGTATCCCATCGAAAATTGCTTCAATTTTAGTAATGCTTATAGACAAAATCCTAAAAAAGAAATTTAAAAATAAACTCAGTAGTGAAAACGCTTCTGACAGTCTCCACGCACATCGCCGTATGAGCTTTTGCTTTCGTGACATTAAGGAATAATATTGAAAGCTTTATAGATAGTTTATATTCAAACTAACTGGCCGAAACGGCACCGTAAGAAACTTATTGTGTCCTGAAATAAGTCCTTGTATAAGTCCTCTTTTTTAATTTGAAACTTGGAGCTCTGATTTTGGGTGAATAGTGCAGGAGAACACATTTTTACATGAATAATTAAGACAGTACGGAGTAAAATTTGCTGTATATCCTTTAAGCTATAAATCAGAAAAATGATTCCGACAAAAGTATTTGCAATAATTAAAGTCATGTTATATAATTGTCATTTTATAGCCCAATTTGGGTGGTTTCCTTTCCTACGATACACGTATTATATAGAAATTACGATCGGCACTATAATTACCGTCCTGAATTTTTTGAAGATGGATATTCAATAAATACTCGCAGAAGCCAAAAGTCAATGAAACACCAGAATCAGACTGGAAGCAAATAGTTGGACTTCTTAATGAATGATTACATTTCAGGCCAATTTACTGAAAATGTCAAGGTTCCATATTCGACAGCTGGAGCAATAGTTCGGAAGGATTAAGACTGTGTCATGAGTCAGAACTGCTCGCAAGATCACGATTCACACTGAACGTTGCATGCTGCGAAAGTCGAAGGTGCGCCCATGAAAACCCGTACACAGAGGCAGGAAGAATCATTAGAGTTACGATTTCACGTAAGTAGCAAGGATGGATGTGCCATTTAGCATGCATTTAGGAATCGCGGAATATATGCACAATGTGTGTTCCCGCACAGGAAACCGCGCACATAGAAACAGTAAGTTAAGAAAGATGGTCATGAAACAAAATAAAAATTAAAAAAGAATGTCAGTGGTGCTGAAAAACAGGATAGCAGTGAGCTGAAAAAGAGGGTAAACATATTTTATTTCAGCAAAAATAATGTAAACTCAACTCTCGGCTCAAAACCTCACATTTCCCTCCCCTATAGAGGCGTTAATTCCCATAGACACAACAGTTGCATCGCCCTGAGAGGTTTCGAGAGTCAATTTCAATTGCTATTGTTTAACCACATATTGCTGAAAATAATTCAAAATTTAACAAATTTAAAATAATACTGGAGTTAAATGTAGACTTACATGTTACTAATAAGCAAACGCATGCAAATTTGGGGTTAATTATACAATTTAAATTGAGCCTTATTGATCTCTTTCTGGTATGATCTGCATTTTAAAATAGTTTACGTTAAAAGAAGTATTCAAAAAAATCATATAAAAACATACTTTTATTGAATAACTAAATTAAAAATAAGAATTTTCAAGTGAGAGAAAAATGCGAGAAACTAGTTCAGGTAAAAGCATCTCTTTTCATTTATCAATTACTTTAAGCTATTTCTAAGATGGATAGTTTTTTTCTACGTATCAATTTGAATGCTCTACACATGCTGTTTTTGCAGAAAGAAAATGAATCAAATTCTAATCCTTTGGCAAATTTTTCCAGGTTTTGTCCCTATAGCGTAGAAAAGTAGTTGCAGACAATTTAATCAATTGAAATGAATACCTGCAGCCCCCGAGCTGTACTCGTGATATGGTTTGTGACAAATGCTCATTTTATGCAGGATATTTCTTCCTAGCAGGACCCGTGGAAACTTCACGGACAATGTCATCGTTAAGCTAGGTGGACCCTTGAAAAAATTCTGTCAATATTACCTGACATATGATAACCTAATATATCCTAGCATATCCTTACCTAACCTACCTTATCCTAACCTAGCCTATCCTGGTAAAATTTCAAACATATCAATGCATGTGAGGGCGATATTTTTTTGGTTACAATGAGGAATTCGGTATCCATGATACCGCAAACTCGGACGAAAGCGCAACGTACGGAGTAATTAATGAAGGAACGAGCAGAATATTATGTAGACGTCCGTGTCTGTGTGAGGTACAAAAAATGTTTTAGCTAACTTTTAGAAGTTTTACCTATGTTATAAGCGTGGTAAATGATAAATTATGCAATGATAAATAAGCCCAGTAAGCACCTGATCCAATGGAAAAAAAATAATCCGTCGAATCCTAAAAATACAAGAAAGTATTGAAAATCTTCACACACAAATTTGAAGCGAAAATGAATTATTTGTGCAATTGATCACTGGTTTTTCTTTGGCAATGTAGAGGGATTCAGAACTGCGCAAATCCAATTCATTAAAGGCAGAAAGTAATGTAAAAAAATCGTCTTCTGCTATGCGATCGCTGTGAAGGCGAATAGATGAGTCAGGCGTCAAAAAAACACTGGGGACGTTGCATTGGCTCGGTAACATTGCTAGTAATTGAATACGTGTTAGCCAGTAATTTTTAGAAAAGAATACGGACAATGGAGGAAGAAAATTGTTTTTACAAAGAATTCTGAATAAAAGGAAATTCCCCATGTAGATTCTCACAATTTTATAAAATATTATATGCACGATTTACTAGATTCTTCATGGTCTTGCTAACACTGATTTTGAATCCTAAGTTTCTAAAATCGAAAGCGCTTAAGCCCAATCCAGTGGAAGTAGTCTTCTGAAGAACAGATATATTGAAGTTATTGTCTAATTTAGTAATTTTCGAAACTAAAAACGATTTACAATTCTTTTAAATTTCGATGGGTGAATTTTAGCAAAGGGTTCATGAATTTCAGATAGCCTGTGAAAATAGGGACATGGATAAAATCCACATTTCACCGTGAAATAAAAAGGGGCAAATATATTGTTGATACTCTCTTGATTTTCCTAAATTTATTAAAATTTAAGCGTATGTCTTAGAACAATTGCGTCTAATACTAAACATCATACTTTATGTGTTGGGTGATTTGAGACCCACTCGGCACATCAAAAAAATCTCTAGGTTTCGAGCCTCACTCTAACCCACGGGAACCTCGATCATGCAATCACAGAACGTTTCGGTGCGCTGTGGTCTGCGCATGTACACGGGATGTGCACGGATTATATTTGCACGAGCGCTTCATTTCATTTGTCTATTTCTACTTTTAATTTCTTCTATTCACAGAAATGCCCTTCGGGGTCGCGATAGATCGATTTATAAATCATTAAGCCAGCGCAATCAATTTGTTTATTTCTGAAATTTGGTTCAGTGTTAACTGATCGCAGAGCTTGCGTGATGTTATCTAAGAGAGCATCTCACTGAAGGACACCGTCTGGGTAAAAAAAGTTTGTTATTTACGGATGGATTTCTCTGAAATTGTCACAGTAGGTGTGAAATGATGCAAAGATCATTCGTTACTTGGACAAAATTTTTCGGTTGATTGGATTTTTCGAATCTCCGTCGCATTTCCTCACATACTAGGCAGAATTCAGAAAATTGGGTACAGCGATATGGCGGCAGGTTAGGAAATCAACGAAAAATTGGTGTGGTTAATATTTATGTATGATCACTCAATCTTGACATTCATTCAGTAGACCACCTGAAGGGGATATTACTACTGTACATCAATATTAGCCCCCCGAAGAGAGCGATGCGAGATCCCGGGCTAATACACCACGCAGCTTCAATCAATATTGCGTCTCGGAGTTTCAACAAATGAACGAAGAAAGAGATAACGATCTTACGAATGTAGGATTATAAGTACGAAGGTCCTCAGTTTCTAAACATATATGGGTGCCATGACAACCCATGTCAATGCTTGAGCAAAAAAACGAGTGAAAAACGTAAAATATATCCCAAAGAAAATTGTTTCAATTTTAGTAATGCTTATAGACAAATCCAAAAGAAATATAAAAATGAACTCAGTGGAGTGAAAACGCTTCTGATAGTCTCCACGTACATTAACATATGAGCTTTGGCTTTCGTGACATTAGGGAATAATATTGAAAGTTTTTTTGATAATTTATATTCAAAACTATGTGGCCGAAACGGCACCGTAAGAAACTTTCTGTGTCTAGCCATAAGTCCTTGTATAAGTCCTGTTTTTTAATTTGAAATTTAGAGCTCTGATTCTGGGTAAATAGTGCAAGAGAGCACATATTTACAAGAATATTTAAAACAGTACGGAGTAAAATTTACTGTAAATCCTATCAGCTATAAATCAGAAAAATGGTTCAGACAAAAGTATTTGCAATAATTAAAGTCATGTTATATAATTGTCATTTCATAGCCCAATTTGGGTGGTTTCCTTTCTTACAATACACGTATTATAAAGAAATTACGATCAGCACTATAATTACCACCCCGAATTTTGTGAAGACGGATATTCAATAAATACTCGCATAATCTAAACGTCAATGAAACACCAGAATCAGAAAGAAGAAAGAAAGAAAAGAAAAACCGTTTATTTCCAAGTTGCCACATGAGATACATGCCAACATATTAGCTTTTAAAAGTTTCTTAACATAGGACGTCCTAAAACAAAAGTTCCATACGAGGAGTACTAATTGACAAACCATCCGAGGTGTACAAATAGATAAGCCATACGAGGCACAATAATAGGCAAACTATACGAGATGTACTATTAGACAAACTATCAGAGGTGTACAAACAGATAGACCATACGAGGCATATTAATAGAAAAAATATACGAGGCATACTAATACACAAACCATACGTGGCGTGCTAATAGTCTAACTCTGTCAAGGGTAGTTGAATGAGAAATGAAAAATATTATCTCTTGGATATTTTATATTCCAAGAGATTCCGGTACAGCGCTTCTTGCCTTCTTCCTACGTCGATATTTTCAAATAAGAACTTGGGAGTTTCGGAGAATTTTTTTAGTAGTATTCGAATTATTTATAAGATTATCGAAGTAGGAAAAATACAAAAAACGCTACACCGTACTAGATTGAAACACCATCGTAAATGACAATCAAGTATTGAGAAAAAGTTAGTCTCGAAGTAATTTGTAAAGAACATCGCGCAACACAGCACGCACATCTAGAAATGCGTAAACAAACTTACACTCAAAAATGAAATGCATGGCTTGCTCGGCATACAAATATAGAGAAAATTTTTACACGAGCGCATTATTTCATTTGTCTATTTCTACTTTTAATTTCTTCTATTCACAGAAATGCCCTTCGGGGTCGTGATAGATCGATTTATAAATCATTAAGCCAGCGCAATCAATTTGTTTATTTCTGAAATTTGGTTCAGTGTTAACTGATCGCAGAGCTTTAGGTAAAATGTAATGTGTCTTGAGGTTTTGCTTTTTATGCAAAAACTAGAAATAGAAACATATATATGTACATGTGCGTATATATGTGTGCGAAACGTGTGCATGTGTACACTGATACATAGACATTTATGTTTGCGTGCGCACACATACACACTCACGCACATATTAACACACATATTCATATATATACTTATTGAAAATAAAATAAGAAAAATGCTAATAAACATGAAAAATAATTTGGCTCTTTCAGTATTTAAAGTGACAGCCAAAGCTGTGATGAATCGTAAGAAACAACCTGAGGAAAGATAAGGAATAGAAAAAGGACTTCGAAAAACGTATAAATGGAATGGCTTTTTAATTTCCTAAAAGAAATTTTAAGAAAACTCAAGTTACCGCCGAGGAACAACGACAACAAAAAAGGATTATAGGGTGCAGACCGGAAGCAAATAGTTGGACTTCTTAATGAATGATTACATATCAGGCCAATTACTGAGAGTGTCAAGGTTCCATATTCGACAGCTGGAGCAATAGTTCGGAAGGATTAAGACTGTGTCAAGAGTCAGAATTGCTCGCAAGATCACGATCCACACTGAACGTTGCATGATGCTTAATTGACGGTTCGCCCATGATAACCCGTGCAAGCCGGCAGGAAGAATTAGAGTTACGATTTCACGTAAGTAGGAAGGATGGATGTGCCATTTAGCATGCATTAAGGAATCGCGGAATCTATGCTCAATGTGTGTTCTCGCACAGGAAACAGAGCACATAGAAACAGTAAGTTAAGAAGGATGGTTATGAAGCAAAATAAAAGTTAATGAAGAATGTCAGTGGTGCTGAAAAATAGGACAGCAGTGAGCTTAAAAAGAGGGTAAACATCTTTTATTTCAGCAAAAAGAATGTATACTCAACTCTCAGCTCAAACCTCACATTTCCCTCCCTAGAGGCGTTAATTCCCATAGATACAACAGATGCATTGCCCTGAGAGGTTTCGAGAGTTAATTTCAATTGCAAATGTTTAACCACAAAATGCTGAAAATAGTTCAAATTTAACAAATTTAGGATGAAACTGGAGTTTAATTGTAGACTTACATATTACTAATAAGCGAACGCACGCAAATTTGGGGTTAATTATACAATTTAAACTGAGCCTTGTTGAGCTGGCAGTTCTGCCTTTTAAAATAGTTTACGCTGAAAAAAGTTTTCAAAAGTAAACATAGAAAGCCGTGTTTATTGAATCACTAAATTAAAAATAAGAATTTCAAAGTGAGAGAAAAATGTGAGAAACTAGTTCAGGTAAAAGCAACTCTTTTCATTTATCAATTACTTTAAGTTATTTCTAAGATGGATAGATTCTTTCTTCGTATCAATTTGAATGCTCTACACATGCTCTTCTTGCAGAAAAAAATGAATAAAATTCTAATCCTTTGGAAAATATTTCCAGTTTTGTCCCTATAGCGTAGAAAAGTAGTTGCAGACAATTTAATCAATTGAAATGGTATAATACCTGCAGCCCTCGAGCTGTACTCGTGATATGGTTTGCGAAAAATGCTCATTTTATGCAGGATATTTCTTCCTAGCAAGACCCGTGGAAACTTCACGGACTATGTCATCGTTAAGCTAGGTGGACCCTTGAAAAAATTCTGTCAATATTACCTGATATATGCTAGCCTAGCATATCCTTGCCTATCCTTACCTAACCTATCCTATCCTAGCCTATCCTGGTAAAATTTCAAACATATCAATGCATGTACGGGCGATCATTTATCGGTTACACTGAGGAATTCGGTATCCACGATTCCGCCAACTCGGACGAAAGCGTGACCTACGGAGTAAATAATAAATAAATAAATAATGAAGGCATCTACGGATGCTTTATTTCCAATCAAGCCTGATACACATCACCTTGTACATTGGATTTTCAAATGCCTTATAACTAACGCCAGGACGCCATGACGCTTTCCCCCGGTCGAGACCGGTACCCATTTCAGACACCTGGGTGGAGTGGGGTATTGTGCTTGGAATTTTTCTCCTATACCCAACAGAGAAAATCGCCACTGTCTGCGCCGAGATTCGATCCCGGGTCCTTGCCACACGGCGGCAGAACCTATACCACATGGCTATGGCGGCACAGTAAGTAATTAATGAAGGAACGAGCAGAATATTATGTAGACGTCCGTGTCTGTGTGAGGTACAAAAAATGTTTTAGCTAACTTCTAAAAGTCTTACTTATGTTATAAGCGTGGTAAATGATAAATTATGCAATGATAAATAAGCCCAGTAAGTACCTGATCCAACTCCAGGTATCTAGCATGCTTATAAAATTTAAATATCTTATTTGGTTGCTAGGTAGTCATCGTCCACGTTCTTCAAATTCAGCCAGCTGTTTTCAGCATCAACAAAATTCAGCAAAATTCATACCGCCGCTTTTAGTACTAACGTGAGGTAAAATAACACCTTGACGAGAGCCGTATTGTGGATACGATCCACTATAAATGTCAATTTCCTGTAGAATATTTCCCAAAATTTCGTGAAAAATGAATACGATGCAGTGATTTTAGAGGTTACTGAAATTAACTAATTATGTTACAATCTAATGCTTTAAACAATTTGTGTGACCCTGCAGGTTATTTTATTTCAAGATGTTCAAAAAGTCTTGTCAAATAAAATGCAACTGCGTAGGTCGGCTCAGTTTTCAAGTCTCTTTCTGAAGTTCACCAGGTTCATTACGTGTCCTCGCAGCATTCATTTTTTCCCTTATTCCTCATTTATGCCCTTCGAATCTTAACGCGGTCGTACTGAATGAACGTTGCGACGTACGCGATGTCGTAACATTTTTTAAGCACCTTTTATCGTTAGGATCACGATCGGACATAAATTCGGTTACACTTGGACAGAGAAATCTTTCAATCATTCCACAGTAGCTGTGTGAGTGCAAAAACGTTTTCTACTTCGGGAAAAAGTTCAGGACCACGCTCGTTGATATCTCCCGTGTGCCACCGAACACAACACAGAAGATAGCACGGTATTGAAATGTATCGGAGTTACACGATTTGCATACATCGAAAACGTTAATTAAACATTTTCGATATGTAGAAGAGTGTCTCATCAATGTAAATTTAAATATCAGTTCTGAAAATGATCATCCAACACGAATATGCGTAAGTTACATAACCCCTCTCATCCAATTCGCTCACACCAAAATTAACTGTATTCGATGTACGGTACGGTGGTATGCATTTTTCCTTGAAGCCCTTTTCATTTCCGCTCAACACAGCTGCATCTTAATTACCCTGACCCTACACAAGTAACCTGACCCTACACAAGCAGCCCTACGAGTCACAAGTAGTCGATCGTAGACTAAGTATAACAAGTTCTACCTCACACATATAATTTTCAAATGTCATAGCTGTTATTCATGTCAAACGAAGAAATGCGACTATTATACTTGCCAGCCAGGTTGTTTAATAACCTCTGGGTAGTAGGGAGAACAAAGTATTTCTTAATCTAATAAGAGTTTTTCAAATGCTGACTGAATATTTTTGGAGTAGTCGTTGAATTTTGCACTCAATAATATCCATAATATTCTTTGGAAATTTACAAAACCTTCAATGTCGGAACTCTTCAATAAAAGAAATACGTAAAGGTTCATTATATATGTCAAATTACACCGCGTTACACTTGTTTGCATTGATGATGTTATTTCAAAACAACTGAATGGGGCTCGTAAAAAAATAACAGTACTCAGTACTGTTTGATCAACATTTAAACAGTTGAAACATTTGAAACAATTTAAACAATTTATTTACTACAAACAGTACGGTATTAGATTGTTTCTTGAGTTTAGTACAAGTGACACATTTGAGTATAGCTATTATTTTCCTAATAAGTTCAAGAATCACAAATTTCATTGGTGGCTAACACAAAATGTTATTCTCTGATTCCTCGAACTAAAGGGAGTTGGTGATCAGCGTATGTTTGACATCGGCTTCTCCGTCTCCCGAATTTTTCTTACATTTTATCCTTTATATGCAGAGCAAAGGGAAAACATATTCCAATTCTTCCAATTCCTGAGATTTAAATATTACGTGAAACTCGTGAGGTAAATAATCCTGTATCGTAAATGCGCTAAACGATTACTCCCAGCGATACTGATTAAAATTTTCGATAGTCGCTAGCAAACAAGCCAAAATTGTGGTCATAATAAAAATAATAAATATCGCGTTTATTCATTTTTTTTGGTTTCTAACTGTTAAAAGTTTAAGCGTCCATAAATAGAAGAGCGCATTTGTGATACAGGGTTTTCTTGTCAAATGTGTAAAAGCATATTTAAACTAAGAATTCTGATAGGATTCTGAATTTTGTTCGGTATTTATGAAATAAAAATAGATTGAAGGTTCAATATGCAATTAAAGCTTGGTCATTAATACGCTAGTCACCTTTCTGTGAATAATTTAAGCAAAATGAGAGGAACGCTATTTTAATAACCAAGCTAATTTGGTGATAAAAACAATAGCTCTATAGATCATAATTAAATGCCGTAATGTTTTTTCGACGCGTACACTTAAATACAGGGTGTTCAAAAAAAGACACCCAAATTTCATTGGCTGTATTTCAGAAACTAATAAACTTACAAAAAATTGAAAAGAGTCATTATGTTTCTTAACATTTGTTTTATCTCTGCATAAAATTTCAAAAGAATTGATCCAACCGTTTTCTTTGAGCAGTATTTTTAGTGACCGATACTGAAACACTGTTTGCACAATCGCATTACCGCCTCGAATCATCGTATCGAGTGGCCCTCCAGATCGCCTGATTTGCCGCCGTGTGATTTCTTCCTTATAGGGGACATCTAAAGAGTAAGGTTTATAGCTCTCCGCTACGCGATACCGACGAACTCAAGCAAAGAATTCCAAATGAGGCCAATTTGCTAGCAAGCATAGAGATAGATGATGCTCTCGTTAGATGAGTGATGGCGGGAATGAGGAGAATGCAACTGTGTGCTGAGAAAAACGGAGGATACACCGAAGGTAACGAACAATAGGAGGAACATTTTTATTGTTTTTATTATAGCGGCATTTTTCATTTAATAATCGGTTGCAAGTGATTCAAAACATGGTTTTAATATCATAAAATTCAAATTTTAACAAAAGTGTGCGAATTACCGAATAGCTCATTCAGTTTTTCCCTTACAGCAGCAGTTCTATGCGCAGGAGCACCGTCCTGAATCCACCAGATTCGATTGATTCAGTTTCCATGCGTTTGTCAAAGTCTTGGAGCGATCCTGTTATTTATTGGATCAAGGTATTCAACTACATTTAAGTTATTTTTGTAAAAATAAGGACCGATGACATGTCCATTTTCACCAAATCCCATCCACACACACACTTTCTCTCTCGAAATTCCTACGTCAAAGTTGAAATTAGGAGGTTGGTTCTACGGTGCATTTGTGTGCACGTTGTGATCATTTACTTACCATTCAAATGAAAAGCGGCCTCATCGGCCATCGCCAACCACAATGTCGTCCACAAACAGAACAATTCTTTACAAAAACCATTGAGCAAAATTCAGCCGCCGATGAAGATCGTTATCAAGGAGTTTGTTACGCACATGCATCTTGCAAGGATGCCACTTCAAGTCCAAAGTTATTTTGTTCAATATAGATTTTGTAACATCTAATCCACTTTTTCTTGCAGAGATTTGCGGATTTTCTGTAAGTGTTCCTTGAACAATTCGAACATTTTATTCTGATTAGTTCGTACCTTTTATTACTTTTTAGCTAGTAAAAACAACGAGATAACCCCAGCGCATTTTTCAGCCCGAAAGAGAAAAATCTGAGCCCCTTCTTGGCCGATATTACTTCTGATGAGAAGACAATTTTTAAACTTTAATCAGAAGAAATCGAATTGCAACGTCGTATGAACGAAAGCATGGTCACGTGTCATCGTTTGTTTTCATCTGGTTCTGTTCAGCTCAGTTGGCGACCGCTCAGTGTTGCTCAGTCAGGACTAAAGACCTGAAGAGATTGTGGCATCATCGGTGTGGAGTGGACAACCAAGAGATCAGCTTCTGGATAAACTTCTGCATTTCTTTACCGATTGACGAGTGAGTCCAATATGTGGTTTGAAATAAAATTTCTGAGACGAGTTATAACTTATTGAGACATGTAATCCAAATAAGCAGTGGTTATAACAGGCTCCTGAGAGGCTTAGTGTGCGAAGTTAGGACGTGCGTGTATGACCAACGTTCGACCGTGGGCTAAATTATTTGAAAGTGCTAAAAGTATGTATATGAGTATAAGACTGGGTATAAGTTTTTTCCAATTGCGTAGCTCATATGCCATCTTGATTACGTTAATTTTTACCACTTCATTATGAAACAACTTCGTTCAAATTGGTTTGTTTTACATTCACGCACTATTTGATTAAATTATGACAATTTTATTCGCATAATTTAGCTGAACAGTTGATGGAAGTAACAGTAAATAATTTAGCTGAACAGTTTGTATTAGTTACAGGATAAATGTTGAGATATGGTAAAAGTGTCATCAGCGATGGTGCTAGATCGCGTTGGCTGCTGTTGGTGATGCTTGCAAGCTTTATGTTTCTGTTTGGTAAGCCAAATGTTGTTTAAAGCGAAAAAATATGAAAGAAACTTTATATCTGAACTAAATTGTAAATACTCTCATTAGATTATAGCAATCGAATTGTCAATACGACATCGATGAAATAACAGCGTTAACAGTTGACTATGCGTTTCTTCGTGCAACTCACGCGCGACTCGCCCAAATTTGACGCATGCATGTCGGATGCACGAGTGCTGCATGAACTCGAACGGTGTGCGGTTTTTGACGCGTCTTCTTGAGAAGCAAGCATCTGTGGCGCGTAGTTAAGAGTGAACTACACATCATTTCAGGGTCATCGCCCGACAGCTCTCCCATTTTGCAGTTGCACTTTATCATGGAGTGTTCTATTGTACTTCTGTTTATTGCTTGCGCTCTCTACAATGAGTGATTGGCCACGCGAGCTGGTGCTCCAGCTCAGAGACCAATTTAAAGTAAACGAATGCCTCTGAAACGTCAAAAATTCAACATCTAAAGAAATAAATTTATAAGAATTTGCTTACAAAACTATATTAACTTTTCTAGACCCTGAGAAGGCATTGACAGTTGATATAATCACTAATATAAAAGTAGCCGCGTCCGTCCGTCTGTGTGACCCCCTCTTCTAATCGATAGCTTTGATAGCAACAAGGATAAAGCTTAAGAAATACAAGAAATTATTCTACTGCATTTTTTTCTTGTGGCGATTCAATTCTCTTTCACTTGGATTATGGTATCCAGGATACGCAATCAGGATATTTTTACAAATATAAATTTTCTTTGGAGCTTTCTCTGTTGAAATTCATAATGTTGATTTGATATTTTGAATTGATAATGCGAAAAAAATGCTTTAAATTCGTTTGACCAGTAACCTGGCTACCACTTAGTATAAAGTCCAAGATTTTGGAACTTGAGTTATCGTTTTCGAAATTGTGATTACCTTGAAAAGATCGGAAGAGATAGTAGAGGACATTTCAGAATAAAATTCTGGCAAAAGAGGCCACCGAGTATAGAAATGTTTTCAGGCTCAATTGACAATGTTTTCAGGCTTTTTCAGGCACAATTGACATTTCGAGCTTAGTTTTATGCCTGCTAAACAGAGGACACGTTTATTCGTTGTGGTGTAACTCTGTCATTTTGAACTTGAAAAAATAAAATTCACACATTGAAGACAGTATTTTTATGCCGAATAAAATGTTTAGCGTTAAAAAAAATTAAAGCAGGTACAGAGGAGGTACAGCGACTGACCCAATCTGGCTATGATATGTTGTCATTTCTTAATGATGGGGTAGAGAGACGGCAGTCAACATCAAATTTGCATAGTCGAGTAGTCGCTCAGGTAAGTCATGTTCATTATTTATCTGTATATAGAAAATATACAAGTTAAATAATTCCTCCCATAGCATTTGTACTTGAGTGAATAAAGCTATATTCAAAAATGAATACCGTGGATGTTTTTTTTTAAATAAATAGCTATCATCTCGAGTAAATCAACCCTGTTCCTTGTTAATTAAATAGCTTAACACGAAATTAGTATGAACCATAGTTGGTAGTTATGTCTTTGATTGACTGTAAGTTACTTATACATGAAGGAAATAGACAGGTAGCGTGAGTCACTTGTCGTTCTCTTTTTTCTTCCCTATCGCACATGCGATAGCTACTGAACGTTCATTTGCATCTATTCACTCCGAGCCGCAGCATGCAACTGACCCCGCTGCTCCGCGTACTGTAGTGTAGCCGCTCATGCATGCAGAAGTTAAAAAATGCATGAGATATGCGCAGTAAAAAACGCATAGTGTAGCCGCGCCTTAATTAGGAGCGCGTTTGTAACCGGCGAGAATCAAGGCAGCCTCGCCACGCTAAATCTGGTTTTCTGGTTCCCTAGTTTTTATTTCATTGTTGACAGATTTTTTTTTTCACCAATGGTTTTGTAAGAGACATTATGTCGATTAAATTTTTCTGTTAATTGGTTTGTACATATTTGGCTGTCCTTTATATGAGAATAACAAGGAAATGAGAAAGGAAAGGGCGAGAACAGTCTTTCCAGGGACTAAAACGGTTATTGGCATCATAAGATGTTCTTATCTTAATGGTACTTCTATGGTAATAGATTATATGGAGACCTTTAACAAGTTGAAGGGCCAAAATATTGCTATATTATCCGAAATGTGACTAAGAAAACGCGTTAGGACTGAACTAGTTTTTGTTGGCTAAATTTAGCACCTTTCGGGCTAAATTTAGCACCTTTCGGGCTAAATTGTCAACACTGGACAACGTATGGATTTGCTCATGAATTTATTCAATTATAACCGTCTGTTAGGACGTTATTACAGTAATTTATTTTACTTTTCAATGTGATACTGGATTTAAATTATTCAGGTGTTAGTTATTTCATGAGTAAAATGTCAGAACACTCTTATGCATATTATTCAAAATTTTCAATATTATTTGTATGTATGCTGCATTACTGATAATTTTCTCAATTATAGTTAATTTATTCACGGAGAATATTTATTACAATTGCCGTACTAACATTTCAAAAAAATAAAATTTTACTTTAGGACTTATGGCCAGCCACAGTAATGTGATATCAATTGTTGATCCTCAGCCTGCTGAGTTATTATGGATCCAAGTACATCGCGTGATGGTCAAAATACACCTCCTAGGAAGAAATCGAAAGGATCTTCAAACGTGTACGGGCAAAAATTCTGGGAAAGGTGGAAACTCAATATGCTCGCTAGCTCACACAATCAAATAATTCAACTTCTTCCAAAGATATTACATTTTGTAAAATTCGTAAATCGGGTATTATCTGTGGGAAATCAGAAATTCATCGACATGTGCTATCACAAAGGCATAAAATTTTTAACTTAGAAATTTTGAAAACAAAGTCCACTGCTAGTACTTTACTGTCAAATGAGCCTGCTGAAAACTCTGCTCGTAAGGTTGAATTGCAGTTATGCGCGTTTCTTTCAGAGCATCACTTGCCTATTTCTTTATGTGACCTTTCCTAGATTTCATGAAGGCAATGTTTCCAGATGAAATCTCTTTGAGAAAAGTGAAGCTCGGCAAACAGCGTGCATCAAATATCAGACAATTTTATGAGCTTAAACTAACTAATAATCTAATCTGATATTTATCGACTACACTGCTTTGTGTATTTGTTTATCGATCCACATTTGAAAATATATTTTGTAATTTTAATGGAAAGATGTCATTTTAAACACATTTCCGTAATAAAGGTGCTCAGATCATTCATTCATTAAATAACGAATTTGGAAAATATTTCTTATCGGAGGTATGCGAAGTATTGCGTGAAAGAATGTTCACTGTAATTATAGATGAGACCACAGATAGAAGTACCTCTAAATAAATTTCCGTAATTGTTCAGCTATTCCGAGAAGAAAAGCCACAAAGTTTGTTCCTTGTTCTGGTAGAAGTGACAGACAGTTCCGCAAAACGCTTGTTCACAGCTTTGAATCCAAACAAATCCCTTTGGAAAATATTGTTGGATTTTGTTCTAATCCTACAAATGTTATGATGGGTTCCATTAATTCCGTCGCTGCATTGCTAAAGTCTGAGTTACCTCACGTAATAATAATAAAATGTTCTTGTCATTTGATCCAACTTGCTGCCTCGTATGCATGCCTTAAGCTTCCCAAGTATGTAAAGGACTTATGTCGTAATGTTTTTAGCCATTTCAGCTCATGTTCAAAAAGACAACACGCATTGCTAGAATTTTGAAAATTCGTATACGTGGAGCCGCACAAAATTCTAGCGCCTGGTCAAACTGGGTGGTTTTCTTTACAAGCTTGTGTACGACGATTGCTGGAACAGTGGGATGCACTCACACTTTACTTTGTTGAGTTGTCGTTCAGCGATCCAACTCAGGTAAATGAAATGATAACCAATGCTTTCGACAACAAGCTAACCCGCGCTTATTTAGAGTTCTTAGATTACAATTTGGGCAAATTAAACGCATTCAGTACCTTGTTTCAGTTTGACTCTCCGTATATCTTCAATCTGAGGTCAGAAATCTTTAGCATAATTAGGAGCTTTTGTTCATTTATGCGTGTTGCTTTTGTGAAGAATGTGACCATTTCTTCGCTGAATCCATCTCATCCAACATTCACTAGTGCTTTAGTGCCAGTAGGTGAAATATACATTGGGATGACAGCAACTGAAACGATGTCAGAGAAACGATGAAACGATGTATTACTTCACAAGAGAACGATATTTTTATTTTACTAATTGAAGATGCTTTTGGTTGAGACAGTTTCACAAATCCAAAAAAGGTTTCCCGTCGAGGATCCTATACATGACCTCGTACGCTGTCTGAATCCGCGCAATGCTTCTATACACTGATTCCTAAATCTTTGTCATATTTATTAGACGAAATTCCTCGTATGAAAAAGTTTCTTGATGAGAAATGTCTTGAGGAAGAGTGGCGAAAACATTACTTGGACGAACAATTAACACCAGACATGTCAGCCGTTAATTACTGGGAAACAGTGTTTAGCCGTAAAAATGCCAGTGGGCTACCATGTTATCCAAATCTCAAAATTTTAATTTCAACGTTGTTGTCCCTCCCATTTTCAAATGATTCAGTTGAACGTTTCTTTAGCCAATTAAATTTGACTAAAACTTTACAAAGAACCAGTTTGAAGAATGAAACCGTGCGTGGTTTGATGCATGCAGTGTATTATCTTAAAGAATCTGGCTTCACTGCATCTAATTTTCCAATTAATCCTAATCTAATCAAGGCTATTACTGAAGTGAAAAGTAATGCCTCGTGTAAAGAATCTTCAGCAATGCCGATACCTTAGAAATATAAAATGCGGAAAGCGTGATGGCGTTTTATTATGTTGTTGATAGTAGTTCCCAGAACTTGCATTTTATACAAGTAGTAAGGCTTCCTGGAGATTGAAAATTATTTGTATTAAGTTAGGCTTTCTCTTATTTTGAACAGATTGACCTAAGGCTGTACTTAACAACGCACGTAGAGTTCATTCATTTTTTATTTGTTTTGGATCGGCTGAAAGACTCAATACAACTAGCGGGAAAAGATTTTAGGTCTGCATTTTTCATCCAAATTTTTTCATTTGATTTCTGTTATAACTATTATTTATGTATTCTAAACACCAGTAATGTAAACCTGAACTTCAATTTTGTCGACCACACTCCTCAGAGGGATACAACATGGGAATTGGCGCTCCCAGAGAGAAAATATGAGGGCACGAGCTCAGAGTTAGCTAGGCCTTCTTGTGTTGAAATAAAATGTTTTTATTATATTAAAGAGCATCTTTTTTTTTCGTTTCATTGCTGTCCTGGCTTTCAGCACCCACTACTTTCTTCTTCTACTTTGATCTTGTTTCATTATCTTCTTTCTCAACTTTCTGTTTCTATGGCTTTTCTGTATAGATTCCACGTTTCCTTAACTCCATGTAAAATGGGGCCTTCCTCTACTTGGATAGCCTTTGTTGCGGATAGGGAGGCTTATACTAACTAATAAACTAATCTAATATTTGTCGACTACAGTGCTCTGTGATCCACATTTGAAAATATATTTTGTAATATCATTCTTTCATTAATGAACGAATCCCCAGAAACTTTAAAGAAAGCTGCCAATGTGACGTAATTAACGGCAAAAACAATAGTATAATTAAAGACTATACGGTAATTTTTATATTGTTATCATTCATATTTTCTAGGGTTTTCAAGGAGAATTTTAGGGTAAAATACATACCCACCCTAGGTTACAAAGATTGACGAGCGTGGAAGGCCTGAGCTCGGCTCAACTCTAAGTTTTATTGAGCGATTCATTTGAATGTGAGGTTCTTTTCTAACCAGGGTAGACTAATGACTTTAATATTTTCGGACATGAAACTAGAACGTTGCATTCACAATGGTATCATTGATGAATGGTGAATAGGCCTATGTTAATACGTAGATCTCCCCAACCGTTACGTTTAACTTTCCATATTTTATAATTATTTTCCTGTTAATATCATTCCTGTAGTATAAAATTTTGGTGTACTGCTAATCGTCATGTCGTCATTCATGGAAAGTTCTCGTGAGATTATTGTTGAAACACGAGATATTTGTTGCCAGTGTGCACCTCCTTGTTTCATAGATCGATATGTTTTCCATAAATATTGCAGAAATACCTTATATTGGCCAAGTCGATCACTTTGAGCGTATTTGTTTCACTGAAATACATGTTTTCCATAATAATTCATGGCCCAAGGCATATTCGAAGATTCGCTATGCGCATGCATATTTCAATTTTAGAAATATTTCCGCTTGGAATTAATAAGAAAACATATGTTACAAATTTATAATTTTACAGTAATATATAACATAATGATACTAGTATAATATATATAATTATATGTATATAACTATATATATAATTATATACAAAAAATATAACTTTACGTTATTGTTAGTCATGGCCCTTAGTTATTGCAGTAAATATGTTTGTGGATGAGCCCTTGTATGTGTGTGTGTGTTTGAGTGCATGATTGGAAACATGCTTTTAATGAGTTCTTGGATCAAAGAAAATTAGTTTTAATGCTTTTAAAGGCCCGTGTATTTCTTTAATCTTGATTGTTCTTCTTCACATTTTAGGCTTGAGTTAATTGTGTCTATTTCAGCACTAAAGGTTTTTTTTCCGCAACGTACGCTGTCACAATGTTCATTTGAACACTCGTTCTCTGTTTTATCACAAATCTAAGCATTCCAAGGAGTCGATTGATAATTATTGATCTATTATTTGAGTGATGTGTCGATGGTTGTCGATAATAAGCAGTCGCTTAACCAAACCAAATTTTTTCGATGAACCCATAATCCGAGCACCATTCTAACCTTTAGGGAGTGAATATAATTTAAAGTTCTTTCATAGTCAATAAAACCAATGAGATGAGCTGATTTTACGAAACAGGGAATATTTTGGTTTAGAGAGTAGAGCAATGATGCTGATTGTAGGAAAACACTGCTGAGTGATCTTGCGAAGCTCAATGTATGCGTCTCCACAAATGAAATACAACTATCGATTGCTGCTTTTGGAATAATTTCGAAAATATTTTCCAGATAAAAAAAACTGCTCTGAATAGTATGAAATTATGATGGCCTAGCAGATATCTTGCGGCTTGACTCAATCAGAATATATACCTCAATTACGGGTACTTGATTTCAAGAATTAATTAACACTGATTGACTTCAAAGCAAATGATATCCTAGATATTTTGTTTTATTCGCATCACATTTTTCTTTAATAATTCAAAAATGCTCAAAATAAAGATGTCCACAACCCAGAACAAATTATCGTGTCGAGCGAAAATGATTGTCAGATTTTTTGCTACTGCGTTTTATTTATGAGCACACATTTTTATGGTTTCAAAAACATTCATAAAAGACTCAATAACACAATAAACTGTATATCAATAACAAAAGTACTAATGAGCTTATGGAAAACAACTTTTAATCTTGCTCATAATATTTTTGCGTGCGTCTGAAATGAATTACACTTTATTTGCCTGACACAATGCGAGCAACGATTGATGATGAGGTTCACGTAACCTATCTTATCATTTACTAAATGGAACCGAAATTCCTCAATGGAACAGTCAATTAATTTGAAATACATTGTTTTGAACCTTGTTCCAGATACTCGTCTGTGTTAAGCGAAAAATATGGGCGGTGCGAAAAAGGTCAGTTACCAATGGGCAAACGATGACGATGATTGCAGCAGGCGCTGCGAGATCAGTTTCATGAAGCATGGCATCTACGGAGGGCTGGTTGACCACTGGGCCTTGTACTTCGACTGGGGCGACAGATCCGCTACCTACGAAGCGGACAACCACGGTGGCTACCTCATCCCCACCTGGAATGAGGGGCGTCCCCTTGACAGAGGTCAGGGTGTTGGGGCGTGGAGGAGGGCAAAAGTACTGACTCGCTACAAAATTTGTTCCCCACACTCCGTAAATCGTAAGGCTCAATGCGTTTCGCTCAATGGCGATGTGTACTGGATAACTATAAAGAACTGTCATCACTGGTTAACAGAACTAGCAGGGGACCTTGGCCTGAAGCTTGGCTGGCCTATTGAAACACTCTTTTTTTTGCTTGAACCTATCGTAGGATGGTTCGGGGGGTCATCGAGTTCGTCTAAACATTCCAATTCAGTTTGAAAAAAATCTATTAACATGACTACAGCGCGACAATCATCGAAGGAGTTTCCCTATCATTAGAGATTATCCAATGTTTAAAATACTAGTGAAATGAATTGAGAGTCAAAATATAACAAATCAGCATACTATGACAATCTGTGAAATATCAACGAATTCGATTTCCTTCAAGTTGGACGTTGCATTATTTAGCTACTCTGTGATTTTAAACTCAATATATCAGGTACACTGCGAATGAAAATAATCACATGCTCTTCCAGTAGGGAATACATGTCAAGTATCTTCAAACTCTCATAACTATTACAATGATATTCCCATGCGAGGAAGGAAGGCCACATTTAGCATGGAAGTAAAACAAAAAGCTCATGCTATAGCCCCGAACGCTGGCCTAGGAAACAGCAAGACTAAAGAACTTTATGAAACATGACAAACAGGCGCTGAAACGGGGTAACAGGGTGCCTTATTCTATTTGACGAAAAAGAAATTCAGCTCAACTTCCATCAAGGAGTCCTAATCTCAGAAGTGTGTATTTAGCCTCATGTATACTCTGAATAAAAAATTAGCTGGTGTGCCGTAACTAGGTCCGGCTTCGTATGTTAAGTCGCGCAATGAGTTGATAATATATCTTGTGAAATAGAGTTCCCATATAAATTAGAATTAAAATACTTGGCAAAAAATATCATTACTACTCTTTGCTAAGTAACTTAACAGCGCTTTCGAAGTGGCGTGACGTGTTTAATACGAGCAAAGTTTTTAATGAATGTCTTTACACCGACAACGTCTCGTCCTAAGTCTACGAATACAGACATGACTCTAAATTTATCATTAGAAATATCAGTCGGGAGTAAATGAGAAGGTCAATAGCAGAACTAGGGACCGTCTCTCGAAGAATTTCATGTGAACACGGATTCTTCTTATATGTATATGTGTGCCTCGTTTTTTTACATCATGAGAATAGTGAAGATTAATCTTGAATGTGTCTCCAATGCGCCTAAGTCTATACGTGCTTAACATTTTTCCAGGTGTAGCATTTAAGTCTCGTCGAAGAAAATCAGTCTAATAATTGGTATTTGTTAAACTAAAATTGATTGCTTTGGTTCTGTAAGTAATTAAGTGTTTTTTTTTTATTTGCGCAATTTTAGGTCTTAGCAGAATCGTGTTTATGGTCAGCTGTTTTTTTTACAGATTTTCTACTTCTCAGTCGCGTAAATACATCATACTGAAGTATTAGCCCTACATCATCAATAATTTGCTACTTGTTTAGGGTAGTGTTCGTGTTCCGTGATATTTTACAAGGAGCCTCTAACTTCCTTTACTAAATAAACACAATGAAGCATCTCGCAATAAACTATTGGATACATTGACTCGAAAATCAGAAGAATGAAGACAGTAGGCGGCTTCAAAGAAAATTATTAGTAGGTTAGATCAAATCTGGTAAAAATAGAATTACTATTCAATTTGATTTGGTAAATTGAATCGCTAGTGCAAAGATTAAATAAAGTAAAATAGAATCGCTAGTAGATAAGATAAGTCAGAATCCATAGTTAATTAGAGCATATCAACTAGAATACCTAGTAATTGATCAAGTTAAATTTTGACAATGGTACAATGCCAGTTATAAAATGAGTGTTACTGATCACCGCAATATGGGATCTGTTTTATAAATCATTTGAGTAATTTTCGAAAATGCTCTGGTAATCCAAGTGTCTTGTGTGCTTTATTTAGGCCCCAGAACGCTGATCACAATGTACGGATTTCAAGTAAGATTAGCTTTCTTATTTATGGGCTTTAATAATAAATTTTGTGTTATGAACACGCAGCGCTTTCGATTTCAAATGATATCAGTTACAAAATTCCCCGAAGTCCGTGCAGCACCATAGACAAATCCCACCAATTTCCGGGGCACAGACTAAACGCGAGGAGATGGACGAATACAGGAGCAATATGAAGTTGAAGGTTAATGAAGCCTTTTTTTCGTTGTCTTAACTATTTTCAGAAAATTTATGTTGACTGCAGAGGTTAATTTCGTAAGCATCTTTGCACATCTAGCGTATGTAATTTCCTGCTATGTACATTTACCCGAACATTCTCCCGTAGCATTCGCACTTGCACTTCCTCAGTCGTTTATCCCAGGATTGGCACAAATGTCGGAAACATCGAAACACTTTATTGAGTTATTTGTTTTCAAAACTCTTATCGTAGAATCAAATTTTAGATTGACATTCTCACTTGTCTATGATGAGTATTTATTCCATAGTGTCACAGAATTAGAACTCACTTTCAGACTGCCCAGTACTCTTCAGTTTTGTTTTCATGTAGATGTTTATTGTCATGTATACAAGTCTGATGAGTTTAATCCAGGAAAAGATCATCGAATTTTACCAAGAAATTAGGAAATTCTAATTACGGTTTTGGGAAATTTACACTGAAATTCAGATCACGGTATTAGAAAATTATGCTGTTTAGGATACCGATAGAAGAAGTAGAATAGTAGAATTACCGAGTAGCCACGAGCGTAGCTCTCCGACTCACGTAAGTTGCGTCACCATATCTTGCTACATAGACATCACAGCCGTCCATCAGAGATGCCCAGTAACACCCATCATTGGACGCTCTTTTTCATTATTTCTCCGTTTAATAGATTCTTTGCCTTACAAACAATTAATACAGAAGAAAAAATAATTTAGAGAAAAATGTTCATCTCCCTCACACATAATTAAAATTGCCCGAGCATTTACAGGTGATTCACACAACGCTATAGGTTTGTCTCACTGCAGCAACCAACATGCAGCTCTCACAGGCATGACAGTCCTGAGCATTTCTACACACGAGATCAAGATGTAGGAGCCAGATGTACGTGACTTAAGAAGTCATGGAACTTATGATTTGCAGGTAACTACAACAGTTGGAGCCAAATTCAAATTCCACCAGTATAATTTAACTTGCAAATTATTTAGTCAATTAAACTGTACCAAGTGTCTTCTTGCGTCAAATGAGTGTTGTAAACCAGTTTAGCGCAGTAAATGTAACCAATTCTCAAACAGGTTGTTAATGAATAGGACTTAAGTATTATGTGCATTTCATTGCACTGTTTTTTATCTTCACGAGAAGCTAAAATTTTGATGTACATGTAAGTTTAAAGTTAGCACAGTACTTACAGAGAAGGTTAGCGTTTGAAAATTCAATTTTTGAACGTAAAAATCGCGCACACTTATGACTTAAATTTTCGTTTAAAACCGAAAGGTCGAGTTCAGTAGCGAATTAAATTAAGTAGATGGAATGATTGTGTATTGCATAAAATTTCCGTAGGCGTAAACTTATAATCCATGGTTGCGTTTAGGTAGGAAAAGAAGAAAGAGGTTACAACAAGAGACCTTCGATGCCTGGCGCAATCACGTCATGGCTGCGTCAAATCGTGCCCACGAGAGAGAGCTGGTTCAATGATCATTGATGAACGAGTTGTGCGTACCCGTGCTTGACAGAAGGATTCTCCAGCAGAAAAAATAGCCGGAATTGACTATAGTCGTACAAGTATTGTGAGAAATTTCTTCAAGAGCACAACCAGTTCGTTGTGAACATCAGATGTTGCGAATAGTTTTTACCACTTCTATACCGACAGCGGGGAGATTGCTTTGAGGTCTGTGTACCATAAATTTATGAATTAGAATTAGCGATATTGATAAGTATCCATGAATTAGCGTAGTGGTAATTATTACTTACTAAGAAATAGCATAGTTATGTTATGTTAAGTCGTATAATAGTTCCACGGTGCAGCTCAACATCAGGAGCAGTGCCAACTGTGTGATTTAGAGATGTTTTCTTCGATTTTACTCGGAGAAAGCTCTTCTGTTTTGCTGGATAGATGTGCTTATTGCTTCAGAGACGTTTGATAATGGTGCGCACTTACTACAAAGTGCCCTTACATTTGCATTGCGTTCTTTACTTTGCCGTCATGCCATTTTTTGCTCGCTTCATGTTTTTTACGCGCTGTTCTTAGAGTAAAAATGTTTCTATCTTTATACGTTGTCGTTATTTACCCAAATCGATTACACCTATTACTGTGTCTATTTGCTTCCCTCTGGGTACCCTTTTCGTTTCCCTTTGCTGTTCCTCTATCCTGTCATGAGATGTTTAAATTCCTCCCTTGCGACTGGTCAATTTTTATTCTCCAAAGAAAGACCCAAGGCCCGCGTAAGTTTAACTAAATTAAACATCACTTAAGAAACTTCAGTTGCACTTGGAATACAAATGAAATACTGATGAATAATCCACAGTCAAAGGATGTGTACATTTTGCTTGACACCCTTTGTTATTGTGATGAATATTTCATAAAGTTTTCTAACTTAAGTCTTAATATAAAAAATTGAAAAACATCGGCAGTCAAAGGATATGCTCATTTTTTGGGACACCATTTGTTATTCTGATGAATGTTTAATAAAATTTCATGAAGTATTAATATCAAATAACTAGATAAAACATTCAATCTGTAAAGCGTTTGGGAGACCAGCCCCATTCTCGGTAAGTCAGAATATACAAAATTGGAAAAAAGAAAAATGATCCGTCGAATCTTAAAAATACGCGCTTGTGTTGAAGATTTTCACACACAAATTTAGAGCGAAAATGAACGATTTGTGCAATTGATCACGGGCTTTTCTTTGGCAATGTTGAGGGATTCAGAACTGCGCAAATCCAATTCATTAAAGGCAGAACGTAAAGTAGAAAAATCGTCTTCTGCTATGCGATCGCTGTGAAGGCGAATAGACGAGTCAGGCGTCAAAAAACACTGGGGACGTTGCATTGGCTTGGTAACACCACCAGTAATTGAATACGTGTTAGCCAGTAATTTTTAAAAAAGAACACGTACAGTGGAAGAAGAAGATTTAGAAAGAATTTTGAATGAAAGGAAATTCCCCATGTAGATTCTCACTATTTGATAAAATATCGTGTGCACGATTTAATAAATTCTTCATGGTCTTGTTAGCACTAATTTTGAATCTTAAGTTTCAAGAATCGAAAACGTTTAAGCCCAAACCGGTGGAAGTAGTCTTCTGAAGAACAGATATATAAGTTATTTTCTAATTTATTACCTTTCGAAAATAAAAATTATAGACAATTGTTTCAAATTTCGATGGGTGAATTTTAGCAACGGGTTCATGAATTTCAGATAGCCTGTGAAAATAGGGGCATGGATAAAATCCGTATTTTACCGTGAAATAAAAAGGGGTAAATATATTGTTGATACTCTTGGTTTTCCTAAATCTATTAAAATTTAAACGCATATCTTAGAATAATTGTGTCTCACACTATACATTATACTTTATGGGTTGGGTGATTTGAGACCCACTCGGCACATCAAAAAAATCTCAAGGTTTCGAGCCTCAGTCTAACCCACAGGAACCTAATTCAATCAGAGAACGTTTTGGTGCGCTGTGGTCTGCGTGATGTTATCTAAAGGCCCTTTTACACTGACGGTGTCTTCGCGCTCCACACCGTCGCTCCATCCCGCCACCCAAATAAGCTCCGCCCACAGCAGAGCAAAATGACCCTTATTGCCACGCTCACGGTAAGGAGCGGCAACATTCTGCATGCTAAATATTTGCGGTGTGCACTGCCAGTAAACCAGGGCTGCCAGTGATAATAATATGAACAATGAACAGTCTCCCCTCATTCACTTTAAATATTTGATAATTGTTCTTAATTCATGTGTGAATTCAGATCTTTTCTCCAATTTTCTTCGGCAAAGGAGGCGAAACGCAGAAGTTCTTGAAGAATAAATACATGTGTTGTTCAAAATTAAGCGATGTCAAAAATGTGCGGCAGGCCTAGTTTTCAATCAGTTACTTACAACATTAATATTTTTACCACATCTTCCAGTAATTAGCTTTCAACTTTGAATATTAACTCAACGTTTTAACATGCAGAAGATAACGATAAACAGTTTTTATAAACGATTCAGATAAACGTAGATTGAACATGAAAAAGTCGAGGTTCGTTAATAAAGAAACGTAGTAGTGTAGTTTTAGCAAGAAAAAAGTAAAAGTTAACATACGCGAGTAGAAACAATGATTATAATGCCGATTTTATTCCTGTCTCTCCTAATTCTCTTCTGCAGCGCAAATTTTAACATTATGACGTCTTTTCTGTTGCGCAAGATTACGCTGGTGACATACTCTGTTGATGATGATGATGACGCCATCTCTTACCAATTTCGGCTTAGGTTTCCAACTGTGAGTTTTTTCATTCTTCACATTAACCATTCTTCTTTGAAAGACTGCGTATACCTCTTTTTAGAGATCGTTTTTGGAGGGCTAGCCATTTTGAATACTTGTGCGGCAAAAATATGAAAATTTGGATGTTTAAAATAATTAATTTTTAGGTATTCATTTATAGGAATGCACGACCAGTTTTACGATCAAAATGCGCGTCACCTCACTGCAACGTGCCAAGCTAATCAAAGCAACACAAGTGGAGCGCCGGCTATCCATGGCTTGGCCGGGCTTGCAAGTTCGTAGATACTCGTTCGTTACGCGTTTTCAAGGAGGTCGAGAAACATATTGCACACGTTCTACTCCATTCGATAGGCATGGTTTTGAATCAGATATTCATTTGCACACGGTGTTGAAACAATTCTTAACTGCGTTATTAAATTAACTTCAGGGAATAATGAATTCACTTTCTGACTTGAAAAACACATATATTTAGCAATACATAAAAAATTAACCTAGCAACCCAGGAGGAATCGAAAAAAAAAGATCTGGGTGGAAAAAAACAGAGGGGGAGCCCTGCGTGACGATTGCTGTCTCTCGGGAAGGAGCGTTGTATTGAGCGGCAATGTAAAAGCAAGTTGGTGCGCACTGACGCTCAATCCTCTCGTGGGCGGAGCTATTGCAAGTTCCCGGTCGCTCCACACCGCTAGTGTAAAATGAGCTTAAAGAGCATCTCACTGAAGGACACCGTCTGGGTAAAAAAAGTCCGTTATTTACGGATGGATTTCTCTGAAATTGTCACAGTAGGTGTGAAATGATGCAAAGATCATTTGTTACTTGGACTAAATATTTCGGTTGATTGGATTTTTCGAGTCTGTGTCGCATTTTCTCACATACTAGGCAGAATTATGAAAATTGGGCACAGCGGTATGGCGGCAGGTTAGGAAATCAACGAAAAATTGGTGTGGTTAATATTTATGTATGATCACTTGGTCTTGACATTCATTCAGTAGACCACCTGAAGGTCTTGAAAATGAAATCTGGAGAAGGGTCACCAAAGGAGTAAAACTATATGCGGCAGCCATGATTTTACTGAGCATAGGTACGAACAGTAAAAAATGAATAGAACATTAAATGTATGGCTTGGCCGGCACGGTTCGCCCCGATGACGTAGCGGTGGGAGCCCGGAGTTTTAGCAACGGGCCAGCGCGGTTACCCTCCGCACTCCTCCAGCTCGCTTCAAGAAGTCTGAGCCAGTACTCGTACCTTTAAAAGAAAATACAATTTTATTATTTAATTTTTATACCTTGCAGGGAAACTAAATGGTCTTGCTGACGCGGCTCACAAAACTTTAGGAAAGATTTAAGATTACTCTATTTTACGAGCCTGCAGCAGCTGAACAACATTAGCCCAAACAATGGCATTTAACTAACCAGCTAGACTGGTTGCTAGGTTACAAAAGAGTTTAAGCTTATTTGAGCTCAAAGTTTAAAGTTATGTACGGCTCAGACAAAATTTAAATTATAATATCCGTTCGCACTGGCAATTATTAAAATAATTGACGCACTGAGATGGAAAGAGAACACCGCACTGGAATTGCTTCCCAACTCACCATAATGGACGTGCTTAGAAGGCCGTTCCTCCGTGCAGTAGGGCTCAAGAGACGTGTGCCGGCCGAGGAGTGCCGCTTTGCCGCTGCGACGCCCGCACTACGTGAGGCGAAGACAGAATGGCGCGAAGCCGTTGCCGGAACTTCCCCACGCCACGCCGGGCCATGAGAGCGCCGAGCTGCCCCGGCTGCACAGGGTCCAATCTCGCGAATTTCTACCCCGCCCAACCCTCTCCCTCCGCCTCCAAGCAGCTACAGTGCCCACCTCCAAACAGCTACAGAAATGTCAGGTTAAATTAATTTGGGTTAGGTTAAGTTAAGTTAAGTTAGGTTAAGAGGTTAGGTTAAGTTAGGTTAGGTCGGGTTAGGTTAGGCCAAGTTCAGTTAGTTTGAGGTTAACTTCAAAAAGTTTAAAAATGCAAGTTTTTGCGTGCCGAGATGGAGGGTTGAATAGCGAAACACCAGCGGTCGTTCTCAAAACTTATTATAATGATTTAATACAGGTTAACTTTAACATTCCGCTCAAGTATCCACTTACTAAGTACTTGTAGTGGTTATAATGCTGTGATTAATAATAAATGTATAACGAATAGACACGTAAAAAAATTTCAGTAGTACTACATAGTTCAATAATTGGCGCGAATGGCAACTTCATGTAGCTGCTTGTAGGTGGAGGGAGAGGGTTGGGCGGTGTAGAAATTCGCGAGACTGGACCCTGTGCGCCCCGGCTCCAATCTTCGGTTTGGAGCTTCACGAAGAGCTTACATGTTTATGAAGAAGTTCGTATTTTCACAATAGTTGACATCCAATTATCTTCGTAGAATAATAAACAAAAATAGAATCTTGAATGAAAATGTCTTACATCTAGGTCCCAGGTAAACGACGATGATGTCCCGAAACCAAGGAGAGTGTCACGCCGCACAGGGGTTGTCGAGCCTTTTTGTGTTATGTCCAGAAATACTACTCTAACTGTTTTCTGGGAACTACAGAAATTCATCAATAAGCCTTTCCGACTCCGCTCAGTAAAAACTTGAGTTGACCCGGTTTTAACTTTTGAAAGAATGCACCCAACGACTTCAAATTACTCTCAAATGAAAGAATGAAACATTTCACTTTCCATATTGTACACACGACTCTAACTGTTTTCTGGGAACTACAGAAATTCATCAAAAAGCCTTTCCGACTCCGCTCATTAAAAACTTAAGTTGACCCGGTTTTAACTTTTGAAAGAATGCACCCAACGACTTCAAATTACTCTCAAATGAAAGAATGAAACATTTCACTTTCCATATTGTACACACGACTCTAACTGTATTGTCCAGAGATACTACTCTCATATTAAGATTTTTGGGAATTATTAAGATTTTGGGAAAATGCTTCACTTTAGGAAAAGTCAAAAACCTGCAGTGAAATATCTTATATACTAGTAGTGAAATATTTTATATCTTATATAATACGATGTGTTGCGAGGCCAGTTATAGGTAAAAGCGCGAAAAACTGCGATAGACGTTGGAATGTATAAGCCGTTAAGCCGGCCGTTGCTTGGGCATGGGAACAGGCCTCGCACGAAGGCGCGATACGAGGGTTGGCCTTAAACAAAAGCCGCAACATCTACACCAATGAACGCTTGCCAAGCGATCACGCGAGAAGGTGTGGCACAAGAAAGCGGGCACCTAGCCAATGAAATTTCGAGACGTCAGGACAAGGAAGAATTCCTCCAATCAGCTGTAAAATGCTGTCATTGTAACTGCGAATATTCGTGAACATTCGAGAAGGATCCGAGATGCGCATATATAAGGAGGGTAGATGAAGACTCGAGAGGGATTTTTTCGGCTCGGTGACGCTACGAGAGAGACACATAATCAAGGAGGTGTTTTGCAGCCGGAATACCGGCAGATGCCGGTATTACCCGGCATAATACCAAGTCCGGTGTTGACTGCAAACTTTCGACATGAGCAGCTAAAATCCAACATCCAAAGTGAAAGTTACCCATCGAAGTTTCGAGAGGAGGCGTCCAGTGTATCAGCAAACTTCAAAGTACTAACGTGCACCCGGAGTCGTTCGAAGCACCTCAGCTGCGCGGTATTAATCGACAAGCGTCAAGGTGTCAACAATTCTACAGAAAGCATTCCATTTGCTCCTATATCAACTCCAAATTCGCAACAACTCCGCCTTCTCCAGCAAGACAATTGTCCACGTTTATCTTCAAGCCAGCAGTAATGTCGGGCGCTGAGAGCTCTGCAGTGGCGGGCAGGCGTTGCGTCGCATTTCTCAACCCGAGCGCAAGCACAGCCAGGCCAGCCGGCCGCAGCATCGCCGAACGAGAAGAGACGACTTAGTCCGCGTATAGGCTTCAGAATTGAAGAGGAATCCAGCATCCATGGAATGGAATTAGGTCAGCTGCAGCCGCACGTCACAGCAGAGGGGAAAGTGTATAGTTGTCGGCAGGGAGAATTCGGAAAACGAGAGCTCTTAAGTGCAAATTGAAAATGGAGAGTTACACACAGAAAAGTGTTAGCACTTGGCGAGTGTTTATAGTAGTGAGAGCTCTTTTAGGTGGTGATTGAAGTTCAATTTCGGATGTAGATCAGCACACAGAAAAGTGCTTTTCAAAGTATCGTGAAGAATCATCTAATTTATAGGCAATCGATTACCTGTGTTTATTGAGTTGAGAATCGACTTCCCGTTGTATGATTCGACACCGTGTCACAATTCCAGGTTAAATCGTGATGTGTTATTCTCGCAAATATTATGATTTGTGTTACTGTGGAGCCGGCTGTTTGTGTGCGCGTAAATCGTTGTCAGCGAAGGAGTATGTGTAACTCGAATTTTCGGTAAGCATCACATTTATGTCAGTGCCCTTTCAAATCATTTCGTTCCCATGCCTTGTGTGTTTATAAACGTGTTTCCCAATAAATTAATGTAAATCTTAATAACTCTTTTATTCTCCATGTCTGGTATGCAGGTGTACGTAAGCATAAAGGATAATACTATAACATGTGTGGGGGTTGCAATTCCCTCAGCGTATGGGCAAGGGGGGGGTCCTAAACCCGCCCCGCGTCTCCGTATCGCAGCAGGGAAAAATTCTAATTATCCTGTGCAAGCGTACTGTCGTTATATCAGCTTGGAAATTTAAAGGAATTCATTTTCAGTTGTCCAAAATTTCTGTTTCTTTTAATTCAGTCAAACAGTCGCTCGATAATTAAGCAGAATTTTCTGCAAGTACAATTCACCCCGTGTCATTTTAAGTACGCTCCAATTCTTGGGGAGTTTTATAGCGTTGTCTTCTTGGAACATTTTATTCCTGGTGTGTTGATAAAAAAAAAAATTTCTTTTCTTTGAGTGCTGAATTTTTGGTTGAATTTTTCTATAATCTGTACAATCATTAGGTATAACTGAATTTAGGTGCGAAGCCTTGGCTGTGGAAAATAACGCATTAACTTCAGCAAACACCGCCTTATCTGAAATGAATCTTTGAAACAAGTTTACATTTTTCTGGGCTTTGAGACATTTAGTAATTAATCCAGTTGGAATTTTCATTTTTAATGATACCTTACTCAAAACAATTTGCAGAATTTTTTTTGGCCTCGCGTGTGTCAAGCTTCTACAATCAGCTTTAGCAACATAATTCACATTTTCATTCGTTGATATTTGAATGCTTCCATTATTTAAATTGACATCTGCTGAGAAGCAATAATGGGAATTTTTGAGAATCAATTTCCTTGCTATCCAAGGTGTGGTAAATTCTTGTTGCAAAACTGTTGAATGAATTAAGTGGCGGTGCTTAGGATAAAAATTAAATGTAGTGTTTTAAAGTAAGTGATGATTTTCAACGATGCTGCGAATTTAGTTCGTGGTCTAATTTTATTCACTTAGATATAAATGACGCCTCTGCTCGTGTGTTAAGTAAAGTAAATTGATCCTCCTTTTTTTTATTCACAAGATCATTGTGCTAAGCTCCAGTACATCAGAGTGAGAATTTAAATAATTGCTTCAATAATAATACACTAAAATCATTAAATATTTTGGGTGGTTTTCCCATGTGCCAAGTATACAATCCATTTCGACACTGACATAAGTCAATCAATACCTTTATATCAAATTCACTGAGCATGAAAATTTCGCTTCCTTAACTTTTATAAATTCATGATGTTTAAAAATTTCCTTTTGATGTGAATTCGACGCTAGAGCGTGGTAATTTAAGATTATTCAATCCTAGCTGCCTTCAGGTAGGAAGGAATTTATATTATATTAAGCATCTGTAGATTTTAAAGGGAACACGTGGATTAAATGCAATTTTGTGTAGTCTAAACAGTTACATGTCACCGATGAATGAATTTTCATTTTTAAGTGTGCGTTAATTGGAAGATTGTGTATTTTTCTTCAAATCGTTCGTCGTCTAAGGGAATGTTCAAGTTATACTCATGTGAGAGGTGCAAATTATATCTTACTGAAACTGAATTCTACTACAGCGAAAGAGATAGAGTTGTGTAGATTTTGAAGAAATACTACGCCATTTCTCGAGTGGGATTCGACCTCGAATTTTATCGCAGAGTAAAGTATTGCCTCGTGTGAGAGATGAATATTCCTTGCGTACGTCTGGGAGTATCGTCTCGCTAAACAGAGAAATTTACTTGTACTGAAAGCGAAAATGACCTAACATTCGGTATTGAATTAAATCGGTGGAACGGAAGATCCATGAGAATTCTTCAGAATAATTTTTGGATTGTATAATGCATTCCTCGTATTTGTCTACGCATTCTCTCTCGTTCGTGCGCGGATTTTGGACAGGTTCGTTGGGGTCGGTTTTGCCTGATCAACAAAAGTAGCTCTGGCGTGCCTTCTAATGTTTGAGCGTAAGATGGGAGGAGCAGAAACATTCGACAAAGCTTTGAATTTGACATGGTTTAGTTGTAACTTTAATCAAATTGTGTGAGCCGTTTCGTCAATAATTGAAATTCTAGCGTTAATTGATGGCGATAGAGTGTTTGCATAATAACGATGTACTTATCAACTTCATTAGGATATGTTTATTTTCTAGTACGAAAATGCTCAATATTCAAGATGGAGTGTAATTTCTGCAAAGGAATTGATTTATGGCGTTAAAAAATTGAAAATGCATAGCGACTGGATTGTACAAGGGAAATCTTCATCGAGAATGTATGTGAGAAAGATGGACCGCGCAGCAGAGAGCCTTTGCCGGAATTTTATTGCTTAGTGGATAGCACTCGCAATTAAGAAATTTGTCGGTACGTTCAAGCTGATGTGGTTAAAACTCTAGTGTGGTAGTACGGAACGCAAGAATGTAGGATGTTGTGAGAACAAGAAAAGAATGTACTCGTATATTAAATGTTATCAGTAGCATTGAATTAAATGCGTTGAAATTGAAGGACGACGAAGAAAATGACATAATTGAATAACAATTGTGCAATTTCTCAAAGGCTGAGAATTAGGTTAATAATCATGTTTTTTTTCATTTTGTGTGTGTTATCAGGATGTTAGATCATCAGAACGGCTGTTCTCAGCATAAGTATGATGTAAAGTCTAACAGAGTGATGACACACTGTGTATTCATGAGTACATTAAGTGCGTTAGGGATTTCAGCCTGTTTGGCAAATCTCCCGATTTGGTGTACAATATTTGTGTGAATGTTTATATAATCTTGCGGCAACGTGGAATCATTTAAATGTGCTGCACTGTCTCTGGGGCTGAGAATCGGATAAAATTTTGTGTCGTATCTATTTTTGCATTTTTGTGTCAGTGTTGTCACAATGTCAAATCGTCTGTAGAGCCTTTCGGCGTAGTAAGATGTAAAGTTGACGGGTTGGTAACACTACATTTTGTCTATTTTTGCATTTCTTTGTATGTCGGTATTGTTAGAATGTCGGATCGCTAGAAAAGCCTTCGCGGCCGAGTATAACGTAAAGTCCGATGAGCTGATAGTACCCAATTCATGTGTAATTTTTCTCTTGTGTGTCGGTGTTGGCATAATGTCTGATTGTTAGAAAAGCCTTCGCGGCAGAGTATAATGTAAAGTTAGACGCCTTGACAATACCCAATGTATATGTGCTTTTTTTTTATTGGTGCGTATTCAGGATTTCGGCCTACAAGGTAAATCTCCTGCGAGTTCGTACATCATGTGTAATAATGTTCATATAGTCTTGTGAGGTGATTTGACCAATTAGTGACACCGTGGAACGAATTTCGGCTTTTGTCTAGAGTTGGTTGAGGATACCGGAAATTAAATATTTTATGTATGTATGTAGGAATTCTTCGCGTAGCTCACGTCCGCCTCACTCAAGGCAGATTTGAAGGAAACCGAGGAACCATTCTTACGTTGATCGACCATGTAATGCGCTGTTTCTCGATTACCAAGTAACCATGTTAGACAATTAAACGCGTATTTACGGAAGTGATCTTAGCACTATAACGCGAACCTAAGGGGTTGATGTCATGCTAGTCGACGAGCTGACTGAGAACAAAACCTGAAGGTCTCCGCAAATAAATGTGCTTCATTTTCTACAATTACGATGAAAGAGCTGATATGCTCCAACGTGGGAGCCCAACGCGTATTGACGCAGTAATCTACAGAATTTGTCCGCGATTTTACGCAACGAGGATCTACGGAATTTTCCACGAGTTCACGTGACGCCAAGGATGAATTTTTTTATGGAAAAGCTTCAGTATACCTCGATTCTCAGCAGGGGGCCCTCCCCAGGATCAGTAGCAAGCCGAAGAGGAGCAGCAAGTCACAGGAACAACAACAACAAGCTGAAGCTAGGCTCGCAGGAGGAGCAACAGCGAGTTTTGTTGGAAGAAAAACGTCTACTTTGAATCACAGGATTAAATGATAATCATGAGGAAGAAAACTTGAGGTTGGAAAATCACCTCCACTTTGAGATTGTGTTTTTAGGTGGATTGCAACCGAGAAAGCTGAAAGGATGTCTCTGCTTGTAACAAATTCGCCGATTTTTCGATCTCTAATTTATATGTTTATCTATGTTGATGAATTTGCCGAGAGTAAGTCGAGAATAATATGTCGTGTGTGTTTTATTTATGCGTTCAAGTTGTTGGATATGTGCGGTATCTTTACTGTGTTCTTTGTTATTTGCGTACTACAATAATGTGTGTAAGAGATGCGTTTCAATTATTTAGTGTGTGTCAGGTATTAATGAATATTTTATAAATGCGTCAACATCGACGTGTTGCAAGAAGGTAAATGATGAGGTGATATGTAGAGATATGTTGATGTCGGGAAAAGCTAAGAAATTAAAAAGGGGGTGAATATTTTCTAACTCTTTAACGTAAGGGGTATGTAAAGGTCATAATTAAAATTAACGGGTGAAAATTTGAACCCACTTTGCAAGTTGGCTCAAATTTTTCTGGGGCGAAGAGGGTATTGTCCAGAAATACTACTCTAACTGTTTTCTGGGAACTACATAAATTCATCAATAAGCCTTTCCGACTCCGCTCAGTAAAAACTTGAGTTGACCCGGTTTTAACTTTTGAAAGAATGCACCCAACGACTTCAAATTACTCTCAAATGAAAGAATGAAACATTTCACTTTCCATATTGTACACACGACTCTAACTGTTTTCTGGGAACTACAGAAATTCATCAAAAAGCCTTTCCGACTCCGCTCAGTAAAAACTTAAGTTGACCCGGTTTTAACTTTTGAAAGAATGCACCCAACGACTTCAAATTACTCTCAAATGAATGAATGAAACATTTCACTTTCCATATTGTACACACGACTCTAACTGTATTGTCCAGAAATACTACTCTCATATTAAGATTTTTGGGAATTATTAAGATTTGGGAAAATGTATGAAGTTCAAGTTTCACCAGTGTAATGTTAAGGGTTTGTGATCTTCAAGTTTGGGGTTTTGCTCAAGTTTTACTTTAGAGCGGTTTGAATTCTATGCTTACCTAGAATTTTGAAGGTTAAAGTTGAGTATTGAGGAAATTAACTATTTCACAAGATGTTCATTTACTAAGGGCGAGGTCACCAGTGTTTTTCAAAACACACTTAATTGCTAATTGAATGATTTACGGCATCTGACATCTGAGAAGTTGAGAGTGAGGGGTTCGGACGCTAGCTTTCCGGCGTCTTTAATCAAAAACAAAATACTATAATTTTCACCTCGGAACTGGACCATCGAAAGGATAAGAAAGTAGATATGGTTATTTAATTCTGGCCTGGTTTTATTGGAGGCTGTCAGATTGGGTCTTCCAGGTGCGCTGATGTTGACGTCCGATCTTGAGTAGGGACTGCAACAGGCTCACAGCTGCGTCGGTATGCGGAAGTGTAATTGTGGAGAAGGTCGTGTGCAATGGTATCCCGTGGTTAGTGACGGCAATAGCGTCTCTGATAAGTGAGGACGGTAAGTTGCAATTCCTCTAATGGTGTTAGAATATAGACTTGCAGGTTATGCAGCAAGTGGGTTAGCTGTAACCAATGATGTCTCAATTCTGAGTGAGGTGGAGGAGGAATTGGATACTTGCTCTTGCCGTCCAGTAATGGTGGGTTTATTAGAAGTGAAAAAGGCCACAATGAAGGAGGCAGTTATTTTGCCAAGTCGGGCTACCGGGTTATTTTACCCTTTTGATATGATCGGGCAAGGTAAAGGTAGGTGACGTGGCAGTGGAATGTAAAGTGTCTCGTAGCTTCCTGTACGGAATAAGAAGCTGGGTGAAATTGCACACGGTATTAAAACACATATCAACACATGCTATGCTGCAAACAATCTGGCATTAACATGCCGCCTCAAAGCGAGGAGTCTCTTCGAAAAACGACCCCCACCAGCACTCTGGCGCCGGAGTGCAAGTGGGGAGCAACTTCGGAGCACTGACAATTTGCTCGGAGCCAGAATTTAATTCTAATATTTCTAACGGCATGAAGCTAAAAATTCTACACTAGTAATTCACACAGGCAAAACTTTGCCTGGCGAAACTAAGATGGCATAAGCAGTGAACTGAGTATCCTGCCTCACTTAATTAATAGCTAATGGTAAAAATCTACAGCATCTGCTAAATGCCATTGAACTAGAAAACACATGTTCCCAGTTCTTTCTAACTGAAATAATCAATATACAATGACTAAGAATTATACAATTACCATCTAACTAAACCTAAAAAACATCAATAATATTTAATGTATAAATACTGATTCTATGAGGAAAATCAGGTATTTAGTTATTGGTATTCACCTAACATTTAAGACAATGGTAAGTTGAGGCAATTCAGCTTAATAATTACCATCTAACTAGCCTAAAAAAACATCAATAATATTTAATGTATAACTACTGATTCTATGAAGAAAATCAGGTATTTAGTTATTGGTATTTACAAGGTTTGTTCTGATTATCATCACAACAAAGGTTGACTATAAAATTTGTTAAGAATGATTTTTAATGTTGACTGTACATAAAAACTACAACCACGTGATTATATCAAAACCCTACTTAATTGAAAATACAGCTGTGACAAAATACAGCTGTCAAAAATTTTAGAATGATAATTTGATTGCTTTGATTAAAAAAACATTAAAGAAATACATTGATAATTTGATGCAAGTCTAACTTGATCACACAAATAACACCATATTGAATATTGGCTAAAGAAGTTATTTTTGATACAAAAGGGAAAATCCTAATCTTGATACAAATAACACCATATTGAGTATTGGCTTATGAAAAATATTAAAAATAAAAAGGGGAAATTTATAATTTGATAAGAATAACACCATCTTAAATATTGGCTTATGAAAAATATGAAACATCAAAAGGGAAAATTTCCCTTACAAATGGCTTTACATGAAATAGTGAATTGACAATTTCATTATCTGAAAATAGTGACAGTAACTAGGTAGCTACTACTCATGCTGAAGAGAATAATTCTCCTGGTTAGTCCAACCAGTTGCTTCTAATTAAGCTCCTAAGCATTTCGCAAACTGGAAAATTTAGTCAATTTTCTCACTACGTGCACAATACTATTATTGAAAATTTACATATAATACCTAAATATAGTTACCCGTAGATTATCACACACAAAAGCACAGTATTATAATCTCACCAGTCAACAACACCTAGATATGCACGCTCTGTATGACACGAGACAATGACGCTAGATCGCATACGATGTTGCTGTCGCGCGTCCGTGGAAGGTTCCGTTAAAACGCAAATGTGAATTCTTAGGGATTGAATTGTTTTCGTTACACAATTTTGATAAAATTGAGGACAGAGATTAGTGAATTTCGTAATGTGATTTAATGCTAATGGTTGAATTTATTTTACTGAATTTTTAGATGATCATTCTGAGAATTTCGAAATTTCGACCAGGTTGCGGGATAGAGATTCACTACAGCTACCCCCCAACGCATGTGGACCGAAAGGTCTGGTAACAGTGAAGCTGTTACCTGTAAATGCCCGAAATGATCATAAAAGGAAAATCCTAACAGAAGGTTTGACAGGAGAGAATAGAATAAAAATTTTTTTGACAGAACAGAAGTCACCACCCTAAGTCTGCGCGTAACGAGCTGGCGGACGACTAGGTCTGCCAAAACTGCTAACGCGCTCGGGGGCAATAGAAGGATTAGGCTGTGGAGCTGTGAAAGTTGACGTTCGGATTCCCAACTGGGACAACGAGCGGGTCTCTGAGGCTTTTTCGTGATGAGGAACAACAGCAACAGAAACATCAGCCGAATTGAAGGTACCCGAATTACGAGGTTCCGACGACGTTCTTTGAACGGTCTTCAAGGGAACAACGAACTCGTTACACTCCATAGTGGGAGGAAAGTTCCTAGCCAAGACAGAAAGGTGCAACCCGGTGGCCTCGACAGGTGTTGACCTGGGGGTAATTTGCACCCTGGGTTGCGGCTCATGAGTGTTGGTAGAACTATCATCAGGGAAGGACACATATGCTGCCTTAAGTCTATCGATGCTAACACTGTCGCTCTTGGTACCCCTTTCTATTAGAAAATATTTCGGCGTCCTCTTTAGGACCCTGTAGGGGCCATCATAGGGACGCCGTAAGGGGGTTTTTACACCGTCCACCCGAACGTAAACATGTGTGCACGTGTTCAACAATGGATCAAGGCTTTCGGATGGTAAAGGCAGGCGAGGCGGGTGGTAAACCACTTCGCGCATGGCGCGTTTGAGACGTGCCGCGTAATCAGTGATTGTACTGAAGGAGTCGTCAATTTTGTACACGGGATCAATAACATCTCCGGGCAATCTTAAGGACTTCCCGTACAGCAATTCGGAGGACGTGCACTTTTGATCCTGCCGGAACAGGTTACGTAGGGTAAGTAATACGACAGGCAATCGGTCCGCCCAATCGTCGTGGCATTTTAAGCAGCGAAGTGCCGCTTTTAGGTCACGGTGGACTCTCTCGATGAGTCCATTTGATTGGGGGTGAAAAGAGGTGGTTGTGATGTTTGAACTACCTAGGATTTTGGAGATTTCTAACCACAAGGAGGAGGTAAACTGAGCCCCACGATCATGAGTGATGCTCAGAGGGACCCCGAAACGGGAGATCCACGTCTCTACGAAGGTTCGAGCTACGGTTTCTGCTGTTATGTTAGCAATGGGAACAGCCTCGACCCACCTAGAGAAGCGGTCGATCATAGTGAGTAAATACGAGAACCCGCGAGAGTTTGGAAGCGGGCCTACCAAATCTATATTGACTGCGTCAAATTTACCGCCAGAGAAAACACAAGGTTGAATTGCGGCTTTGTTGTGTCGAGTTACTTTGCTAGCTTGGCAATCTGGGCAATTGCGAACGTACTCTCTTATGGCCCTACGCATCCCGGGCCAGACAAAACGATCCGCAATTAGGCGGAAAGTTCTCTCTGTCCCAGGATGAGATAGCGCATGATAGTGTTTGATGGCGGGCAAACGCAAGGTGGTAGGTAGGTAGTATCGGTTAGGCCGGTCAGCGTCACAGTAAACGCCTTCTCTGAGTGACAGCTTTAGAGACGAGCTAGGAGACTCAATCAAAGATTGGATCTCCGTGTCGTTTTTCTGTTCGGTGATGATATCAGCCAACGAAATCATGTGCACAGAAGGTCGGAACTCGGGCGCCAACGGGTTTAATACCACGTTGTGCACACGCGATAAGCAGTCGGCGACCGTGTTCTCGTCCCCCTTAATGTGCCTGAGATCGTTAGTGAACTGTGCTATGTAACTCAGGTGCCGACTTTCACGAGGGGAGTGGCGGTCAGGAGGCATTCTTATTGCGTTGATCAAAGGCTTATGGTCGGTGAATACCGTGAACTGACGTGCTTCCAAGGTATATCGGAAGTGTTTGATTGCTAGGTATATCGCCAGGAGCTCTCTCCCGAACGTGCTATAACGCTGTTCGGTGGGAGAGAGCTTCCGGCTGAAAAACGCCAGAGGGGTCGTGTTGTTGTCCACGGTTTGCTGTAGTACCGCGCCGACAGCAAGGTCTGACGCATCTACTACGAGATTAAGTTTTGCGTTCGGGTGTGGGTAAGCCAACTCCGTCGCATTCGCAAGTTCTTCTTTAATTACTGTGAATGCCTCCTCAGCCTCACTGTTCCACTCGATCAGTACAGACTTCCCTCGTTTCTTCGCTCTAATGAGTGAGGAGAGTGGTGCCAGAGTCGCCGCACAGTTCCTTAGGAATCGGTGGTAAAAATTCACCGATCCCAAGAACCTGCGCAACTCTCTCTGTGTAGAGGGTTTCGGGAAATTTCGGATAGCCTCTACCTTGTCGGGAAGTGGCCTAATGCCTTTATCTGAGATGTGGTGACCTAGAAAAGTCAGTTCCTTCTTTCCCAGTACACACTTTGCTGGGTTAATCAGCAGAGCGTGCGACGCTAGTCGTTTGCACAGCTCTCTCAAATGATGCACGTGCTCCTCAGGCGTCCCCGAAGCCACAAGCACATCATCGAGGTAACAATACAAAAACGGGAGGTCGGAAAGGACTTCAGTCATGTGCCGCTGAAAGGTCTGCGGAGCATTTCGCAAGCCATACGGCATACGAAGATACTCGTACAAACCAAACGGCGTACAGACTGCGGTCTTCTGAATAGAGCTTTCCTCCATTGGAATCTGATGGAAAGCTCTCTTCAGATCCACGGGGGAAAAGATTTTTGCCCCTGACAGATTTGCAGTAAAATCATGAAGGTGGGGAATGGGGAATCTGTCGGGTACCGTTACGGAATTTGATTGGCGATAATCGCCGCAAATACGCAACTCGCCGTTACTCTTTGGCACAATCAACAAGGGACTGGCCCAGGGACTTTTCGAGATGCGAACTGTCCCTTCCTGGACCATTTTTGTAAACTCGGCTTTTACTTCCTGCAATCGATCATGGGACAAACGTCTTACTTTCGCGTAAACAGGAGGGCCGCTCGTCGATATGTGGTGTTGCGTCAGCGTGTTATTTTGCAACGTTACATTGGGTTGAAAGAGTGAGGGAAATTCGAGCAACACCCGTTGGTAGGGACATGTACTCTCTAGGTTAGGGGAGACGCTTGACGTGACGTTCACCATATCGACGGCACTAAGGGGTCTTTGCACTCTGGTTTCGCTATCATAAAGGCATCCATTTCTCACATCCACCACCAATGCAAACTTCTGCAGAAAATCGGCACCAATGATGGGTGTGTCCACATCAGCCACTATGAATTCGAAGCTCAAGGTACGTTTGAGATTTAGGGAACATGACAACGATCGCGTGCCGTAACAGAGTATAGGAGTGCCATTAGCAGCACGCAAGTTTGGAATACCTGTGGTGCGTTTGTCTTTGGCAGTTGCCGGGATTAGGCTCACCGAACTCCCGGTATCGATCAAAAATCGAAAACCGGAAGCCGGGTCGGAAAGGAATAGGCAGCGAGTGGAATTTGATTTAGTTGGCGCTGGCGTCCGACTCGCATTTACGCCGCGCTGTTCCCGTTTTTTGGGTAAAGTAGTACGTACAATGGGCACATCGGCGATTCACATTTACGAGCCTTGTGCAAGTACTTTCTGTGATACCAGCACCATTCCTCCTCCAGATTGTCTCGTGACCCCTGGCCCTGAACGGTATTTGAACTACCAGCCCTCTGATGTTTAAATGGACGATTCCCATTTTTAAGCCTGTCAAACGGAACGGTGTGTGTGGAATTATCGGCTTGCTGATACGCCGCAGTTTGGTGTGCAACTCCATGAACTCTATCCGCGTGTTCGGCTTGCTGGGTAGCAACTTCTAGTGCTCCAACTCGCTGAACTAATTCGCGCAATAATCTTTCCACTTCGTTTGGGCTGGTTTGATTGACCACTTGAGTAGCGGCACAGCTATTCGGTGTCTGGTTTTCACAGGCAATAATTTTCTCGGCCAATTCTGCGAGAACGTCCAGGTTCACAGAGGAATCTTGTGTATGGAGGAATGGTTGAAGGCGTAAGGGCAAGCGTTGGATGTACAATGTCTTTAGGGTATCGTCATCCATGACCCCCTTCGCTAATTTCCTCATCTCTTTAAGTAGCGCTAGAGGTGTTTGGCTATTGTAGGTGGTGAGATTACTCGTCAAAGCCTGGATTCTTTGGGCTCTATCCTTGCTGTAACGTTTTAAAACATGCTCTTTGAGGGTGGAATAAGGTTCGGGTGAGTTAGCGTTACAGACCCCAGAGAGGTCGTCTAGGCAAGTCGTGGGCAGGGCCCTTAATAAGGAGTAGTATTTAATTTTTTCACACGTGATGGATAGGCTTTCGAAGTGTTCTTCGGTTTGGAAGAACCAAGAGTCCAGACTTTGAATCGCGAACGGTGTTAATTTTACGGAAACCACCTGACTGTCGTTACTCTCGTTACCATCGTTTGGCGCCATAATGCTTCAAATGTTCCCAAAAAATTAATGATAACGCGCGTTGCAATAGCTTTTTTTGTTTCGTATAAGTTTTTATGTTACTTTTGTGCTTCAGTAGCAATGGTGCTGCAGTAGCAATGGAAATTTCGAAGGTTATTAGTCAGGAGCTTCAGTAGCAATGGAAATAATCCTAGAAGATCTCCTATGGTTTTGCTTCAGTAGCAATGGAAATGCATGAAGAGTTTTGTAAAAGATGGCTTCAGTAGCAATGGATAAACATGAAGAATTTGTTAGTATAGGCTGCAGTAGCAATAACTTATTATTAGGGAAGAGTTTGGAGAGGAAATACTCTGTTTAGCTACTGAGAGTAAGGAAAGAAACTACCTCCTTCAAGGTCAGCCATGCACAGAAGTTGACAGCACTAGACATGCGCTCCTAATCCTTCCGATGGTGGTCCGGGTGAGTATTTATATCTGATCAAACTACTCTGGGTTATCACCAGTATGAAGTTCAAGTTTCACCAGTGTAATGTTCAGGGTTTGTGAACTTCAAGTTTGGGGTTTTGCTCAAGTTTTACTTTAGAGCGGTTTGAATTCTATGCTTACCTAGAATTTTGAAGGTTAAAGTTGAGTATTGAGGAAATTAACTATTTCACAAGATGTTCATTTACTAAGGGCGAGGTCACCAGTGTTTTTCCAAACACACTTGATTGCTAATTGAATGATTTACGGCATCTGACATCTGAGAAGTTGAGAGTGAGGGGTTCGGACGCTAGCTTTCCGGCGTCTTCAATCAAAAACAAAATACTATAATTTTCACCTCGGAACTGGACCATCGAAAGGATAAGAAAGTAGATATGGTTATTTAATTCTGGCCTGGTTTTATTGGAGGCTGTCAGATTGGGTCTTCCAGGTGCGCTGATGTTGACGTCCGATCTTGAGTAGGGACTGCAACAGGCTCACAGCTGCGTCGGTATGCGGAAGTGTAATTGTGGAGAAGGTCGTGTGCAATGGTATCCCGTGGTTAGTGACGGCAATAGCGTCTCTGATAAGTGAGGACGGTAAGTTGCAATTCCTCTAATGGTGTTAGAATATAGACTTGCAGGTTATGCAGCAAGTGGGTTAGCTGTAACCAATGATGTCTCAATTCTGAGTGAGGTGGAGGAGGAATTGGATACTTGCTCTTGCCGTCCAGTAATGGTGGGTTTATTAGAAGTGAAAAAGGCCACAATGAAGGAGGCAGTTATTTTGCCAAGTCGGGCTACCGGGTTATTTTACCCTTTTGATATGATCGGGCAAGATGAAGGTAGGTGACGTGGCAGTGGAATGTAAAGTGTCTCGTAGCTTCCTGTACGGAATAAGAAGCTGGGTGAAATTGCACACGGTATTAAAACACATATCAACACATGCTATGCTGCAAACAATCTGGCATTAACATGCCGCCTCAAAGCGAGAAGTCTCTTCGAAAAACGACCCCCACCAGCACTCTGGCGCCGGAGTGCAAGTGGGGAGCAACTTCGGAGCACTGACAATTTGCTCGGAGCCAGAATTTAATTCTAATATTTCTAACGGCATGAAGCTAAAAATTCTACACTAGTAATTCACACAGGCAAAACTTTGCCTGGCGAAACTAAGATGGCATAAGCAGTGAACTGAGTATCCTGCCTCACTTAATTAATAGCTAATGGTAAAAATCTACAGCATCTGCTAAATGCCATTGAACTAGAAAACACATGTTCCCAGTTCTTTCTAACTGAAATAATCAATATACAATGACTAAGAATTATACAATTACCATCTAACTAAACCTAAAAAACATCAATAATATTTAATGTATAAATACTGATTCTATGAGGAAAATCAGGTATTTAGTTATTGGTATTCACCTAACATTTAAGACAATGGTAAGTTGAGGCAATTCAGCTTAATAATTACCATCTAACTAGCCTAAAAAAACATCAATAATATTTAATGTATAACTACTGATTCTATGAAGAAAATCAGGTATTTAGTTATTGGTATTTACAAGGTTTGTTCTGATTATCATCACAACAAAGGTTGACTATAAAATTTGTTAAGAATGATTTTTAATGTTGACTGTACATAAAAACTACAACCACGTGATTATATCAAAACCCTACTTAATTGAAAATACAGCTGTGACAAAATACAGCTGTCAAAAATTTTAGAATGATAATTTGATTGCTTTGATTAAAAAAACATTAAAGAAATACATTGATAATTTGATGCAAGTCTAACTTGATCACACAAATAACACCATATTGAATATTGGCTAAAGAAGTTATTTTTGATACAAAAGGGAAAATCCTAATCTTGATACAAATAACACCATATTGAGTATTGGCTTATGAAAAATATTAAAAATAAAAAGGGGAAATTTATAATTTGATAAGAATAACACCATCTTAAATATTGGCTTATGAAAAATATGAAACATCAAAAGGGAAAATTTCCCTTACAAATGGCTTTACATGAAATAGTGAATTGACAATTTCATTATCTGAAAATAGTGACAGTAACTAGGTAGCTACTACTCATGCTGAAGAGAATAATTCTCCTGGTTAGTCCAACCAGTTGCTTCTAATTAAGCTCCTAAGCATTTCGCAAACTGGAAAATTTAGTCAATTTTCTCACTACGTGCACAATACTATTATTGAAAATTTACATATAATACCTAAATATAGTTACCCGTAGATTATCACACACAAAAGCACAGTATTATAATCTCACCAGTCAACAACACCTAGATATGCACGCTCTGTATGACACGAGACAATGACGCTAGATCGCATACGATGTTGCTGTCGCGCGTCCGTGGAAGGTTCCGTTAAAACGCAAATGTGAATTCTAAGGGATTGAATTGTTTTCGTTACACAATTTTGATAAAATTGAGGACAGAGATTAGTGAATTTCGTAATGTGATTTAATGCTAATGGTTGAATTTATTTTACTGAATTTTTAGATGATCATTCTGAGAATTTCGAAATTTCGACCAGGTTGCGGGATAGAGATTCACTACAAATGCTTCACTTTAGGAAAAGTCAAAAACCTGCAGTGAAATATCTTATATACTAGTAGTGAAATATTTTATATCTTATATAATACGATGTGTTGCGAGGCCAGTTATAGGTAAAAGCGCGAAAAACTGCGATAGACGTTGGAATGCATAAGCCGTTAAGCTGGCCGTCGCTTGGGCATGGGAACAGGCCTCGCACGAAGGCGCGATACGAGGGTTGGCCTTAAACAAAAGCCGCAACATCTACACCAATGAACGCTTGCCAAGCGATCACGCGAGAAGGTGTGGCACAAGAAAGCGGGCACCTAGCCAATGAAATTTCGAGACGTCAGGACAAGGAAGAATTCCTCCAATCAGCTGTAAAATGCTGTCATTGTAACTGCGAATATTCGTGAACATTCGAGAAGGATCCGAGACGCGCATATATAAGGAGGGTAGATGAAGACTCGAGAGGGATTTTTTCGGCTCGGTGACGCTACGAGAGAGACACATAATCAAGGAGGTGTTTTGCAGCCGGAATACCGGCAGATGCCGGTATTACCCGGCATAATACCAAGTCCGGTGTTGACTGCAAACTTTCGACATGAGCAGCTAAAATCCAACATCCAAAGTGAAAGTTACCCATCGAAGTTTCGAGAGGAGGCGTCCAGTGTATCAGCAAACTTCAAAGTACTAACGTGCACCCGGAGTCGTTCGAAGCACCTCAGCTGCGCGGTATTAATCGACAAGCGTCAAGGTGTCAACAATTCTACAGAAAGCATTCCATTTGCTCCTATATCAACTCCAAATTCGCAACAACTCCGCCTTCTCCAGCAAGACAATTGTCCACGTTTATCTTCAAGCCAGCAGTAATGTCGGGCGCTGAGAGCTCTGCAGTGGCGGGCAGGCGTTGCGTCGCATTTCTCAACCCGAGCGCAAGCACAGCCAGGCCGGCCGGCCGCAGCATCGCCGAACGAGAAGAGACGACTTAGTCCGCGTATAGGCTTCAGAATTGAAGAGGAATCCAGCATCCATGGAATGGAATTAGGTCAGCTGCAGCCGCACGTCACAGCAGAGGGGAAAGTGTATAGTTGTCGGCAGGGAGAATTCGGAAAACGAGAGCTCTTAAGTGCAAATTGAAAATGGAGAGTTACACACAGAAAAGTGTTAGCACTTGGCGAGTGTTTATAGTAGTGAGAGCTCTTTTAGGTGGTGATTGAAGTTCAATTTCGGATGTAGATCAGCACACAGAAAAGTGTTTTTCAAAGTATCGTGAAGAATCATCTAATTTATAGGCAATCGATTACCTGTGTTTATTGAGTTGAGAATCGACTTCCCGTTGTATGATTCGACACCGTGTCACAATTCCAGGTTAAATCGTGATGTGTTATTCTCGCAAATATTATGATTTGTGTTACTGTGGAGCCGGCTGTTTGTGTGCGCGTAAATCGTTGTCAGCGAAGGAGTATGTGTAACTCGAATTTTCGGTAAGCATCACATTTATGTCAGTGCCCTTTCAAATCATTTCGTTCCCATGCCTTGTGTGCTTATAAACGTGTTTCCCAATAAATTAATGTAAATCTTAATAACTCTTTTATTCTCCATGTCTGGTATGCAGGTGTACGCAAGCATAAAGGATAATACTATAACATGTGTGGGGGTTGCAATTCCCTCAGCGTATGGGCAAGGGGGGGGGGTCCTAAACCCGCCCCGCGTCTCCGTATCGCAACAGTTAGTTACCCATAATCTTAAGTATTTTCTTTATGTGTCGAGCTCCCTGAACGCCGACTTATCTGTTTCTCTGCGCTGATGTTGCGTCTGTGCATTTACTTTAGTTAGCCCTTAAATATCATTCGTATTACATGTCGATATTCCAATATTTCTTGTGTTATCTAGCTAAATACGACTGATATTTTCAATGCAATTTTGAGTGTTGTACCATGTTATGCAGTAGCTCACGTCTGTACGCACTATTTTTGCAATAGAACATAAATCACTGTCTTTGTTAAAATATATCAGTGTATGTGATAAGGAGTTCAAAGAGATTCAGCATTAAACAACTCAGACCCTGAAGTGAAAAGAGTCTCCTCTCTCCTTATTGCCATAGGCTTTAGTCTAATACGACACCTCGCCTAAGAATGGATTATCTAATATCCCAAACGAAAGACCAAACCGGAGGAACGATGTTTTAGTCAGTTACCGTTCATCTAACGTGTGTCAAAAAGCTCTCTCAGTTTCTGGAGCTTTTTTGTGAAACAAGCTTCCCCAGCATATCAAAAACTCTAAAACTGGAAAAGAATTTAGAGTAAATGTGTCACGTCATTTTGCATCTCTGTCATAGGGCCCTCAGCATCTCGGTGTGAACTTCCCATCTATCAGAAATTTTAATTTTTCCTGAAATTTCTGTTAGAAATTTAGAAACTATTTCATTTTACGTTTGCTAAGCGATTCGTATATTCATCTTACTTATTTCTGTCGACAACAATGAGCACCACAGCCGACAGTTCAGTGCAGCAGAACGAACGTTCTTTCCATAATTAGGAGTATTTCCTCATCTTTATTTTGTTATTTCTTTCTCTTTTCTGTATTAATATTTAACGTCCGTATGACAAATATACCATGAAATACATTTTGTGTGTACACCAATAAACAGGTTTATAGATGTGAGGGTTGTGCAAAGTTTATAATGAATTAAATTTTTGGCTAACGTTGTCTCGCTATTTCAAAATCATTCTCGAAGATGTTTTCAATCGATTTTCGGCTGAGCTGGGGGAAAGGGGAAATTTAAGCATTGCATTTAGTCTTCTTATTTTTTCCGTGCGTTCAGCGCACACTAGCACTGAACTTTCAAATCTGAAAAAACTCTAAATTTCTGTAATTAAAATTATCATTTTGGATCAAGGCCTAATCTTCCTATATGTGCCAATTTTGTGAATATTCTCCACTCAGATGTGATATCCAGCCACAATGTTACTCCATTTTATCCCACGTACACATGTCCGTATAATGCTGAAGAGTTGTGTTGCTTCTTGACTATAACCTGATTTTTCTTAAAAATTTCTGTGAAGAAATTAAAAACCAGCTCATCAGCTCATTTTAAGGTTTTTCGAAGTCTTCTCTTCTTTTTAGTTTTTTTTTTATGCGAAAAATTTCTTAGGATTACAGTGAGCTCAGCTGTCATTTTCTGTGTAGTAGATGGTAGGTTGCTTCTATCTTTTATTTTATATATGTATTTTTTTCTAATATTTTATTTTCAATAAGTATATATATTAAAATGTGTGTGTACGTGTGTAGGTATATATATGTATCTACATAAATAGATATACATGTTTATATTTCATTTCTTTACGCAAAAACCATTCGGTTAATAAATTTTATTGCAATAGCGAAATGATTCAAAAATAGATCTATCACTTCCCCAGAGGGCGTTTCTGTGAATCGGATTAATGTCATATATAATAAATGAAATAAAGTGCAATTTGAGCATATGAATCGTAGTAAAATTATCTTTCTGTCCGTATGTTGTACAAGCTATGAATTTTGATATTGAATATATGCTTGTTTACCCATTTCTACCAATATTTTGTAGATATTTGTCAATCAGGAGTGGTAACCGGCTTACACTGTATCTCTATTTTATCCCATGTACCCATGTCCGCATGATGTGGTGAATATCGAGAAGATATGAAATATGTTTTTGGTGGTGATAGGGCTTTGCATATTTTTAGGGCATATTTTTCATTTCTCATTCAACTACCCTTGACAGAGATAGACTATTGGCAAGCCACGTGTGGTTTGTCTATTAGTACGCCTCGTATATTTTGTCTATTAATATGCCTCGTATGGTCTATCTATTTTGTACACCTCTGATAGCTTGTCTATTAGTACACCTCGTATAGTTTGCCTATTATTATTATGCCTCGTATGGCTTATCTATTTGTACACCTCGGATGGTTTGTCAATTAGTACTCCTAGTATAGAACTTTTGTTAGACTACTAGCACACCACGAATGGTTTGTCTATTAGTACGCCTCGTATATTTTGTCAATTAATATGCCTCGTATGGTCTATCTACTTGTACACCTCTGACAGTTTGTCTATTAGTACACCTCGTATAGTTTGTCTATTATTATGCCTCGTATGGCTTATCTACTTGTACACCTCGGATGGTTTGTCAATTAGTACTCCTCGTATGGAATATTTGTTTTAGGATGCCTTATATTTAAGAAACTTTTAAAAGCCAATATGTTGGCATGTATATCATGTGACAACTTGGAAATAAACTTTTTTTTTTTTTTTTTTTTTTTTTAAGGAGCCACCTCGGAAGGACTAACTACTTCGCATAGTTGGTAGATTAGGAAGACGCTGTCGCAGTTCGGCACTAACAGAATTCACTTCCGTTGCCCTAGCGGTCTCATACAGCGCAGACAGTTGCTCGTCTTCCTAACGGTACCGCCGTAGTTCGGCACGAAACGGAATTTACTTCCGTTGCCCTAGCGGACTGAATACGGCGTAGGCGGTACCCACACACACACCTCACCCTAGCGGTACCACCGTAGTTCGGCACATAACAGAATTTACTTCTGTTGCTCTAGCGGACTGAATCCGGCGCAGGTGGTACCCACACTAACCTCACCCCCACACACAACGGTACTGCCGTAGTTCGGCACTAACAGAATTTACTTCTGTTGCCCTAGCGGACTGATTACGGCGTAGGCGGTACCCACACGAACCTCAGGAAGGGCAGCTGCGAAGAAAAGCTAGCGCCCCGGAAAAAGGTAGCTGCACAGAAGACAGCCCCTTTTTCCACGAACCCTCACGTCGACCGCACGACGGTATCGACAGATGGAGCCTCCTTTCCTGGTGACCGAGTGCTGAAGCCCTCGATGCTACTTGATGCTGAAGCCTCAAGCGCTGAAGTGCTTCCAGCCCTGCTCTGCAGTATCTGATGATTTGCGGTAGAACTCATTTGCGTTCTTAATCTGCAGGTGACTCAAGAAGAAGAGCGGTAATCAAGAACAGCAAATGTGTCAGGGTTAGGCTTGTTGGTAGACAAGCCCAGCACAAGCGTTAACTCTTTCCATAGTGCGTTTAAATTTGACTATTGAAATTAGATTTGTTTATATTGGTGTCAAAAAAATTAAACCTACATTTTGCTCATGGCTCGTTTTATTCTGCAGAAGGGGATACTACTACTGTACATCAATTAGCCCTCCCAAGAGAACGATGCGAGATCCCGGGCTAATACACCACGCAGCTTCAATCAATATTGCGTCTCGGAGTTTCAACAAATGAACGTAGAAAGAGATAACGATCTTAAGAATGTAGGATTATAAGTACGAAGGTCCTCAGTTTATAAACATATATGGGTGCCATGACAACCCATGTCAATGCTTGAGCAAAAAAACGAGTGAAAATCGTAAAATATATCCCAAAGAAAATTGTTTCAATTTTATTAATGGTTATAGACAAATCCAATTAAAGAAATATAAAAATGAACTCAGTGGAGTGAAAACGCTTCTGACAGTGCTTTGACTTTCGTGACAGTAGGGAATAATATTGAAAGTTTTGTCGATAATTTTTATTCAAAACTATGTGGCCGAAACGGCACCGTAAGAAACTTACTGTGTCTAGATGTAAGTCCTTGTATAAGTCCTTTTTTTAATTTGAAATTTGGAGCTCTGATTTTTGGGTAAATAGTGCAGGAAAACACATTTTTACATGAATATTTAAACAGTACGGAGTAAAATTTACTGAAAATCCGATAAGCTGTAAATCAGAAAAATGGTTCAGACAAAAGTATTCGCAATAATTAAAGTCATGTTATATAATTGTCATTTCATAGTCCAATTTGGATGGTTTCCTTTCTTATAATACACGTATTATGTAGAAATTACGATCAGCACCATAGTTACCACCCCGAATTTTTTAAAGATGGAAATCCAATAAATACTCGCATAGGCCAAAAGTCAATGAAACACCAGAATCAGACTGGAAGCAAATAGTTGGACTTCTTAATGAATGATTACAAATCAGGCCAATTTACTGAAAATATCAAGGTTCCGTATTCGACAGCTGGAGCAATAGTTCGGAAGGATTAAGACTGTGTCAAGAGTTAAATTAGCTCATTTTACACCTACGGTGTGGAGCGACGGTATGGAGCGACGGTGGACTTGCTATAGCTCCGCCCACGAGAGGACTGAGCGTCAGTGCACACCGACTTGCTTTTACATTGCCGCTCAACACAACGCTCCTTCCCGAGAGACAGAAATCGCCACGCAGGGCTCCCCCTCCTGGGTTTTCCACCGAGATCTTGTTTTTTCGATCCCTCCTGGGTTGCTAGGTTTAATTAATTTTTGATCTATTGCTAAATATATTTTTTTTTCAAGTCAGACAGTAACTTCATCATTAACTGAAGTAAATTTTATAATGCAGTTAAGAATTATGTTTCAACACCGTATGCAAATGAATATCTGATTCAAAACCACGCCTATCGGATGGGGTAGAACGTGTTCAATCTGTTTCTCGACCTTAAAAACGCGTAATGAACGAGTATCTTACGAACCGCTCCACTTCTGTTTCTTCGATTTGCTTGGCACGTTGCAGTGAGGTGACGCGCATTTTGATCGTAAAACTGGTTGTGCATTCTTTTAAATGAATGCCTAAACATTAATTATTTTAAACATTCAAATTTTCATATTTTTGCCGCACTAGTATTCAAAATGGCTAGCCCTCCGAAAACGATGCCTAAAAAGTGGTAAATGCAATCTTTCAAAGAAGAATGGTTAATGGAAAGAATGAAAAACCTGTCACGGTTGGAAGCCTAAGCTGAAATTGGCACGAGATGTCATCAACAGAGCATGTCACCAGCGTAATGAAAAGCGCCTTGCACAACAGAAAAGTCGACTTAATATTGAAATTTGCGCTGAAGAAAAGAATTAGGACGAAATACAGGAATAAAATCAGCATTACCATCATTGTTTCTACTGACGTATGTTAACTTTTACTTATTTCTTATTAAAACTACACTTCTTCATTTATTTTTAACGAATCTAGGTTTTTTCATGTTCAATCTAGGTTTATCTAAACATATTCAGTGTGAGCCCTGATCGTCAGTATTGCTCTTGCACTACTGACAGAATACTTGGCAGAACAATTTGCAGAATATTTACAGAACATTTTGCAAAAGTAAAAAGCTAATATTCTAAAAAACTTTAATACTACCCAATTACCTTCAAAAAAACACTAAAAATAGAAAGAAAAAATAATACCAACTCCTAATTTGTAGGTGTATATTTTTACTTCTCCTTTAATTTCAATAATCTTCTAATGACAACTGCCGAATGCTTTTCGTCTACTTGAAGTACTTTTCCTAAGAGCCATGCACACTGTTCAATTTTAATTGCACTGTAATTTATTTTACGTTCACATACGCTGTGTATGCTTCTTTGATTTTTTGAATAGTGAGAGCTGTTTCCTATCTTGGCCTATCAGTATTTAAAATTTCATTTTAACCATTAAAATATTATAATTGTGGAAGTGAGATGCTATACTTTTAAAAGCATCTTCTCTTGACGCTCTGTTTTTATACTCTGCGAGCTTAACGTTCCATAAACATGGAAATTCTTTACATTTTTCGATAGGAGTTTTAGTTTCTTCTTTGCTCCATAATATGCAAGCCATGACTACACATGCTCTCTATGGTCTCAAGAGAAACTGAATGCTGTTGACCGGCAGTGCACACCGCCAATATTTAGCGCGCAGAATATTGCCGCTCCTTACCGAGAGCGTGGCAATAAGGGTCATTTTGCTCTGCTGTGGGCGGAGCTTATTTGGCTGGCGGGATGGAGCGACGGTGTGGAGCGCGAAGACACCGTCAGTGTAAAAGGGCCTTAAACTGCTCGCAAGATCACGATCCACACTGAACGTTGCATGCTGCGTTTAGTTGACGAACCGTCAACTTACAAGCAAACAAACAAACAAACTTCTGCAAACGTTGCATGCTTACGCAGCATGCAACGTGATAACTCATACACACCGGCAGGAAGAATTAGAGTTACGATTTCACGTAACTCTAATCTATGCACAATGTGTGTTCCCGCACAGAAAACCGCGCACATAGAAACAGTAAGATAAGAAGCATGGTTATGAAGCAAAATAAAAGTTAATGAAGAATGTCAGTGGTGCTGAAAAACAGGACAGCAGTGAGCTAAATAAGAGAGTGAACATATTTTATTACTGCTAAAAGAAGGTGTACTTAACTCTCAGCTCAAAACATCCCATTTCCTTCCCCTAGAGGCGTTAATTCCCATAGACACAACAGTTGAATCGCCCTGAGAGTTTTCGAGTCAATTTCAATTGCTAATGTTTAACCACAAAATGCTGAAAATAGTACAAATTGAACATATTTAAAATGATACTGGAGATTAATTGTAGACTTAAATGTTACTAATAAGCGAACGCATGCAAATTTGGGGTTAATCATACAATTTAAACTGAGCCTTGTTGAGCTCTTTCTAGCATGTTCTGCCTTTTAAAATAGTTTACGCTTTAGAAAGTTTTCACAAGAAAACATAAAAAGCCGTTTTTATTGAATAACTAAATTAAAAAAAAAGAATTATCAAGTGAGAGAAAAATGCGAGAAACTAGTTCAGGTAAAAGCATCTCTTTTCATTTATCAATTACTTTAAGTTATTTCTAAGATGGATAGATTTTTTCTTCGTATCAATTTGAATGCTTTGCACATGCTCTTCTTGCACAAAGTAATCGATTAAAATTTCAATTCTTTGGCAAATATTCCCAGGTTTGTCAGTATAGCATAGAAAAGTAGTTGCAGAAAATTTAACAAATTGAAATGAATACCTGCAGCCCCCGAGCTGTACTTGTGATATGGTTTGCGACAAATGCTCATTTTATGCAGGATATTTCTTCCAAGCATGACCCGTGGAAAACACGGACAATGTCATCGTTAAGCTAGGTGGACCCTAGAAAAAATTCTGTCAATATTACCTGACATATGGTCACCTACCATATCCTGGCCTATCCTTATCTTACCTATCCTACCCTAACCAAGCCTATCCTGGTAAAATTTCAAACATATCAATGCATGTAAGGGCGATCTTTTTTTGGTTAAACTGAGGAATTCGATATCCATGATACCGCAAACTCGGACGAAAGCGTAGCGTACGGAGTAATTAATGAAGGAACGAGCAGAATATTATGTACACGTCCGTGTCTGTGTGAGGTACCAAAAATGCTTTTGCTAACTTTTAAAAGTCTTACCTATGTTATACGTGTGGTGAATGATAAATTATGCAGTGATGAATAAGTCTTGTAAGTTCCTGATCCAACTCCAGGTATCTAATATACTTATAAAATTGTAATTATCTTGTTTGGTTGCTAGGTGGTCATCGTCCACGTTCTGCTAATTCAGCAAGCTATTTTCTGCATCAACAGGGGGCAAAATTCGCTTCGCTGCTTTTAGTACTAACGCGAAGTAAAATAAAACCTTATCGAGAGCCGTATTGTGGATACGATCCACTATAAATGTCAATTTCCTGTAGAATATTTAACAAACATTCGTGAAAAATGAATACGATGCAGTGATTATAGAGGTTACTGAAATAAACTAATTATGTTACAATCTGATGCTTTAAATAATTTGTGTGACCCTGAAGGTTATTTTATTTCAAGATGTTTTTTATAAAATCTTGTCAAATAAAATGCCACTGCGTTGGTCGACTCAGTTTTCAAGTCTCTTTCTGGAGTTCACAATGTTCATTAGATGTCCTCGCAGCATCGATTTTTCCCTTATTCCCCATTTATGACCTTCGAATCTCAATGCGTTCGTACTGAATGAAAAGTCGCGAGGTGCCCGATGTCGTAACATTTTTTAAGCACCTTTAATAGTTAGGATCACGATCGGACGTAAATTCGGCTACACTTGGACAGAGAAGACTTTCAATCATTCCACAGTAGCTGTGTGAATGCAAAAATATTTTATACTTCGAAAAAAAATTCAGGACCACGCTCGTTGAAATCTCCCGTGTACCATCGAAAACTATTCAGAAGATAACTCCTCTCATCCAATTCATGCACCTCAAAATTAATTGTATTCAATGTACAGTAAGGTGGTATACATTTTTCCTTGAAGCTTTTTTCATTTCCTCTCAACACAGCTGCATCTTAATTGCCCTAACCCTACACAAGTAACCTGACTCTACACAAGTAACCTGACCCTACACAATTAACCTGACCCTACACAAGTAACCTGACCCTACACAAGTAACCTGACCCTACACAAGTAACCTGACCCTACACACGTAACCTGATCCTACACAAGTAACCCGACCCTACACAAGTAACCTGATCCTACACAAGTAACCTAACCCTAACCTAAGGTTGTTTAATAATCTAAGTGTAGTAGGGTTCTTAATCTAATAAGAGTTTTTCAAATGCTGACTGAATATTTTTGGAATAGAGTAGTCGTCAAATTTTGCACTCAAAAATGTCCATAATATTCTTTGGAAATTTACAAAACCTTCAATGTCGGAACTCTTCAATTAAAGAAATACGTAAAGGTTCATTATACATGCCAAATTACACCGTGTTACACTTGTTTGCATTGATGATGTTATTTTAAAACTACTGAATAGGGCTCGTAAAAAAATAACGGTACTTAGTACTGTTCGATCGACATTTAAACAATTGAAACATTTGAAACAATTGAAATAATTTGGACAATTTAAACAATTTATTTACCACAAACGGTACGGCATTAGATTGTTTCTTGAGTCTAGTACAATTGACACATTTGAGTATAGCTATTATTTCCCTAATAAGTTCAAGAATCGCAAATTTCATTGGTTGCTAATACAAAATGTTCTTCTCTGATTCCTCGAACTAAAGGGAGTGGGTGATCAGCGTATGTTTGACATCGGCGTCTATGTCTCCCGAATTTTTCTTATATTTTTTTCGTTATATGCAGAGCAAGGGGAAAACATATTCCAATTTTGCCAATTCGTGAGATTTAAATATTATATGGAACTCGTGAGGAAAATAATCCTGAATAATAAATGCGCTCATCGTTTACTAATTTCAGCGATGCTGATTAAAATTTTCGATAGTCGCTGGCAAACAGGCAAAAATTGTGGTCATACTAAAAATAATAAATATCGCGTTTATTCATATCTTTTTGGTTTCTAACTGTTAAAAGTTTAAGCTCCCATAAATACAAGAGCGCATTTGTGATACAGGTTTTTCTTGTCAAATGTGTATAAGCATATTTAAACTAAGAATTTGTATAGGATTCTGAATTTTGTTCGGTATTTATGAAATAAAAATAGATTGAAGGTTCAAGATGCAATGAAAGCTTGGTCATTGATGCGCTCGTCACCTCTCTTTGAATAATTTAAGTAAAATGAGAGGAGCTCTATTCTAATCCCCAAGCTAATTTGGTGATAAAAGAAATGGCTCTATCGATCATAATTAAATACCGTAAGGTTTTTTCGACGCGTACACTTATCTACAGGGTGTCCAAAAAAAGATACCCAATTTCCAAGGGCTGTAATTCAGAAACTAGTAAACTTACAAAAAAATGAAAAGTCACATTTTGTTTTTTAACATTTGTTTCATCTCTGGACAAAATTTCAAAAGAATTGATTTAACCGTTTTCTTTGAGCGGTATTTTTAGTGACCGATACTGAAAAACTGTTTCCACAATCGCATTACCGCCTCGAATCATCGTATCGAGGGGCCTCCAGATCGCCTGATTTGACGCCGTGCGATTTCTTCCTTCGGGGACATCTATAGCGCAAGGTTTATCGCTCTCCGCTACGCGATACCGACGAAGTCAAGCAAAGAATTGAAAATGAGGCGAGCTTGCTAGCAAGCAAGGAGATGATGCTCTCGTTAGACGAGTGATGGCGGGAATGAGGAGAATGCGACTGTGTGCTGAGAAAAACGGAGGATACACCAAAGGAAACGAACAATAGGAGGAACATTTCTATTGTTTTTTATTACATAGTGGGATTTTCCATTCAATAAACGGTTGCAAGTGATTAAAAACATGGTTTCAATATCATAAAATTCAAATTTTAACAAAAGTGTGCAAATTACCGAATAGCGCATTCAGTTTTTCCCTTACAGCAACAGTTCTATGCGCAGGAGCACCGTCCTGAATCCACCAGGTTCTATTGAGTCTGTTTCCATGTGTTTGTTAAAGTCTTGGAACGATCCTGTTTTTTATTGGATCAAGGTATTTTTTATGTTTGGATTGGTTTGGATTTAGCGTGATACCAACTACAAACACAAAGACTCGAGAATGTGTTTCGATTAACGCGCGAGAGGACAATGATGACACATTTGGGAACTCAGCTTTGTTTAGTGTCTTTATTTGAAGGAGCCGGAAGGATCGCCGAAACTTGTTCCTGCAGATCTTGGCTGAAGATACTTCGCAGTCCTGGAGGCAGCTGCTCCGGCAGGCTGACGAGGTCGTACGTGTATTTGTATTTAGGGTATTCAGTTCACTGAGGGACAACTTAAACCAGGCACAAAATCGGAGCGTCTCTATATGTGGGCAAAGCCTGCTGAATTTGAGCAGGTGAGTTTAATCCTGGTGCCGTGACTGGAGGCGGTTATAGAAAAGAAAGAAAGAAAGAAAAACGTTTATTTTCCAAGTTGCCACATGAGATACATGTCAACATATTGGGTTTTAAAAAGTTTCTTAATATAGGACGTAATAAAACAAAAGTTCCATACGAGGAATACTAATTGATAAACCATCAGAGGTGTACAAATAGAAAAGCCATACGAGACATAATAATTGACAAACTATACGAGGTGTACTAATAAACAAACTATCAGAGGTGTACAAATAGATAGACCATACCAGGCATATTAATGGACAAAATATACGAGGCGTACTAATAGACAAACCATACGTGGCGTGCTAATAGTCTAACAAAAGTTCCATACGAGGAGAACTAATTGACAAACCATCCGAGGTGTACAAATAGATAAGCCATACGAGGCATAATAATAAGCAAACTATACGAGGTGTACTATAAGAGACAAAATATCAGAGGTGTACAAATAGATAGACCATACGAGGCATATTAATAGACAAAATATACGAGGCGTACTAATAGACAAACCATACATGCATGGCGCGCTAATAGTCTAACTCTGTCAAGGGTAGTTGAATGAGAAATGAAAAATATCATCTCTTGGATATTTTATATTCCAAGAGATGGCTAATAACTTGTAAATAATTCGAATACTGCTAAGGAATTATTCGAAACTCCCAAGTTCTTAGTTGAAATTATCGAAGTAGGAAAAGGACAAAAAGAGCTATACGGGAGCAGATTGAAACCCCATCGTAAATGACAATCAAGTATTGAGAAAAGGTTAGTCATGAAGTAATTTATAAAGAACATCGAAGTAGGAAAAAGACAAAAAACGCTATACCGGAGCAGATTGAAACACCATCGTAAATGACAATCAAGTATTGAGAAAAGGTTAGTCATGAAGTAATTTATAAAGAACATCGAAGTAGGAAAAAGACAAAAAACGCTATACCGGAGCAGATTGAAACACCATCGTAGATGACAATCAAGTATTGGTTAGTCACGAAGTAATTTATAAAGAACATCGCGCAACACAGCACGCACATATAGAAATGCGTAAATAAACTCACACTCAAAAATGAAATGCATGGTTTGTTCAGCACACAAATATAGAGATAATTTTTGCACGAGCGCTTTATTTCATTTATCTGTTTATACTTTTAATTTCTTCTATTCACAGAAATGCCCTTCGGGGCCGTGATAGATCGATTTCTAAATTATTAAGCAAGCGCAATCAATTTGTTTATTTCTAAAAATTGGTTCAGTGTTAACTGATCGCAGAGCTTTAGGTAAAATGTAATGTGTCGTGAGGTTTTGCTTTTTACGCAAAAAGTAGAAAATAGAAACATATATATGTGCATGTGCGTATTATATATATGTACGAAACGTGTGCATGTGTACACTGATACATAGATATTCATGTTTGCTTGCTCACACATACACACCCATGCACATACTAACACACATTTTCATATATATATACGTATTGAAAATGAATGTATGAGAAATGCTAATAAACAGGAAAAATAATCTTGCTCCTTCTATATTTAAAATGACAGCCAAAGCTCTGAAGAATCGTAAGAAATAACCTGAGGAAAAATAAGGAATTGAAAAAGGACTTTCAAAAACGTAAAATGGAATGTTTTTTTTTTTAATTTCCTAAAAGAAAATTTAAGAAAACTCAAGTTACCGCCGAGGAACAACAAAAACAAAAAAAAAAACATATTTCATATCGTCTCGATATTCTCTGCGACATCATGCGGACATGAGTACATGGGATAAAATGGAGGTACAGTGTAAGCCGGTTACCATGCACTCATGATTGACAAATATCTACAAAATTTTGGCAGAAATGCGTAAACAAACATATACTCAACATCAAAATTCATAGCTTGTACAACATACGGACAGAAAGATAGTTTTACCACGATTTATATGTTCAAATTGCGCTTTATTTCATTAATGGTATTTGTCATTAATCCGATTCACAGAAACGCCCTCTGGGGAAGTGGTAGATCTATTTTTGAATCATTTCGCTAGTGCAATAAATGTATTAACCGGAGGGATTTTGCGTAAAGAAATGAAATAGAAACATGTGTATCTATTTATTTAGATATATATATATATATATATATATATACCTACATACGTACACACACATATAAATATATATTACTTATTGAAAATGAAATATAAGAAAATAAAATACATTTATAGAATAAAAAATAAAAAGATAAAAACAACCTACCATCTACTACACCGAAAATAACAGTTGAGCTCACATGTAATCCTAAGAAATTATTCGGAAAAAATCCCTATAAAGAAAAGAAGACTTCGAAAAACGTAAAAATGAACTGGTTTCTAATTTATTCATAGAAATTTTTAAGAAAACTCAGGTTACAGTCAAGAAACAACACAACTCTTCAGCATTATACGGACATGTGTACATGGGATAAAATGGAGTAACATTGTGGCCGGATATCACATCTGAGTGGCGAATATTTACAAAATTTGGCCCATATAGGTAGAGTAAGCAGTGGTTCAAAGTGACAATTTTGATTACAGAAATTTAGAGTTATTTCGATTTGAAAGTTCAGTGCTAGTGTGCGCTGAAAGCACGGAAAAATATAAAAAGACTAAATGAAATGCTTAAATTAACCCCTCCCCCTGCTCAGCCGAAATCGATGGAAAACATCATCGAGAATGATTTTGAAATAGCGAGACAACGTTAGCCAAAATTTAGTTCATTAAAAACTTTGCACAACCCTCACATCTATAAACCTGTATATTGGTGTACATACAAAATGTATTTCAGGGTATGTTTGTCATACGGACGTTAAATATTAATCCAGAAAAGAGAAAAAAATAATAAAATAATAATGTAAAGATGAGGAAATACTCCTCATTATGGAAAAAACGTTCGTTCTGCTGCATCGAACTGACGGCTGTGGTGCTCATTATTGTCGACAGAAATAAGTAAGATGAATATACGAATGGCTTAGCAAACGTAGAATGTACTAGTTTCTGTGTTTCTAACAGAATTTTCAGGAAAATTAAAATTTCTGGTAGATGGGAAATTCACACCGAAATGCTGCACACCCTATGACAGAGATGCAAAATGACGTGACACATTTACTCTAAATTCTTTTACAGTTTTATAGTTTTTGATATGCTGGGGAAGCTTGTTCCACAAAAAAAGCTCCAGAAACTGAGAGAGCTTTTTGTCCCCCGTTAGATGAACGGTAAATGACTAAAACGTCATTCCTCCGATTTGGTTTTTTGTTTAGGATATTAGATGGAAAAAATTTTACCACCTCTGCATTACTTTGGGGGAGGTACAGAGAGGAGAACACTCGTCGAGCTGTTTGGATCATGAATCTGTTCGGTATTGGGATCCAGTCGAGTTTTCTTAAAAGAGGGGTGACATGATCGTATTTATTGAAATTTCTTTTGCATACTACTTTAGCGGAGAAGTTTAGACATTTTTGCAACTCTTCCTGACGACATTGAGGTAAATCTCCCCACACAAGACTGCAGTAGTCCAGACGCGATAAAACTAAAGACTGAATCACTAATAATCTAGATTTTTCGTCAAGTGTGTTCTTAATGCGATGAAAGAACATTAAGGTTCCGTTAATTTTGTTGCACATTGTTTCTACGTGTGAATTGAAAGTCATATTTTTGTCAAACCAAACACCTAGATTTTTTACCTTATCTACTGGTTCAATTGTATCGTCTCCAAATGTTAGCTTGAATGGTGGTAAATTTTCACTCGCATTCTGTGATCCAAAAATAATACATTGCGTTTTACTTGCATTAAGTTTGAGGCCAATATGGTCATACCACAATTTCAGATTTCTCAAAAGGTTTTCAGCGTAGGCTTGTGCTTCTTTTAAATCCGCTGTTGAGCTTGTCATGACAATTTGTACGTCATCAGCATAAATTGAGATTTTTGTGTTTGCCGGCATGGTGGGGAAATCATTGATGAAAATTGAAAATAGGAGCGGGCCAATGATTGAGCCTTGAGGAACGCCAAAATTATTTGGTATGAATGATGATATTTTCTTATTCAAGCACACTGCATGAGAGCGGTTCAGTAGGTAGCTTTCAAACCACTGAGTGTCTATTCTGAGGTTTGAAATTTTTTGTAGAAGCTTCTTATGCTCAACATTGTCAAATGCTTTGGAGAGATCAAGCAATAGTAAGAGAGTTAATTTTTTTTTGTCAATATCATTGTAAATTTTTTCTGTTATGTTTAACAGGGCGTCCTGAGTACTGGTATTCCTTCTGTATGCATATTGATTGCGATGCAGTAAATGTGACTCGTCCATGAAAGACGAGAGCTGGTTTGTTATTACTTTTTCTAATATTTTGGACATAACAGGCAGGAGACTGATTGGTCTGTACTTTGACGCTATGTCGATATCACCAGATTTATGTAATGGCTTAATAATGGACAACTTCCATTGATCGGGGAGCTTGTTTGTGGCTATAGATGTATTCATTATCAAGCGAATGAGGGGTGCTGTGACAGGGAAGCTGTCTTTTATATGTTGGAGGCTTATACCATCATGTCCAGTCGCTTTAGTATTCTTTAGTGAGTATAAGATTTTTCGTATCTCTATGACGCTAACCGGCTTTGGTCTCCATTTGCTTCTACTATTTGGGGATGAAACATCGCTCAGGTTTGCCCCTGTAGATGTGTCTGAAACTGTCCTGGATACTTCATTGAAAAATCGGGATAGATCTTAATCGGGATAGTAATTTAAGATCAAGGCCCAGGGATTTGTGTTTATGGTAAGTGTGGTGTTTGGCGGCGTCGGAGAATGCCGCGTCGGAGAATGCGACGAGCTCTTCACGACGCAAAATCAAGGCACGAAATTGACGCTAGGGACGCGTGACTGGAATGTTGCCACAACGCCTAGGTCTAACTCAAGCGGTTGTTTGGTATTACTTAATATTTGTGTGATTCACATAAAAACATTAAAGATTAATAATTATAATTGGAAAATTATTAGTAATAATTTAAAGTAAGATAGTTTATGCCAAGAAAAAAAAGAACCAGAGTACAAACGAACATTACGTTTATTGCATACGTTTCGGAATTTTTAAAATTCCATCATCAGTGCTGAAATACGAGAAAACAGAAAAGATTTCTTAAGATCCTAGTAAAAAGATATATATATATTCCACAAAATTCTCTTAATGTAAAACATTAATTTGTATTCATTCACACACAAACAGTTGCATACTCATTATTCACACAAACACACATATACACGCTAATCGAGATACACACAGTGAACACATACTATGCTTTCACACGGACAACACACATACAAACACACACACAGAATTACGTCAGTAGGTGAGGAGTGGGGACAATTAATAACTTAACGGCACTAATGTCTTTGTTGAGGTTAGGTTTATGAGTGAATATGAAAAGGGACTCTAAAACTCTAAGGTCGTGCTCACTGTTAGCTCGACATAAAGTTGAAAAATTAGCGTTTTTAAATGAATGGTTTAAATGATCGCAGTGATCTCTAATTGCTGATTGGGGTGGAACGGTTAGTGCACGGTCGGTTCTATGAGATATTCCTGCGCGTTGGCTATGTCTGATGAATTGTTGGAGTTTGGTATACCAACGTAAGACTGCATGCAGCAGTCACACTTATAAAAATCGACACAGCCACTCGACAAGCACTCATTCAATCGTTCTTTTCTGCTAAAAAAGGATGCAATCTTAAAACTATTTTTGTAAAACACTTTGATGTCGACCGTTGTAAAAAACCTACTAACCAAAGACACTACCTCCCTCTTCAGCTCTGCGTTCAAATAACCCATGAACGGTAACTCGACGTACGAGGTCTGCTTTGGTACGCTCAAAGTTGCAGGAGAGGGGCAAATTTTACGATCTAAAAATTTTTTAACACAATTCTGAATAAGTGATTTTGGATATTTGTTGCTAATCATTAATTTAACAATGTATTCTATTTCAAGATGGAATAATTCATACGTGCTGTATATGCGGTATGCAAGATAAAGCAAACTGTAAATACACGATTTTATATATCCTCTATGAACATAGCTGAAATAGTTCATAGCAAGACCAGTGAATGTAGGCTTCCTTTAAACAGAAGTGATGAGTTTAGAATTTGTTTTTTTATGAGGACGTCTAAGAAAGGGATCTGACCATTTTGCACTACTTCCATTGTAAATTTAATATTAGGATGAGATGCGTTAAATACCGAAAAAAGCTATTGGCTGCCATTTCAGAGCGAAATAAAACAAAAGTAGCGTCCAAATACCTGCGGTAAAATAGTGGCTTAAACTCTGATGGGCACCGGCTCAAAAAATGTTTTTCCAAGTAGGCTAAAAAAGAGTTCGCTATTAAAGGAGAAAGATTAGAGCCCATTGCAAGGCCGTCAATTTGCTTGTACGTTCTACCATTAAATACAAAATAGGAGTCTTTCAGCGCTACTTCAAGTAAACGTTTTAATTGCGGTCTATCGTAGTTCAGGATGGCTACGTTATCTTGAAAGATGCGATCTAGCAAAACTGTAGTGATCGCCCTCAGCAGTACTTCAGTCTAAATTTCATAAATTAATAAAACTACCTTCTAAAAATTAAATAAAGCTAACGCAATCATTATTACGATTTTAGATCACTATTTTCATTCAACATTACCCTTAAATCTATTAAAATTTGACCAAAGAAATACTTAGACAAGAAAAAGAGCGGCGTTTTTACCTAGAACCATATCGCAAGTTCATCCACATCCGGAAAATTCCGGAAACGCTCGTCCGCTCAAAACGCATATAAGGCCGGCGTCACAGGCCGAGTGGTCATTCTCTTATCGATCCCCCTAGCGCTTGGGCCCAGAGCGGGCAATTGTAAGTATCAAGTGTAACGATAAGTGTGTATTATGTCTTAACTTTCCTGTGTTGTGTCGTAACTTGCTCCGTGTTAGGGAGCTCTCGTTATTGTGTCGTAGAAATATTACTATGTTGTCTCTGTGCCAGTGTTAGTTAGTCACCAGCCTCAAGCTCACTGCCCCATCTTTGTCACTGTTTCGTGTTTACTATTCTCCGATGATACCGTATTGTGCTGTCAGTGTTAGACGATGTTGGCATTAGCTCCTTAGATATTTTTTAGTGCTGAGCATAGTGTTAAGACACCTTGCTGCCCACAGAGATCATTTTTGTTTGCTCATAATTTTTGTATGTTCCAACTTCTAATTAATGTTCCAGCTCCAATTAATTGTGTTCTCAACTTTTGTATTTTGACTAAGTCAGGTTTAAATAATTTTGGAATTCCTCTGCAATTTTTAGTCAATGTTTGAATTCATATCTTGAGAAATGAAGCTATATTAGGTTATTTAAACCAGTAGAGATTGTATCTTCTGTAGGCACTCACTCAAGTCAAGTCAATTAAATAATCATTCTTTCTTGCTCATCGGAATAATAGAGTATAGAGACTTCACCTTTTCTCATACTTATATCTTAGTACATTAATTATATAATTACCTCAGTGCTCTAGCTATTAATTTTGGCTGTAGTTCATTTAAACTCAGTTGTGCTGCTGCTTGTAATGTCAGGATAGAGCTTGTGACCAGTTGGTCTGGAGCACTGATTCTGGTGTTAAGATGATTCGGGCTGCGACTCGGGCGCTAGAGTTGCGGACTGATTTTTTAGCACCGGACTCCTGCCACTGTTCCTCTTGTGAATGTTACAGTTTTTGCGCAGCCTTGCACATGTGTTATGAATGGACTCAATTTATATGTTCAAAGTAATCCAGCACGAATTCCCCTGACAGGATCGACTGGACAACACACCCACGCACTCACAAACACGTATGAAACCAAACTCTAACTTCTTAATTTAAGGAGCTTACCTCCTCCAAGTTTTAACCTCCAAGTTTTAACCTCCAAGTTTTAACCTCCAAGTTTTAACCTCCAAGTTTTAACCTCCAAGTTTTAACCTCCAAGTTTTAACCTCCAAGTTTTAACCTCCAAGTTTTAACCTCCAAGTTCTCGCCTCTGAGTTCCCTCCAAGCTTCTCCTCATATTCAAATTTCACTAAACTGGACAGGCCTGCATTCCAGCAGCTAAGCCGCTAAAATCTCCAGTTGAGACCATTGGGTCGAGAGTCCTCACCATTATTACCGAGTTTTCCCAACCGGTAACTATTCCCAAACTCATCATTCAACTCACTACTCACTTGGTGTCGGAACCTCCCACACCTACACCATCCTTGACTTCACACTCCAGCACGCGCTTCACAAGCCTGAGCTGAACGAATCGTCTGAAGTCCTCCAACCTCCTCGGACTCTCGCAACAAGAAGTCTCGCAACAAGAAGTCTCGCAACAAGAGTCAAGTCTCGCACGTCGGCGTTCAGCCTCCTCTTCAATAAATTCCCTACCGGGCGAGTGAAACTATTCTCTCATTTTCCTTCCGGTGTTGGCTTGTGGTAATTTTTGTTGCTTCATGGATTATTTGACGCTTGAAAGATTGCGTCCGAACCCCGAACTCCTTCTGAGTCAGATTAAGTCAATTAGTTTGTTAAGTGACGCCGTTCGACGGCGTCTGGTGACCTCGCCATTGTAAAAGAACATCCTTCTTTTGAAATCAATTGAAATCAATATTCAACCTTAAAAATCAAATTCAATTACTTCCCGACTTGGGAGAAGTCAAAACTTTATACTAAATTCAATTAGTTCTCCCCCATTTGGGACAAGTTTAAACTGGTGACCAGAATTCATACCAGAGTTGATAAATAATCCAACAACTGGATTGCCGCAGCCATCATTTGGAGGTTTTTGAGCGCATGTCGAGGCTGTTGCAGCTGTTGCATGTTGAACTTTGGAGGAGGTAGTGTTCCTTTCCATCCTTTTCCTCTAATTCTCAGTAATCAAACATAGTTTTCCTCTCTAAACTCTTCCCTAATAATAAGTTATTGCTACTGCAGCCTATTCTAACAAATTCTTCATGTTTTCCATTGCTACTGAAGCCACCTTTTACAAAACTCTTCATGCATTTCCATTGCTACTGAAGCAAACCATAGGAGACCTTCTAGGATAACTTCCATTGCTACTGAAGCTCCTAACTAATAACCTTCGCAATTTCCATTGCTACTGCAGCACCATTGCTACTGAAGCACAAAAGTAAACAAAATGTCTGTGTGTGAAACTCTACCTTGCCATCCTGAGCAACTTACGGATATAAAAGAACGGCCGTCTGCAGACCGGTTGTCCTTTAATAGTTATCCGTATCCCATACGGGTACGGAATGCTCAGCGCAAATATTTCACCTTCACTTGACTAAGTCTTTCCTGATATCCCATTTTTTGTATGGCTGCCTGGCCGGTGTGCTGTAGCCTTGGGGACGCCTGAGGAGCACGCACGCTGGCTAGGGAGGCTGTGCAAACGACTCACGTCGCACAATTGCCGCCGGAACCGGCATATGTGTTTTGGGAAGGAAGGAACGGATTTTTTTCTTTGTACTATGGCATACTATAAAAACCTATACTGCGACTTCGCATCAGGTCAACACCTGTCGAGCCAACGAATTCGTACGTCTTAGTTCGCTTTGAGTTCTAAAGTCGTGGAAGTCGACCAATTCTAGATTCCCCGTTACACCGTTCAAAGAACGCAGTCGGAATCAGGAATTCGGGCGCCTCCATTTCGGCGAATACTCTGGCACCGTATGCTCAGTGATGCTAACCTCACAGATTCTTTTATGGTCCCAGTTCGGGATCCGAGCTGACACTTTCATAGTTCCACAGTTAACCTTCCACTATTTTCATCTATTTTCTTCTGTCAAAGCATCTTTTGGAATCTCTCCTTCGTATTTCTGACTTGCACTTTACAAGTAACAGCTTCACTGTTACCAGACCTTTCGGTCTCCTTTGGGGGAAGGGTAGCTGTAGTGATCGCCCTCAGCAGTACTTCAGTCTAAATTTCATAAATTAATAAAACTACCTTCTAAAAATTAAATAAAGCTAACGCAATCATTATTACGATTTTAGATCACTATTTTCATTCAACATTACCCTTAAATCTATTAAAATTTGACCAAAGAAATACTTAGACAAGAAAAAGAGCGGCGTTTTTACCTAGAACCATATCGCAAGTTCATCCACATCCGGAAAATTCCGGAAACGCTCGTCCGCTCAAAACGCATATAAGGCCGGCGTCACAGGCCGAGTGGTCATTCTCTTATCGATCCCCCTAGCGCTTGGGCCCAGAGCGGGCAATTGTAAGTATCAAGTGTAACGATAAGTGTGTATTATGTCTTAACTTTCCTGTGTTGTGTCGTAACTTGCTCCGTGTTAGGGAGCTCTCGTTATTGTGTCGTAGAAATATTACTATGTTGTCTCTGTGCCAGTGTTAGTTAGTCACCAGCCTCAAGCTCACTGCCCCATCTTTGTCACTGTTTCGTGTTTACTATTCTCCGATGATACCGTATTGTGCTGTCAGTGTTAGACGATGTTGGCATTAGCTCCTTAGATATTTTTTAGTGCTGAGCATAGTGTTAAGACACCTTGCTGCCCACAGAGATCATTTTTGTTTGCTCATAATTTTTGTATGTTCCAACTTCTAATTAATGTTCCAGCTCCAATTAATTGTGTTCTCAACTTTTGTATTTTGACTAAGTCAGGTTTAAATAATTTTGGAATTCCTCTGCAATTTTTAGTCAATGTTTGAATTCATATCTTGAGAAATGAAGCTATATTAGGTTATTTAAACCAGTAGAGATTGTATCTTCTGTAGGCACTCACTCAAGTCAAGTCAATTAAATAATCATTCTTTCTTGCTCATCGGAATAATAGAGTATAGAGACTTCACCTTTTCTCATACTTATATCTTAGTACATTAATTATATAATTACCTCAGTGCTCTAGCTATTAATTTTGGCTGTAGTTCATTTAAACTCAGTTGTGCTGCTGCTTGTAATGTCAGGATAGAGCTTGTGACCAGTTGGTCTGGAGCACTGATTCTGGTGTTAAGATGATTCGGGCTGCGACTCGGGCGCTAGAGTTGCGGACTGATTTTTTAGCACCGGACTCCTGCCACTGTTCCTCTTGTGAATGTTACAGTTTTTGCGCAGCCTTGCACATGTGTTATGAATGGACTCAATTTATATGTTCAAAGTAATCCAGCACGAATTCCCCTGACAGGATCGACTGGACAACACACCCACGCACTCACAAACACGTATGAAACCAAACTCTAACTTCTTAATTTAAGGAGCTTACCTCCTCCAAGTTTTAACCTCCAAGTTTTAACCTCCAAGTTTTAACCTCCAAGTTTTAACCTCCAAGTTTTAACCTCCAAGTTTTAACCTCCAAGTTTTAACCTCCAAGTTCTCGCCTCTGAGTTCCCTCCAAGCTTCTCCTCATATTCAAATTTCACTAAACTGGACAGGCCTGCATTCCAGCAGCTAAGCCGCTAAAATCTCCAGTTGAGACCATTGGGTCGAGAGTCCTCACCATTATTACCGAGTTTTCCCAACCGGTAACTATTCCCAAACTCATCATTCAACTCACTACTCACTTGGTGTCGGAACCTCCCACACCTACACCATCCTTGACTTCACACTCCAGCACGCGCTTCACAAGCCTGAGCTGAACGAATCGTCTGAAGTCCTCCAACCTCCTCGGACTCTCGCAACAAGAAGTCTCGCAACAAGAAGTCTCGCAACAAGAGTCAAGTCTCGCACGTCGGCGTTCAGCCTCCTCTTCAATAAATTCCCTACCGGGCGAGTGAAACTATTCTCTCATTTTCCTTCCGGTGTTGGCTTGTGGTAATTTTTGTTGCTTCATGGATTATTTGACGCTTGAAAGATTGCGTCCGAACCCCGAACTCCTTCTGAGTCAGATTAAGTCAATTAGTTTGTTAAGTGACGCCGTTCGACGGCGTCTGGTGACCTCGCCATTGTAAAAGAACATCCTACTTTTGAAATCAATTGAAATCAATATTCAACCTTAAAAATCAAATTCAATTACTTCCCGACTTGGGAGAAGTCAAAACTTTATACTAAATTCAATTAGTTCTCCCCCATTTGGGACAAGTTTAAAAAACATCAATAGCTTCATTCATTGGAACATTAGTGTACATAGACTCGACATCATAGCTACACATGAAAAGACTATCTATGTTGCCAACGGTCGACAAATCGCAAACAAAATCAAACGATTTTTCTACGGTAAATTCACTATTGCAAAATGGGGACAGAATAGGAACCAAGTTTGAACACATTTTAGAGTTGAGAGTATTGCATGCAGATAAAATAGGTCTTAGCGGTACATCAGGCTTATGAATTTTGGGCAACCCATATAACACTCCAAGTTGAGATCCTACAGAGCGACAAGTTTTATAAAAAATCATCGGTCAGAATTCGTAAATCTCTATCTTTTTTAATTTTAGAGTCCCTTTTCATATTCATTCATAAACCTAACCTCAACAAAGACATTAGTGCCGTTAAGTTATCAATTGCCCCCACCTACTGACGTAATTCTGTGTGTGTGTGTGTTTGTATGTGTGTTGTCCGTGTGAAAGCATAGTATGTGTTCACTGTGTGTATCTCGATTAGCGTGTATATGTGTGTTTGTGTGAATAATGAGTATGCAACTGTTTGTGTATGAATGAATACAAATTAGGGTTTTACATTAAGAGAATTTTGTGGAATATGTATATTTGTTTTTACTAGGATCTTAAGAAATCTTTTCTGTTTTCTCCTATTTCAGCACTGATGATGGAATTTTAAAAATTCCGAAACCTATGCAATAAACGTAATGTTCGTTTTTACTCTGGTTCTTCTTTTTATTCTACGAATAAGATTCTCTACGAATCGTCCAATTGGAAGTATAATCTCTAATCGCTATGGAGATCCAGTATTAAGAGTGTTTCGTGGACTGGAGAAAAACCTTAAAAAGAAAGATAAACTGGTGTGTGATATAGAGTTTTTGAGTGCATGTTATCACCCAAATTCCTCCGAGCTCGTTTGTACCGCCGCCAATTGGAGACTTCAGACCTGTGGCGATCCTTGCAGCGAAAGCTGCTGTGGAACGAACTGAGGTTCAAGCAACGGACATTGAGGACCCTGGAGAGGCGACATGAAGATTTCCTTCGAAACCTCAAATCAAAAGTATCTTCTATAGACTTTGCTTCTCTCAAATTATGGTTTCATCGCAAACAAGCACAATATGTAAACCATGTCCGAGCAGTACAAAAGAACAAACTAGTCAAATTAGGAGTTTCGCCTCTGTGCAATAATATTGACCCTTCTAGTGTTATTTTTACCTTGTCGTCCAAGACTCTGTCGTCAGACGAAAAACGGGTTTTATGTTTGGGACTAGATTTTGGTTTACCCATTACCAAATTGAATTTTCACAGATATTTTTTGGTGTTTGAACGGCTGTGCGACAAATTGTCCAAGTTTGAAATTTCTCCATTTATTCACAATAGTAGAGCAACTTTTAGCAACGATCTGAAAACACTTGCTCAAAAATTTTATAACAAATTTGATCGCTACCGTAACACCTGTGCAATGTTTAAAATGAAAGATTTTCAATTCTTAAGAGATTAGGCGCTGATAACTCTATTTATGTTACCAGACGTCTGATAAAGGGAATGGGGTTGTTATTCTTAACAAACGGGACTATATTTCAAAAATGGAATCGATTCTGTCTGATAGAGAGAAATTTTGTGAAGATCTTACTGACAAAAAACTTTATTCTTAAAACTTGAAAATAAGATCAACTACAAACTGAAAAAAGATAGAGATTTACGAATTCTGACCGATGATTTTTATAAAACTTGTCGCTCTGTAGGATCTCAACTTGGAGTGTTATATGGGTTGCCCAAAATTCATAAGCCTGATGTACCGCTAAGACCTATTTTATCTGCATGCAATACTCACAACTCTAAACTGTGTGCGAACTTGGTTCCTATTCTGTCCCCATTTTGCAATAGTGAATTTACCGTAGAAAACTCGTATGATTTTGTTTGCGATTTGTCGACCGTTGGCAACATAGATAGTCTTTTCATGTGTAGCTATGATGTCGAGTCTATGTACACTAATGTTCCACTGAATGAAGCTATTGATGTGTTGCTAGATCGCATCTTGCAAGATAACTGTAGCATTCGCTACAAAATGTACAAATTCAGTGAAATTCTTATTAACATTTAAATAGCATAATTATTGGCATTAAAAATCTTACTCTAAATTAGTATTAACAATTTTCTACTTATAATTAGTAATCTTAGAAGTTTTTGTGTAAAAGCACATAAATAAATAATACCGCCGATGGACGTTCGAGTTTTTGAATCGTTAGGATGGCAATACCGCGACTGACGCAGCTGTAGGTTCGTCACTTCTTGCTTGGTTTTTGGCCGTGTGTTTTCAGCGTTCTCATTCATCGCCATCACCAAACGCCACAAAACATTCCCTGGGCCTTTGATGCTTTACCTTACACTTGAGTTCTTACGCCATAGCGCAAGTGGCTAGGGGTTCTGCCGCCGTGCGGGAGACCCGGGATCGATTCTCGGCGCTGGCGGTGGCGATTTTCTCTGTTGGGTATAGGAGAAAAATTCCAAGCACAATACCCCACTCTACCCAGGTGTCTGAAATGGGTACCCGTCTTGACCGGAGGGCCGCGTAATGGCGTCCTGGCGTTAGTTATAAGGCATTTGAAAATCCAATGTACAAGGTGATGTGTATCAGGCTTGATTGGAAATAAAGCATCCGTAGATGCCTTCATTATTATTATTATTACGCTCACAGAGCATTAAGTCACCGTGAGTTATACTTACAACACAAACTTCGAGTTACACCATTTAACTCGACCTTATTGCCTTGCATTTGCCTCGGTTTTGCGAGCTGATTTAAGCCTGGTATAATTATCTAATTTACTGGCTAATTATCCATCTGCTACAAACAACTACGAACATATGTCTTCAGTGTGTAATCATTCTCACACTCCAAGACCAAGTAAAATTGATTGACCATCATCAAATCACGGCTCAAAAATTAAGACTTGAGGCCATTCCTAAAGCCCTAATTCTCTGGCTTGTTAAATTGCCCGTACCCTAAAATTTACTTCCACCAAACACGCACACGTACCTCCTGTCAACGTCATCACCCGCCGGAGCACTCGCCTGGCGCGGACTCCGCCCATCTAAGAGAAGATCGTCAGAAGTCCAAGCACGCCATCGGTCCCACCGGCTTCCTCCAATAAAAAAATCCAAAGCTGAGTCTCCCAAAAGTGTCTTTATTATCCCTCTTTTCGCAATTTCGAGAACACTATCGAGAAAGATTATGATTGGACGTTAATACCTATATTACAGTTTAACCGTACCCACCAATCGTAACATAACGTAGCCATCCTGAACTACGATAGACCGCAATTTAAACGTTTACTTGAAGTAGCGCTGAAAGACTCCTATTTTGTATTTAATGGTAGAATGTACAAGCAAATTGACGGCCTTGCAATGGGCTCTAATCATTCTCCTTTAATAGCGAACTCATTTTTAGCCTACCTGGAAAAACATTTTTTGAGCCGATGCCCATCAGAGTTTAAGCCACTATTTTACTGCAGGTATCTGGACGATACTTTCGTTTTATTTCGCTCTGAAATGGCAGCCAATAGCTTTTTTTGGTATATTGACGCATCTCATCCTAATATAAAATTTACAATGGAAGTAGTGCAAAATGGTCAGATCCCTTTCTTAGACGTCCTCATAAAAAAATCAAATTCTAAACTCATCACTTCTGTTTACAGGAAGCCTACATTCACTGGTCTTGCTATGAACTATTTCAGCTATGTTTATAGAGGATATATAAAATCGTGTATTTACAGTTTGCTTCATCGTGCATACCGCATATCCAGCACGTATGTAATATTCCATCTTGAAATAGAATACATTGTTAAATTACTGATTAACAACAAATATCCAAAATCACTTATTCAGAATTGTGTTAAAAAATTTTTAGATCGTAAAATTTGCCCCTCTCCTGCCACTTTGAGCGTACCAAAGCAGACCTCGTACGTCGAGTTACCGTTCATGGGTTATTTGAACGCAGAGCTGAAGAGGGAGGTAGTGTCTTTGGTTAGTAGGTTTTTACAACGGTCGACATCAGAGTGTTTTACAAAAATAGTTTTAAGATTGCATCCTTTTTTTAGCAGAAAAGAACGATTGAATGAGTGGCTGTGTCTATTTTTATAAGTGTGACTGCTGCATGCAGTCTTACGTTGGTAGTACCAAACTACAACAATTCATCAGACATAGCCAACACGCAGGAATATCTCATAGAACCGACCGTGCACTAACCGTTCACCCCAATCAGCAATTAGAGATCACTGCGATCATTTAAACCATTCATTTAAAAACGCTAATTTCTCAACTTTATGTCGAGCTAACAGTGAGCACGACCTTAGAATTTTAGTCCCTTTTCATATTCACTCATAAACCTAACCTCATCAAAGACATTAGTGCCGTTAAGTTATCAATTGTCCCGACTCCCCACCTACTGACGTAATTCTGTGTGTGTGCTTGTATGTGTGTTGTCCGTGTGAACACATAGTATGTGTTCACTGTGTGTATCTCGATTAGCGTGTATATGTGTGTTTGTGTGAATAATGAGTATGCAACTGTTTGTGTATGAATGAATACAAATTAGGGTTATACATTAAGAGAATTTTGTGGAATATATATATTTATTTTTACTGGGATCTTAAGAAATCTTTCCTGTTTTCTCCTATTTCAGCACTGATGGAATTTCAAAATTTTCAAAATGTATGCAATAAAGGTAATGTTCATTTGGGTAAATGTAAAGGACTTGACCATAATTGATATTCGAATTTTTGATGCCTTAATAATGTTAATCACATGAAAATAAACAAGTTTTCTGTAATGCACTTTCCGGCGGAAATGAGTATTTTAAAAGTTATGGCGTTAAATGAGTTACCGGAACTCCATAGTGCATCACCCTATTACAAACGTAAAGAGGTTGGGTCGTGAGGGGTAGCCACAGTTCTTTTAGTTTTATAATTTTCACTAAAAGAACTGTTGCTACCCCTCACGACCCAACCTCTTTACGTTTGTAATAGGGGGGTTTGCTCTTCGTCGGCTTGGTTGGCGCGCGGGAACGCCTGCTTACTTTCACGTCGGACTGCGCGGTATATTTTTCCCCGCCTCAAACACTGGAGTTACGGTAACTCATTTAATGCCATAACTTTTAAAATACTCGTTTCCGCCGGAAAGTCCATTGAAGAAAACTTGTTTATTTTCATGTGATTAACATTATTAAGGCATCGAAAATTCGAATATCAATTATGGTCAAGTCCTTTACATTTACCTTCATTTGTACTCTGGTTCTTTTTTTGGTAAATGTATAGTGTTTGACCATAATCAATTTTCCACTTTTTGATCAAGAAAGATGGTTAATGAGACCAAAATAAACAAGTTTTCTTCAATGCACTTTCCTTCGGAAATGAGTATTTTAAAAGTTATGGCGTTAAATGAGTTACCGGAACTCGATAGTGCATGACCCTATTACAAACGTAAAGAGGTTGGGTCGTGAGGGGTAGCCACAGTTCTTTTAGTTTTATAATTTTCACTAAAAGAACTGTTGCAACCCCTCACGACCCGACCTCTTTACGTTTGTAATAGGGGGTTTGCTCTTCGTCGGCTTGGTTGGCGCGCGGGAACGCCTGTTTACTTTCACGTCGGACCGCGCGGTGTATTTTTCCCCGCCTCAAATACTGGAGTTACGGTAACTCATTTCCCGTTCTCACTCCTAAAATACTCATTTCCGAAGGAAATTGCATAGAAGAAAACTTGTTTATTTTCGTCTCATCTACAATGTTTCTTGGTCCAAAAGTGGAAAATCGATTATGGTCAAACACTATACATTTACCCTTTTTTTTATTCTACGATTAAGATTCTCTACAAATCGTCCAATTGGAAGTATAGTTTATGCCAATAAATATGTTGTTTACATGTTAATGAGAATTTTTAATGAAATGAGACATTTTTGTAGCGACTGCTACATATTCAATTACATTCAAATAATCGTTGTAGAAATAAGTACCGATGATTTGTCTATTGCCACAAAGTCCCATCCACACAGACACTTTCTCTCTTGAAATTCCTACGTCAAAGTTGATATTAGGAGATTGATTCTCCGGTGCATTTGTGTGAACTTTGTGATCATTTACTTGCCATTCAAATGAAAAGCGGCCTCATCGCCAACCACAATGTTGTCCACAAACCGAACATTTCTTTGCAAAAACCATTGAGCAAAATATATCCCCCAAGGAAGATTGGATAAATGTGTAGCGTTGGTCAGTAATCGATTTTCCACTTTTCGGTGTCTGATCGTAGTTAATTAGATTGAAATAAACAAGTTTTCGGTCAATGTGAAGTTTCATGCAATCACAGAAATTAATAATGATATTGCAAACAATCACTAAAGGAACCCATTTAAGAACGTTTTTCAAGAACGACATTCTGCTCTCTGATGCGTTATTTTCGAGTTATTGAACTTTGAAGTTGGCCGTCGCGCGCCCAAGGGAGCGAGCGTAATTTAATTAAAAACGGAAGCTAACCCCCTATTACAAACGTAAAGAGGTTGGGTCGTGAGGGGTAGCCACAGTTCTTTTAGTGAAAAGTATAAATAAAGCTTCTAAACCACCCATTAGGGTGACGACCGCACGACGGCCAACTAACATGGCGACCACCATGGGCGCCGCCATTTTGGACCCGATGTCAACAAGGTTGCGGTCGTCACCCTAATGGGTGGGTTAGAAGCTATATTTATCATTTTCACTAGAAGAACTGTGCCTCCCCCTCACGACCCAACCTCTTCACGTTTGTAATAGGGGGTTAGCTTCCGTTTTTAATTAAATTACGCTCCCTTCCTTGGGCGCGCGACGGCCAACTTCAAAGTTCAATAATTCGAAAATAACGCATCAGAGAGCAGAATGTAATTCTTGTAAAACGTTCTGAAATGTGTTCCTTTAGTGATTCCTGGGGTCAACATTATTATTTTCCGTGATTGCATGAAACTTCACATTGACCAAGTTTTCTTCTATGCACTTTCCGTCGTAAATGAATATTTTACAAGTTATAACGGTAAATTACTGACCGCAACTCCAGTGTTTGAAGCGGGAACTAATTCAAACAGCACGTCGGACGGCAACACTGCAATGCCGTCTCGCTTCTAGTTCGATAGTCATCAAAGACGAAACCAAACCTACCGCTATAGCCTACCTCGTTAAATACTCATTTGACGGAAAAAGTGTGTAGAAGAAAAGTTGTTCATTTTGATGTTATTACCATGATTCAAGCAACAAAAATTTGAAAATCAATGAGTAGCTGTTTATTTGAGTGCATTCGTCATCAAAGACAAAACTAAACTTACCACCATAACTCGTTAAATACTCATTTACGACGGAAAGTGCATAGAAGAAAACTTGTTTATTTCGATCTAATTAACTACATTTAGGCACTGAAAACTCACAAATCGATTACTGACCAACACTAGACATTTACCAAAGATTGTTATCAAGGAGTTTGTTACGCACATGCATCTTGTAAGGATTCCAATTCAAGTCCAAAGTTATATTGTGAAATGTAGATTTTGTAACATCTGATCCACTTTTTCTTGCAGAGATTTGCGGATTTTCTGTAAGTTCTCCTTGAACAATTCAAACATTTTATTCTGATTAGTTTGTTTCCATCCTGATTGGCCTTTGTTGAGATTCAGGATTGTTCCTTTGGTTCTGTAATTAGTAATATTTTTTCAAATAGTGATCTTTGGTGGAGACTGTTTTTCAGAAAAATGCTCTTGAAATGATAGAATGACCTGTTGGAAACTTTTTGCTTGAAAATACTTCTCAACGATGAATGTTCTTTGTTCTTTTGTGAGTTACAATGGGGAGGCTATTTGATTGGTAAAAATCTTGAATAGTTTAAGATCACGCTTTCGTATTCATACGTTACTGAACTTACAAGTTGAAGCCGTATCAATGATACCAAAGCATAATAGTTTCTAAATTACAACCCTTGAGCTCTAAGTTTCCATCGACTTCCATTTAAGACATCTTCGAAAATGTAATTCTATTTATAAGAATTTTTCTTGTATTTTAGAAAGAAGTTTATCATAAGAATTCATTTGTAGGTTATTGATTCGATTAGACATATTTCCATGTACGTAAGGACATAATTCATAACTCTATAACATCGTTGGATCGAGAACGCCAGACCGGGGCTGGGCCATGGTCATGGCCACGGTATATCGTGACTTGCCTCTTCACTTGTCTGACTCAGTTCTAATAGTGTGTGAGTGTGATAGTTTTGTCTAATTATTTAAGTTCAGTGCTATGTGTAGCTGATGTATTTGCTAATATTTTAAAATTGACTTGGTAGCAATCTTTTGAAGCGTAAGATATATATTTTAATAACACTTATTTCTCTGATTTGAGACAATCCAATGTCTTATTGAACTAGAAGTTTTCGTCCATGTGCTAAGTTAAGTATTAGGTCGTTTAATTGCATAGCTTGATTTTTCAGGACCATTAATTGTAAAAATGCAAAGTTTATACAAGACCTTTAAAAAAAGAGGCTTCCTTTATGACTCTTTCTGGTCTTTTACTTGAATGCATAAAGGGACTTACTCGGGTGAGTCATGCTAAAACTTGTAACAAATTTAGGGTGTAAATTTTTAGTACAGTCATAAACTTTTAACAATTATTAAATAGTATAATTTACCACTAAACACTGAAATTTTTAAAAGAAACTGATTGAACAATGGAAACACACCTGATCTACCTTATTTTATTTCACTAAAATAGATCAGTCTATAACAATGAGAACAAAAATACCCAAGATTTTATTTATGTTATAAAATGAATTAGAGTTTTAATGCTGATCTTGTTGTGACAAGCAACATAATTCAGCCTAATAGACGTGGGGGTGATATGGAACACCTGTTAAAAAAAAGCTCTAGAAGCCTAGCTCTATTTTTTGGTTCACTTATGCTTGTAAAAATTTGATGATAAAAAAAAAATAACTTGTACATTATTTTGAAGATCTTGGATGGTGAAGAGAAAATCATTACCTGATTTCCATGCCATTAAGATTTTATACGCTTATGCCTTTCTCAGCCATCCTTGGGGTATTTGTGAAGGAGAGGACCATAATCAATTTTCCAATTTTTGCTGCCTTACCATAGTTTGTTAGATTGAAATAAAAATTTTGGTCAATGTTATGTGTAATGCGATCACGGAAAGTACTAATTCTGATCCCAAGAATCAGTAAAGCACTAAAGGAACCCATTTAAGAATGTTTCACAAGAATGACATTCTGCTCACTGATGCATTATTTACGAATTATTTAACTTTGAAGTTAGCTTTTGCAGCAAGCGCGAAGCGGAATTTAATTAATAATAGAAGCTAACCCCCTATATCAAACGTAAACAGGTCGGGTCTTGAGGGGAGCCACAGTTCTGCTAGTGAAAATTATAATTAAAGGTTCTAACCCACCCATTATGGTGGCATCCGCAATTGTATTTACATCAGCTCTAAAATGGCAGCGACTGTACCGGGTGGCCGCCATGACAGTGTTGCCATATGTGCTTCCCACTTCAAACACTTGAGTTTTGGTAACTAATTTGGGTGGGTTTGAACCTTTATTTATAATTTTCATTATAAGAACTGTGGCTCCCCCTCACGATCCAACCTATTTACGTTGGTAATAGGATGTTAGCTTCTGTTATTAAATTCTGCTTGGCGTGCTCGCTTCCTTTAATGCGCAAAAGCCAACTTCTAAGTTGAATAATTCGAAAATAACGAATCAGCGAGCAGAATGTCATTCTTGTAAAACGTTCATAAATGGGTTCCTTTAGTGATTCTTTGAAATGAAATTGTTATTTCCCATGATCACATTACACTCGACATTGACCAAAATTTTCACAGTTACAGTTACCATCCATGGTGTACTTTGCATGGTGTACTTACCATTTTCACAGTTACCATCCATGGTGTACTTTGCATGTTACATTGCTAAATATAAAAAAATGAACAAAATACAGTGTAACAAGTTGAACAATAAACATCCAGAAATGTACATACTTGAACTAGAAGTTGAGAGCCGACGGCATCGGGCATGGGGCGTTTGTAACAGCCAACAATTCCTTCAATACTTGAATATTCATACCAGAGTTCAGTGCCTGTGTATCAGACTTGCCCAACAAACTACTCAGGAACAACCAATCCTTGTCCCAAGGTGCCATTGGATGGCACCACTGGGATAACCAGTATGTCAAAACACTATACCTAGGCATGGTGGGTCATTGCAGCCCACTCTACGTGACTGGCTTATTCTAGATACGGTAAATATGTAGCGTTGGTCAGTAATCAAATTTCCACTTTTCGGTGTCTTAACGTAGTTAATTAGATCAAAATAAACCAGTTTTCTTCTCTGCACTTTCCATCAGGAATGAAGGTAAATCTGAAGGATATGTCAGTTATCGATTTTCCACTTTTTGGTGCCTGAACCTAATTAATTCAATCAAAATAAACAAGTTTTCTTCTATGCACTTTCCGTCTCAAATGAGGTTTTTACGATTTATAGCGGTAAGTTTAGTTTCGTCTTTGATGACGGATGCGCTCGAATAAACAGCTACTCATCGATTTTAGAATTTTTGTTGCTTGAATCATGGTAATATCAAAATAAACAACTTTTCTTCTATACACTTTTTTCGTCAAATGAGTATTTAACGAGGTATAGCGGTAGGTTTGGTTTCGTCTTTGATGACGATCGCACTGGAAGCCAGTGCGCATTTGCAGTGTTGCTGTCCGACGTTCTCCTTGAATTACTTGCCGCTTCAAACACTGGAGTTGCGGCAAGTCATTTACCGCTATAACTAATAAAATACTCATTTGTGACGGAAAGTGCATAGAAGAAAACTTTTTTATTTCGATCTAATTAACCCTTTAATGCCCAAGTGGACTGTACGGTCTTCTTTCAAAAATAACAATAATATATTGTATTTCTTAATCCATTTGTTCACTAATGTATCCTTTGAACTTCACTGCCTGAGTGGCAGTTTCTTCCCCATCTTGATAACAGTGACTACCTAATGCCAGTGTCGGTTTAGTGATAGTGGTTGTTATAACGGTAATATGAGTATAAAAATGTGGGCGTTAAAGGGTTAACTATGCTAAGGCATCTAAATTTTCAAAATCGAAAACTGACATATCCTTCAGATTTACTGGAATGAATATTTTACGAGTTACAGCGGTAAATTAGTTACCGCAACTCAAGTATTTGAAGTGGGAAGAAATTTGAGTGCGTCGTATGGCAACACTGCAATGAAGTCTTGCTTCTGACGCGCTCGTCATCAAAGACAAAATTAAACCTACTGCTATAACTCGTTAAATACTCATTTGTCACAAAAAGTGTATAGAAGAAAAGTAGTTTATTTTGATGTTATTACCATGATTCAAGGAACAAAAAATTGAAAATTGATGGGTAGCTGTTTATTCGAGCGCATTCGTCATCAGAGACGAAACTAAACCTACCGCTATAACTCATTAAAAACTCCTTTCCGACGGAAAGTGCATAGAAAAAAATTGTTCATTTAGATCTAATTGCCTATTCCTAGGCACCGAAAAGTAGAAAATCAATTTCTGACCAACGCTTCACATTTACCCTAGTTACTGTCTCTTGCTTCAGGTATGTACAAAAAAATTGGTAAATGTGAAGGGGAGGACAGTAATCAATTTTCCACTTTTTGGTGCCTAAACATAGTTAAATAGATTAAAATGAACAATTTTTCTTCAATGCACTTGGTGAATGAGTATTTAACGTGTTATAGGGGTGAATTACTTTCCGCAACTCTAGTGTTTGAAGCGGAAAGAAATTGTTCGGAGGGGAAGACTACAATGGACTCTCCCTTCTGACGTTCTCAAATGATCAAGAGCATTCCAGTCATCAAAGACAAAAATTAACCTACTGCTATAACTCGTTAAATACTAAATTGTCCCAAAAAGTGCATGAAAGAAAAGTTGTTTATTTTTGATGTAATAACCATGATTCAAGCAACAAAAATTCGAAAATTGATTAGTAGCTGTTTATTCGAGCGCATTCCAGTCATCAAAAACATAGATTAACATACTGCTATAACCCGTTAAATACTCGCTTGTCACAGAAAGTACTAAGAAGAAACTTAGGCAGCAAAAATTGGAAAAAAGATTGCTGTCCTCTCCTTCACAAATACCAAAAAATTTCATAGCTTCAATGATACTCAAAATACACTCCTGATTCATTCCTGCAAGACAGCTCATACACATCTGGTATACTACTCATTCTCTCCATACTGCTCAAATGCTATATTCGTGATACTCTCTCTTGCTCATACTTACTACATTCCAGCATAAAATGTTAAATTGTTTCCTCCACTCCCCTATCACATTGCCAACAGGATCTATTACTCTTATTCCACCTCCATGTATGTCAATTCACGCTTAACGCCTTACACTGTACAGCAAACAAGAGTTAGCTTCTAAAACTGCTATCTTAGAACATCTCACACTTAGGCACTTCCTTTTGCATAAACCATATAAGTGTAGGCTTTTGGGTCATGCTAAGCATCCACCTATTCAATCCATACTCTTTTGTTTGCCTCTCAATCTCTTTTCCACCTCATGCAGTCCCACTTTGGTCCTTCTCCAACATTCATTTAAAGCCAGTCATCCTCTGGTCTTCCAATTCTAACATAAATTATCTTTTGCATACTTAGTTTCCTTGCATGTGTTGAGGTAGCTTTTTAATTTGCTTCCATTTTTTCAAACTATGGAGGATATTAGTGAAAAACAAACTTGTGATGGATTTGGTATGTGTATAATGTTCATTTACCATTCTGCTCAAAAATTGAGTATGAAAACAGTGTTTTGAGTTTTCTAACTTGGAAAGTTGGTAATGTTTGATGAGGAAATTTGCCAATTTTTTTCATTTGCACATATGAAAAATGTAGCAGTTACACAATATGAGGTAGAAAAACACCTTAATTCTAGCTCAAATTGTTTGAATTTTTAGGTACTACAGTGCATGGTATAATTTGTATTTTTTCTGAAATGAGTTTTGTTTTTGAAATGAGCCTGTGAATATTAAGTAAAATATCAGAATGTAAAATATATAATCAAAAGAATTTATCAAACTTATACCTAGGCTTGTGCTAACATTTCATGAATATTAGGTCTCATATTAACATTATATCAGGGATGAATTGAGACTTGATGCAATACTTCAGCAACATTGGTCACTAATGCAAAATTGCCAAGCTCATTTGTCAATGCAAATAGAAATAGACTTCCCCACTCTCTTACTCCAAGGTGTATTATCCAGTGTTCACCATCTTTTTTGATTTAAGCTGTATTTACAAGCTTTAAACACAGTGTAAACTAATGTAGTGATGTACCGATGTATCGGTATCGGTATCGGCAGTATCGGCCATTTTTAGTGGTATCGGTATCGGCAAAATCCAGCCGATACTTTAATGATACTTTCCAATAATACGTATTTTATCATTAAAATGAAGGTCATATAAATCATGAAATTGAAAGTATGGAACCTAATAATACCCGTTGTGTGTTTATTTACGATTTGGTGTCCGCTTCTTAATAAACATAGGTTTTGTGAGTTTGCGGTATCATGGATACCGAATTCCTCAGTGTAACATTAAAAGATGGCGTTTCCATGCATTTAAATATTTGACATTTTATTAGGATAGGTTTTTTTAGGATAGGATAGGTTAGCACTGGTTAGGTAATACTGACAGAATTTTTTCTCGGGTCCACCTAGCTTAACGATGACATTTTCCTTGGAATTTTCACGGGTCCTGCTACTATCTAATAATACCTTTGGTTTATTTGGAGTCCGCTTCTTCCATTTTTTTTTGTCACGCTCATAAGGAGAGTTATAGGGACCGTATCTGTGATACGAGTTTCACCAGTGCGCAAGTACAAAAATATTTTTCATCATGGTTGCTGTTAGGATGAATACATTCGTTGGGCACCACATCTGGAAAATTTGTTCAAGAAAGTTGGTGAATCCCGTCATTTTTGACGGGCTGTGCGTACTTGTAATCAAATAAAGAGCCTATTCATACCTAGTAAATTAGTTAGTTAACTGTTGAATTATAGCATTTAATCAGGCCCGCTAACTGAATTCACTACTTTGAATTCCCGATGAGTCACGGTCATAACTGAAAGCTATGTAGCATGAATAGCTAAACCCTGTAGCGACATAAAATTATTATACTTTTACGACTAAAACCGATATAGTTTGACCTAATATCCATTCCTTAAAGTACGTGACAGGGTAACAAAAACCAATCCAATTTAATAAAGTTTAAGGTGCATATGAAAGTTTTTGTGAATTTAATATAAAAGTAGCTGAAAATTCTATTTTAATTTAGCTTGTAAATCGTCAAATGTTCCGAAGCTAAGAATTTATTCAAATTTAGCATGTATATCGCCGTTCATAACGAATCTTGTAATTTTCTTCTATGGTAAGATGTTCGAAAAATTCACGAACAATCTTATAGTGGAATACATCTGAATGGGTCAGTTGATTGCTTTAATCGCAACTTGATGAGGAATTTAAAAACGAGGAAAATTCCAAGGAACTTAATCATATTTACTAGGAATACGTTTCGGAGTCCAGCTACATCATCAGTTCGTAAAAGTAAAATTCATTATGACTACAATAAAAGAAAAAGAAAATGTTGGATACAGTCATTAAAGGAAATCACCAAAATAAAACAAAAATCAAAACATGTCCCAGAGAAAATAAAATCGACAAGATCTACTTACAATTTGCAATGGGTAGGAACTGTCAGAATTGTTGAGGGCCGGTTTTCGTTTAATAATATGTATCGACTCTAAAATTCCGAGGTCACATGTAGTTGAAGCCGAATCTAAGATTTTGAAGTCCGCAGAGGATATCGGTACGTTGCATTTTACTGCGTGATTACGTACGAATTGTGCGAATTGGTTCCCCGTGCGGAAGCTTCAACCCCGATGCTCGGCCATTCTGATATAAAAATTTTGTGCCGTCATGCCGTCGTACGATGATGTGCACTGCATATAACTGTACAGTAAGAATAAATCAGAAAGGCTCGCTTCTCCGTCAAAAGCGTATCCTTGTCTTGTACCGGAATTGTATAAATTTAAGGTTGCTTCTGTTTTCCGGTACAAGGATACGCGTCCGATGGAGATGCGAGCCTCTCTGATTTATTCTTAACAGTTGTACAGTTGTGTGCAGTGCACATCATCGGACGCCGGCATGACGTCACGAAATTTTTATAACAGAATGGGCGAACATCGGGTTCAAAGCTTCCGCGCGAGGAACTAATTAGCTTACTCCTCACACTCCGCAGTACGTAATCAGGCAGTAAAATGCAACGCACCAACATCCTCTGCGGACTTCAAAATCTTAGATTCGGCTTCAACTGCATGTGACCTCAGAATTTTAGAATCGTTACATATTTTTAAACGAAAACCGGCCCTCAAAAATTCTGATAGTTCCTACCCATTACAAATTGTAACTAAATAATAATCTTGTTGATTTCAGTTTTTCTGGGACATGTTTTATTTTTATTTTTATTTTCTTGATTTCCTTTAATGACTGTATCCAACATTTTGTTTTTTCTTCTATTGCAGACAATGATTTGTACATTTACGAACTGATAAATCTGGACTCCGAAACGTATTCTTAATAAATATGATCAAGTTCCTTGAAATTTTCGTTTTTAAATTCCTCATCTTATAGATGGTTGCGTGTTGGCGGATATTTTCGGTTTCGGGGCTTATCGAATTTTACTATTTTCTTTTCGCCAAAGTATGTTCTCGTGCTTGGTGTGAATAACACGAAAATGACAACATTTTTTGGAGAAATTATTGTTTTGGTACACTTATGGAGCCAGTTGCTATTATAGCTAGTCTACATTACGTTGCAGTACGATTAGAAACGCATATCTATTGAATGGTTTTCATTTTGTTATTTTTCTCAACAATATAGTTAACATAGCATGAGCATTTTATTATTCATAGTCGGAAACTCTATTGTTAATATTTTGATATTATTAGATATATTAGCAAATCATTTTATTATAACCCCCATGTAGGGCTAATAATGGTTTTATTTTAATACAAGGTTGCACGGCCCGCCAAAAATGGGATTCAATACCTTTCATGAACGAATTTTCAAGATGTAGATGACAAACAAATACAGCATATCCATCCTAACAGTACCCGACCCGTGATCAAAAATATTCTTGTACTTGCGCACTGGTGAAACTCGTATCACAGATACGGCCATTATAACTATCCTAATGAGCGTGACAGAGAAATGGAAGAAACAGACACCAAACAAATAAACCAATTGCAAGGGTATTATTAGGTAGCAGCATGACCCATGGAAATGCCAAGGACAATGTCATCGATAAGCTAGATGGACCCACTGAAAAATTCCGTCAACATTATCTAACCTATGCAATCCTAATTCTATGTCGTGACTCGCACCGCCACAAAGCACGTTCACGACGCGAAGGCCTAGCGATCGTCATTAAATGGTGGCAACTGCGGTTCTTGTATGCCCTACACCACTAATGCGTTGTCCACTGTTGCCAATACGTGGAACGGAAAGTCGGGTGCATCAAGAGTTCATATTCCAGGAAAACGAGCACATATGTACAAGAACACACAAAGCTCTCTTGACTCTGAGTTCCCCTCCGGTGACAAATCACCATTACTTAAAAACGATTACTTCGGGCACAGCTATTCTCAAAATTACTATATTTAATTTAATGTCTTAATTATTCAATATGGCCTGAAAGCTGCACGAAAGCGACATGGTCAGGAAAAATGCGCAAATTACGGCGATCACAACAACCTATCCAATACTACTAACCTATCCTAATAAAATTTTGAACACTTCAATGCATGTAGAGACGATCTTTCAATGTTACACTGATGAATTCGGTATCCATGATACCACAAACTCAGACATCCTATGTTTCTTAAGAAACGGACACCGGACAAATACATAAACAAACATACAACGAGTATTATTAGGTTAGATGATTGTAAAAGTATCGGTATCGGTAGAAGTATCGGTCAAAGTATCGGTATTTTCAAGTATCGGAGTATCGGTATCGGTATCGGCCAAAAAATGGGTATCGGTATCGGCCAAAAAAATGGTATCGGTACATCACTAAACTAATGGAGGAAACTTCTGTATCTTTTTCTGTCTTTATCATATTTGTGTATATGCATGGCTAAACTAAAACCTCTAATGGGCTTATTACAAAGTAAAGACATGTAAGTTTAAAATAATTAGATATTAACCAATTTTGTGACTAATTGCTGTTTTATTTTAATATTACTAAAGGAGTGTATGTCGTATATTTGTTGTGGGGGTTTAACCTACAATCTTTGAGGTAGTTACTATTTTGATATGTATGCATGAAAAGATAGTTTTCAATTTCCACCATATTGACCTTATGGTTTTGAGTATAGAATTTTTTACTTCCACCCATTGTACCTTCAACATTATTTCCTGATTTTTGCCAAAGCCAAAGCTCATATGTCAATGCAAGCGGAGACTGTCAAGAACAATTTACACCAATGTGTCCCTGTGTTTAAAATTTTATTATTGAGGTACTTTTAGCCCTTATCAAACCTAGAATAACTTGACTATAGTAGTGCACTATCATTTTATTCTCATATTTTGTACAAACATTGACATGGGCTGTAGCAGCATCCATGCAAGTTTATCAACCGAGGACCTTTGTGTTCAGATAACGTAAGAACTAGTTTTGATTTTTTATCAACTCATTTGAAAGGTAACTCTTTTGTCTCATTAATGTAAGTACAATTCAATTCCATGAGTATACCAAAATTAGAATTGAGATACATGCTTGAGATGTTGATTGCCATTAGGGTGCTAGATTACCACTAGGTAAATTACTCATTTGCTTATCAGTGGGAATGAACAGCAATTCAGTTATTTCAATATCTGTGCTAGAAAAGATATAAGCATATGAGGTAAAATATTTTAATGCTATTACATTCTCACACATCTTGGAAAAGATACAATTGTTTTCTAAGTAGTAAAATTGTCTTTCTAAACTCATCTGCATTCAACCTTACCTTTTAAAAAATGCATGAGGTCATCATTTGGTGGCCTTGGTTTTGAATGTGTTAACAGCGCAATTATTTGTTTCTAGGGTTTACTTATGTAGAATGTTTTGTATGCCTCTTCTTACAAATTCTTACTTCTGGATCTAGGGAGTATATTGTGAAAGCAATATATTGCTTTAGCATGTCAATTTCATGAATTGTTCTTAGTGATGTACTGATGAATCGGTATCGGCAGTATCGGTCATTTTTACTGGTATCGGTACTGGCAAAATCTGGCTCATACTTTACCGATACTTTCTAATAATACGTTGTCGATACTGTCGTGCGGTCGACGTGAGGGTTCGTGGAAAAGGGGGCTGTCTTCTGTGCAGCTACCTTTTTCTGGGGCGCCATCTTTTCTTCGCAGCTGCCCTTCCTGAGGTTCGTGTGGGTACCGCCTACGCCGTAATCAGTCCGCTAGGGCAACAGAAGTAAATTCTGTTAGTGCCGAACACAGCGGTACCGTTGTGTGTGTAGGGTGAGGTTTGTGTGGGTACCACCTGCGCCATATTTGGTCCGCTAGGGCAACAGAAGTAAATTCAGTTTTGTGAGTACGGCGGTACCGTTAAGATGACGAGCAACTTTCTGCGTCATAATAAGACCGTTAGGGCGACAGAAATGAATTCTGTTTGCTGCCGAACTGCGACAGCGTCTTCCTAAACGATAAACTATACGGAAAAGTTCGTCCTTCCGAGATGGCTCCTTAAACCCCTTATTAGGCGAGATGTCGTATGAGACTAAAGCCCGTGTCAATAAGAAGAAAGAAAAACTTTTTTGACCTCAGGGTGTCACTTGTTCAATGTAGAATCTCTTTGAAGTCCCTATTACATACACTGATATATTTTAACTAAGACAATGATTTATTTTCTGTTGCAAAAATAGTGCGTACAGAGATGAGCTACTGCATAACAAGGTACAACACTCAAAAATGAATTTAAAGCATTAGTCTTATTTAGCTCGGTAATCAAAGAAACATTGGAATATCGACATGTAATACAAATGATATATAAGGGCTAACTAAAGTAAATGCACAGACGCAACATCAACGCAGAGAAACAGACAAGTCGGCGTTCAGGGAGCTGGACACATAAAGAAAATACTAAAGATTATGGGTAACTAGCACAAAAGGCTCGACAACACATGTGCGGCCTGACACGTATTTCATCATAAAAATGAAGGTCATAAACCATGAAAGTAAAAGTATAATCAAATAAAGAGCCAATTCATACCTAGTAAATTAGTCAGCCAATTGTTGAATTTCAGCGTTGAACAGGCTCGCTAACCGAATATACTACTTTGAATTCCCGATGTGTCACGTACTGTAAGTAAGTGACAGCTATGTAGCATGAATAGTTCAACACAGTAGCAACATTAAATTATTATACTTTTCCAACTAAAACCTATATAATTTGACCCAATTTCCATTTCTTAAAGTATGTGACAGGCTGACAAAAATTAAACCAATTAAATAAAGTTGAATGTGCTTTTTAAAGTTTTTGTAAATTTAACATAGAAGTAGCGGAAAATTCTTTTTTAATTTAGCTTGTTAATCAATTGTTATGAAGCTAATAATTTTATTTAAATTTAGCATGTAAATCGCTGTACATTACAAATCTTTCATTTTTCTTCTATTATAAGATGTTTGAAAAATTCACGAACAACCTTATGGTTGCACGTTTGAGGATCTTTTTAGTTTCGGGGCCTATCGAATTTTAATGGAATCTTTTTGCCAAAGAATGTATTTTGGTGTAAAAAACACGAAAATGATAACCATCTTGTGGAGAAATTGTTTTAGTCCCCTTTTGGAACCAGTTGCTAATATAGCTAGTTTACATTTCCTTGCAATACGATTAGAAACACTCATCTATCAAATGGATTTCATTTCGTTATTTTTTCTCAGTAAAATAGTTAACATAGCAAGAGCAGTTTTATTATTTTTAATCAAAAACTTCATTGTTAATATTGTTAGATTATTAGATATATTAGTAAATAATTTTATTATGACACCCATGTAGGGCATATAATAGTTTTATTTTGTTAATATAATTGTAAAAGTATCGGTATCGGTTGTAGCATCGGTCAAAGTATCGGTAGTTCCAACTATCGGAGTATCGGTATAGGCCAAAAAATGGGTATCGGTATCAGCCAAAAAATTGGTATCGGTACTGTACTAATTGCTCTATTGGTGTTGTAATATATAATAGTTAGCATAATGGAGCAATTATTTTCTTGTGTCTGACTTGCATGCATTCTTTTGTGCCATCATTAATTATCTAGAAAATGTAACTGCATGGTGTGGTGAGAATTTTTTCTGAGCTAGTTGCCTAGCCTACTAATAGATATATAAGCAGTAAAACGATGGTTCCAAATGTTGACCTCTCAGTCATGCAAAGTTATCTAGTACACCCATAATACTTTTAATGTAATTACCTGATCTTGCAAATTTTAAGCTCCTGTTTCAATTTGATTGATTACCAACAACATCATTTTCATAAACATATCACAGCAGAATTTTTTTTTAATTTAATTGACACATTCATTGCAAATCTGCTATTGTAAACAGTTGGATTGGTTTGGTTGTAAATAGCAGAATAGTGAAATCAATTTTCCAGCTCGAATAAATTTGAATTCTTCCTAATGAAATGAAGAATACAATTGTACGATAACATTTCCCCTCTTGAGATAACAATTATTTTGCAAAAGCACCGCGAAACATAAAATGTCGTGCATTTAAATCGGCGTGTTAATGGGCAATTTACCCGTTGGTACACATGTGGCCCAATAGGCAGTGAATGTGTTAATTGTATTTGCATGCATTATCGACCTTAGAATAACTCATAAAAAGAAATATACTTTCAAATTTTTTATACAAAAATTGATTATGCAATTGACTGGTAGTACGATACCGTTGTAGAATTAAGATCATTATGTTTAGTTATTTTAAAAACCAGTGAAACTTTGTATGGTCGTTATAAAATGTAAACTATTTGTGCATTTCTTTTTCTTGAAAGGGCTATGTAAGCCAAACTTGAACATATCTGCACTTTCTGAAGTGACTCATTTTCGTGTTATTCTATGATCATGCAAAATAAAGTTAAAATGCACTAAAGTAGGAATGTCTTGAATTGAAGATTGTTACATTCTTATATGTAAGCCACCCACCCACACTTTTTGTAGTTTTATATAAACTTGATAATTTTAGACTGGAATGTACAGTGCATTTTAAAAGTAGTAATTTTAAACCAAATTTGTCATTAATTGTTTATTTTTAAGAAAAATAACCTACAAAAAATTTAAGGATTGTCTAAATTTTGGATAGTAATTCTACAAATTAACAATTGAATAATTATTTGTATACAGTATATGTAGAATTAAATGGTGGAGGCTTAATAAAAAAAAATATTCTGAAATTTTACACTGAGTTCAGCGGATACATGGTGTATAATATTCTTCTTTGAACGTTATAGATAAAAAAACATTAACCCATTCCAAGCGGCAGCGTACCTACCGGAACGCACAAATTTTGAAATGATCTACGTATAGTAGCTTCCGCTGTTCACCATAGTCACTTCTCCACGCTATAAAAAGTCGTGCCGCTAAATGGAAGGTATGTGCTTGTGACTAAATCTAGTTTCTGCTGCTTAGTAGGATCAATTTGAACCCAATTTTTTTAAATATAGGAATGAAAACTGCATATTTGTTTCAGTTTATTTGGAACCGTATATAAAAAATAACGGAGAAATAAATTTAAAGTTGAATAATTTCTAAATTATTAACTTGTATTGGATTTTTTTTTATATGGACTGACATTTTTTATACTTGAGTACTGACGTTAAAATGATAGGTCTATTGATAGACCAAAAATATGTGTCTTTACGATCACAGATGGAGTGGTGCATCTGAATATAACTGATTTCTCAGATACAAAGTTGACAGCTTGAACAGAAACCATAAGTATTTTGCTTACAAAAGCATGTAAGATTTTTTATATAAAATTAATACTTTTATTATAATTAGAGGAGATTATTGCTATTATTATTAGAGGACAATAAATATCAGCAAGATGTTAAATTTCAACACAACTGGGAAAACGAGCAAAGAAATGAAAGCGAAGCAGCATAGAGGAACAAGTCTGCTACCTCTCCTGGCCTGCAATCACACACCACCAATATTCAAGTCTAGTAGACACTGAACTCATTGTTCAACTTGCTTAAAATTGTCTGAGGAAATGAAAAGGATGCCAGACAACATGTTTTTGCATGCAGTCTTAATATTGTAGCCACTGCTTATATGTAGCAGATGAAACAGCAACTATACATATATGCACCGCTGAATGCGACTATTTTTGGGATGAACTATATTTAGTTCCACCGCTTGGAATGGGTTAATGATCAACAAGTGCATTGACTATTTTTCTCTGTCACTAATTGTCAAGAGGTGCACCAGCTCTGTAATCTGTAACCTCGTGGCCTCGTGCTCAATTATTAGTCTGTAACTATATCCTGGGCTCGGCTCGTATTTACCTATACTGGAAGGGCATCAGCTTTACAATACGAAAGTGGGCTTAGCCCGGTTTTTTCTTGAAGCCTATGAGACGTCGCCTGCCGCTTCACTGCTTACTGTGCAGCCGTGGTGGACGCTGCTGCTGCTGAGGCCCACTCGCCATGCTGCAGTGCATTACACTTCTTGATAGTTCTTTATTTGTGAATGAAGCTTATTATTAAATAATGGAATCCCCTTTCTTGGAGCAGTTCATCTTTTTCCCCATGGTTCAGGAAAAATTTAATTAATATTTTGTATAATGGGTAAATATATGACTTCATAGAACACAACTGCATGTTGAGCTTGTCAGTTTGCCAACATTCAACTGTGCAACAAGTTTAGCCCATTACTTTAAATTTTTTCTGCTTGTTTGTGGAATACAATTTTATACATACTTCCACAAATTTAAGTGCATTTGATGAAAAGTTATGACTGCATAAATCACATTTTTAGCATGTAATTAGCCACATCCTGTAATCAAATCAAAGGTTCTCATGTCTGATAGTGATGATTTCCCAACAGTTGGTTTCTCTGCTGTGACTGATGTTACTTCCTACTCAACTCTACCAAATTATGAGTACATTTGATCTCTGAATAGAATTTTGATTTATAAAATCCACAGCAAGCAATTGCCATAGCGACATGTCGATCAGAAATTTTGATTATATCAATTTGTTTATATTTGATGAAATTAATATTTTTCTTTTCAGTTTAAGAGTTGATATTCATCGATTATCATTATCAACATGGCTGGAGTTCATGTTTGTGCATTTTGTGAACACATGTACAATGAGACTAACAGGAAACCACTTGTACTGCTGTGTGGCCACACGTACTGTCAGCAGTGCCTGCAAAATGTGGTATCTGGGAGCAGCCCAGCGTGTCCCTCCTGCGGGAAGAACATTTCAACCCCATTAAATGATTTGGGAACAAATTTAGTTGTGATTCCAGTTAGCTCAGAGAAAGCAGACAGTGTGGCCAGCTCCAAATTGTTGTGCAATATCCATCAATACGAATTACATTTTTGGTGCTCTCAGTGTCAAGTATTAAGTTGTAGGCAGTGTTTGGTCAAGACACATGTCAAACATGAATTTACTACTGTTGAAGATATTGTTCTCGATGACAATTATCTTTTGGAAATGAAAACCAAAATGAATGCTAATTTGCGTGAGTTCAGAGCTTCCGTCCAGAAGTTCGAATCATTGGTAAAAACAATAGATGAAGTGAAAAGTTTAATTCCAAAGATGAAAAAATCTCTCATGACTCAAGAATTAACCCTGAGTAATTTTTTTAAATTACTGGAGACTACTTCATCAGAGTCCTCATTTGAACACAAAAAACATGTGCTGAATGCACTTGGCTATCGAAATCAAATTCAGCTGGAAGAAGATAAAATCAATGAAGTCCTGAAGCGAATTGAAGACCAAGTTGCCCACAGCCAAGTGAGTTTGTTGAGTTTGCGATTTATATTTGCTTTCCTCATACCTATCATTAATAAATGTGTTAGTCAAGTTTGATTTAACTTTCCGGTTTAGTAAAAACAATTTATTTTTTTATACAGATCTGCAACTCGCCCAGTAGGAAAAAAATGAAGCTCACCGAAACTGAGAGGTACATGCCTGATGGTTGCCCTTGGGTTATCACCTCCAATGAGCTGGCTGAAAAAGCTTTGCACACCATGAAGGAAACTGACCACCAGACTCCTAAAGCAACTGTGATATCGACTGATGAGAGCCCAATACTGTGCCTCCCTGAGTTCTTGCAGTATCTGGCTACCTCAAGTACTACCATGGAGCTGCAGCTTATGGATAAAGCTTGGAAAGCTCCATATACTATAGACTGGCTTCCTCTGAAAGCTGGAGGTGGTAAATCAGCAGACTTCAATCATTGGTAAGAATTAGAGCCATTGAAGTAACAAATTTTGAAGTGCAAGTTATTGTTTTATATATAGCATTGGTGTGAAGGAATGTTGTTTTAGCACCAGTGATAGATATATAAATATAAAAAGTACAGCTATTACATGAATGTTTCCATGTGAGTGATTTGAGGCAAAAGAATAGCTGTATGCAGAGCAGTGATTAAGGGAAACGAACGGTTTTTCTTATAAAACTTTGAAAATTAAAAAAAAATACTTATATAGCAAAATAAGCTTAGAGGCATTCACAACATTTTTAGAGCATTCAAATGGACGTTCAGAGCCCAAAAGTTTTAATATGATCATACCCTCCCTCAGGGAAATTTCTAAAAAGCCCTCATTTCTCAGTCAATATTGTACATAGATGATTAGTTTTTTTGTTTTGTTCACAATGAACTGGTCTACAAAGTTGAAATCCAGTTTTTTGATATCGCTTCAAATAAAATTTTAGAAATTTTTGAATTTTAAAATTTTTTTTCTCTCCATGGCTATGAAAAATTTTCTAACCAACTTATCAAAAAGCTACATCTGAAATTTATAGTACTTGCCTTGATCTTGACGATGCCAAAAGATCTTCATAAGTGAAAAACTGTAGGAGAAATAAAGTTGCACAGCCAAAAAAAACTATGAGAAGAAAGCGCTCAACTATTTCAGTTATATCTCCAACAGTTTTTAACTTATGGAGATCTTTTTTTTTGCATTGTAAAGATCAAGGTAAGTACTATAAATATGTGTAGTTGTTTTTTGGTAAGGTAATTAAAAAATTTTTTATTGGCATGTAAAGTAATAACCAAAAGTTAATATATTTTGTTCTGAAAAATTCAAACACTTCTTGAATTTTTTTTTGAAGCGATATCAAAAACTGGATCGTAACTTTGTAGACCAGTTCATTGTGAATGAAACAAAACAACTAATCTCTATGTACAATATTGGCTGAGATATGAGTTTTTTTAGAAATTTCCCTACGTGGGGGGGGACGGGTTATGAGTAAATTTAAAAATTTCTAGAACTATGAACATCCATTCGAATGTTCTAAACATGTGAATACCTCCAAGCTCATATCGCTCTTGAAGTATTTTTATTATTTTTTTGAATTTTATAAGAATAAACGTTCGTCTCCCTTAAGCCTTTGTCTCTTAAAACTGACAGTTAAGGGAAAAGTTTTCATGAATAAATATCACCAGTACCTTGAATATCAGTGAAATTGCCCTAGCATGTAGTTTTGCAATGAGCAGGTCCTTTTATTAAATTCAAATATGTATGCTTTGCAAGACAATTTTTGACACCAATAGTCAAATCTGATAACATCAATCAAATTTTTGCCTAGACTTATCAATGAGTTGATGTCCACATAAAAAACTTGCTTGAAGAATCCCTTGACTCAAGACGTAAACTATGAACTACATGTTGGTCAGAAGTGTTTGAACCCTTATGTTGCCTTCTCTCTAATATGGAATCTTTTCATACAAAGTATAGCCTAACTAATTGTGTGGTTTTTATGAGCTATGAGAAATATTTGCTGTTCAAAGCAAAATATGGTTAACAACAGTATTGCCAGATGATCAGGAAGTTTTGTGCTGCTGATTCAATGATTTAGTAAAGTGTTGTGTTGCCTTCAATAATCTGCTCTAATGCTAGTGGTGAGTATGAGAGCTGTGTGCTAAAAAGTTTTCAGCACCTCTGACTCCTTCAAATTCTATCTTGTTTCATGAACTTCCTTTGTAACTTACTGGTTCTTGTGTGAGAAATACCGTGGGGGTATAGATTTCTCTAGACGTTGTTTTAAAAATTGCCTTGCTGCTTTCTTTAATTTTTAATAACTTTGTTGAATTAATTTAATCCAACAGGAATTCTTGACATTTGTTATCAAATTGTAGGTAATTTTTAGTCGTTCTAACAATCAATTTTGTCAAATTTTCTTTCATAAGCATGTGTATCAGTGTAATAGTGCTTGCGTGAGTTCTTATTCTGGAATTATTTATCAAGTTTTATTTATCTCATATAAATTTAGTAGTAGTCTGAGGCTCTATTTGAGAGTTAATTTTCTTGAAAACAGAATCATTCAAATGTACAGAAAAATTTTGAACTTTATTTAGCTATTGATTATGCAATTCTGAATGAATTTGTAGAACGTAGTCAAATAAATCTTTTGTCTGTCAAGTTAGAAAATCTGTTGCTTTGTGTTTGCATATGCAAAGTTGCATTCATGCTATTTCTTTAGGGTATAGATTAGTTCATTAACTTGAACTCTCGAGGGTTCCTGGTGACCGTAGGCATTGCCGAGATGATTGCTGGTACAAATTTATCCTTTAATTTTCTAGCTACAGGTTGAAAACATTGGCTAAGACCCTAACGTACTTCCAAACTTTGGCTGCTTCATCGACTTCCGTTGGTGACGTGAATGATGCTACCAAAAACAAGGTGATCATCCTTGTGTATCCTGCCACTCGCACCTATGATGTCTGTGAGTAAAATCAGTGTTTACTATTGAAAAAAAGTAGTGGACCACTTAGGAAGTTTTATCTCGTTACTTGCGGCGACCTCCAAAATGTGAAAAAACTAAAATCAGAAACTGCATTTAGATTTAGATTGAAGTCGGGACTTGGTGGAGGTGCTTGAGTTGAGGTTTCGTACAGTCAGATTGATTTTGCACTGCTGACATGAGTAAAGTCACAGACCGCGTGATCGCAGCACGCTCAAATTTTGGGGGCAGATCGGCCCTCGATAAAAACTTTAAGTTTTGACTTTCGTATCGATCGGGCTCATAGAAATATTTTTATCGAGAACAAACCCTCAAAAAAAAAGCGTTTGGTTTTTGGGCCAATACCTTTTGGGATGCCACTTTAGAGCCATGCCCAACTTCAGTTTCTTGTAGCCAGAGTACCGATTCACCTTGGATAAAAACTTGAAAAGTTTGGCATGGAGAAAAATTTTGAGCTAGAGCCTCCCAAAAATAGAATGAAAAAATTAGCAATTTTTGGCATTTTTTTGTCTAGCCATGCTGCGGAAAAAGGCCAAAATTGTTATTTCTTGTAGACATTACTGAGGTCTTCCACCAAAAAAAATTACAAAAAGTCTGCGTTCATAAGTTTTCGAGATATTGCGCCTCAAAAACCAGCAGAAAAAAGTGTGGTCCACGCCAAACACTCCATCTATTTAGTTTACGGTACAAATAGTCTGATTTTTCGACAGAACGTCGAAAACAATTTTCTTCAAAAGTGTTTTTCATTTTCGGCCTAAAAAATTTTTCCGAGGGCTTCGAAAATGGGTCTAAAAAAGATGTTTTTTCGGTCCAATTTTATGACTGCTTCTCCTGGCGTATGCATCGCATGTGGGATTCCCAAAACAGTATCTACGACCCATAGGATCGGCAACGCTCAAAACGCTACCGTTTGGCCGCAGCAGCTCATCAAAAAATTCGTGATTTTCGGTTTTTTGCTGCCCAAATAATTTCTGTGGGTCGCCCAGAAAAAGTCATCTAACATTTTTTGCTGGTCGCACGTTTTTACTTTTGGAGGAAAAATTTCGGAGCCAAATTCGCATAAGTTTACGAAACAGCCATTTTTGGCCGTTTTGCTCCATTTCTCGCAATTTATGTTTCCCAATTTTTTTACGATTTTCATTATAGGGCATAAAATGGCTCTTTCTTGGCTTTTTAGCCTTTCGAAATAGTTTAAAGGAGCAAATCATTTAATTTTTTTCTAAGAAATTTCGATCTGCGAGCTTAGTGATGAGGTATGAGTGTTTAAAGTTTTACTCATTTTACACTCATTATAGGGCCCGCAACTGTGTTTTGATGCCACGGTTGAGTCCTTGGAGTTGCTAGAAATATTTCTTGTTTGGAGAGGCAAGCGAAAAAGGCTCAATTTCAGCCGCTCATATTTCACTCATTTGATGATGCTCTCAGTTTTAATTATTTGAGGACTTTAGAGGTGACCCACAGGAAACTTTATTGAGACAAAATGTTGGAAATGCACGATTTACCTTTAGGTAAAGTTCTATCACCTCCATCAACGATTGGAACTGACGCGATGGTCGAATCCGAAGTTCTCTGTCGAAAATTTTTCAAGTTCAGAGATCCGCCCATTCAGATGCCAAAGGTGGCGAGAGCCATAATTTTACGTCGCTGCTAATTTTGCAATCGAGTTTTTCGAATATCTGTTTTCGTTCAGAGGCAATTTTTTATGACTATAACGCAATGTTTATATGTAATAGAATCAGAAACTCATTTACAACAGAAAATGAATTCATTTTCTCGTAATTTCATTTAGTTGTTAGTTTGGTCGATGCCGGCGTGTTATAGATTGATGCCATTTGCTCTAGTTTTTCGTTGTGAGCATTAGTGTAGTTCGTCTCATATAGAGTGTCAACGCAATCAAAGTCTCGAAATAATAGAGGCTCTCATATATGATGAGTGGCATTGAAAATCGCTCTCATCGGCTCACTGTTTTGGAAAGGAACAGTCACGTAGCGGTCGCTGAAGAATAAGTGTGTTTGCACAGTCGCCAGTCAGTGAATTCAGGTATAATAGAATGAGGCCACAATTTGTAAAATACTCGAAAAATGAGATGAATGAGGCTTCAGAATCGCTCAATATTCAGGTAAAATTAGTGTTGTGAGTTTATTACCTTATTTATGCGGTTGGAATATGAAATTTCTACTGTTACATAGTACAGAAACTGTATTTTCAATCCAATATTAAAAATGAACTCATTGTAAAAGGAGCGTTTCGTTATCATGCCCCAAATTCGACTAAGAGAGTGCATCACGCTGATGCTTTCGATTACGAAAGAGGTTTTTCGAGGTAAAATTCGTCTCACCTATTTTGATGGTTAAGAAATGGAATTCGAGGATCTTTTGAGGAGGAAAATATTCCCTCAGTACTCTGGAAAGGTAATTAATTGCTCGCTGTATTTATATGCTCAATGTGAATGAGTAGACTTTAATTGATGGCTCACTGGTGGTCCATATAATTATATTCTCCCGAGATGTTTGGATTTTTTGCAGAGATGTTCAAAAATTTTCGCAGGTCATCAAAGTTATTTACGAAAACTAAAATGCCATCACTCATATACATTTGGAATAATTTGTAAATTCTCTCTCAGACTTGGTTCAGGCTTCTATTTTGGTGAATAATTGAAGTATATTTATGGAAACACGGGGAAATTGTTTCCGCTGATGAAATGCTGTATTTTGAGAAATGTTAATGCTTAATGGGAAATATCATTTATTCAATTGTAAATGATTATGCTGAGTTTGGTGGGGGCGTTCAAAATCATTCATGCTATAGTGCCTGACGCAAGGTTCGAACTTCCAGCATTTTCCAGGTAGAAGGTGGACTGATGGGGAAAAATTTGACTTAACTGAATTTTACCTCGAAAAACCTCTTTCGTAATCGAAAGCATCAGCGTGATGCATCTGGGAATTCTTAAAGAAAACGTTTTTTGAAGTTTTTTAATTTCCCACGAAAATGGGTTTCTGGAGGTAGATGGGCGATGGATGGCATTTCATTCGTATAGAATGAGTGAGTTTCATGATATAAATGATGATTTTTAAATTTTCATTGCTAATCGAGTGGTCTACTCGGTTGGCAATTGAGTGAAATTTGAATGTGAGATATTTTGGTTTGCATTGAAGTTAGTAATACGAAATTTTGATACAATCTAGAAATCAAATAGGAGTGTCCATATCTATATTTTGAGACAGGTCCAAGTGAAATTTGGGAAAAGGAAGAAACTTTGTAAAATTCAATAGTTTAAATTGATGAAAAATGGCACTTAGAAACAAGCCCGAAACTTGATTTTGAAATCAAATTAAGCGCAATTGAAAGCGTGTTAGGAATTACGTCAACGAAAATTTCAATATTTTTCGATATACGAGCAAATGAGTATTTACAAATATTTTGGCGGCTTTTTCGTCTGGGCAACGTGTTTTGAACAGTTTTTTGGACACTTCGGAAAGGTTGCAATGTGCGATAAGTACGGATTTGAGAAATTTGAGGAAAATGTTGCCAAAAGTCTACGGATGGTAAACTGTTATTATCGATGAAAAATCGCAAACAAGTGGGAATTCATGCACAAATATAATTCAGTTTCATGCAGAGGAAGAAGTTGAAGTGATTAAAGTCTACGGGGTAAATCTGCCCAAAATGGATAGAAATTGCACATTATTGAGCATTTTATAGAGTTTTTGAGTGATTCGAACTAAATAAAAAGCTGCTCGGTTTTGATAGATATCAATACAACAACTGTACTGCTCTGCAGTGGACCTGGGTCCCGTAGAGCAGTCCCTAAGTAACCACCCAAATTTTTCTGGCTAAAACTTGAACGCGCGACCGCGCGCGTGTTGCAAAATTATTTTTCCACTTGAGGCTTTTGTTTGCGATATTTCTCTATTAAAAGCGGAATAATTTCCAGTTGGTTGGGGTCTTTTGTTTGCAAATTTGTTTCTTGGTAATTTTATGCAAATGTGGGTTTCTATAGGGATTTGGATTGGAGGAGGATCGGCGTGTTTGGGATCTTGGGAGAAATGAAAGAAGGGTGATCAAATGCTATTTCATTTACCCATCATTAATTCCATTTATTTATAAAAAGCAACTTGAATTGAGTTTTTTGATTTGAAAGAGTGTGTTCATGGTAAGTTGAGGTATCATAAAGTTGGTGAATAATTAGAGCTCTATATTAAAGTTTTCTGTGAATATTCAGAGTGAAACTTTATAGAGTGGATTTTGACGGTGGGTATATTTGAAAGGATGTGAAACTTGGTAATTTTCGTGTGCTATTGGAGAGGTATTTTCGTTCGTCTGGCCCTAAAGTGATATTGAACTTCTTTTTGAGGATTCTGTTTATTTTTTGAGGTGCATGTAGGGGAAAACTTGTATTAAACAACATTTAATTGAACATTTAGTTTAACAAGAATTGATGGTATCGGGTGCGACTTTTTACCATGTTTAACCTGAGTGTAATTAGAGGTGTGGTAAAGGAACTGTATAATTTCTACATCTTTGTTGAGGAAATTGTGATGCAACTTTTTGTTGAGCTTTAAAAATTAGAGAGTTGAGTAAGGTAGTGTAAGTTCGGTAGAGTGATTCAGTAAGAATAAGAGGATGTATGATGGGATGGAATATGAGGGGTTGAAAATTCAACAATAATATATGATAGATTGGATTTGAATGTGAGGTCATGATAAATTAGGATTGGATAGGTTATGATAACTGATTTTAGGAGAGTTTAATGATAATCAATAGGTTTTGAGATTATTATAGTATAAATGAGGTTCCTATCAGAAAGGTTTGGTTAGTGTCTTATAGGAGAGATTGGTATAATGATTTTTATCCGATTGATAGATGGTTGATGGTTAGGTGTGAGTTGTTTGTTGGTAAATAAAGTAGTGATCGTGGTTTTCAAAAGTTGAACATAGAAGGTAGGTGAAAGGTAATGTGTAGGTTCTATCAGGATAGTGTGTATGTGTGTGGTATGTTGTTGATGGTTTGTTGTTAATTTTTAAATGTGTGAGGAATATGGTTGTGGTCTGTACGATTTAATGTTGTTGTGTGTTTGTCACGGCCAAGGATATAGAAAGTCCTGGAGAGCTTCTGAGTGTACTTGGGTAGAGAGTTACAGACGACCAAATGCAACTTTACAGACCAGGCACGTCCATATATACCTTCACAATTTCTGCTGACCATGCATACGCAATGCGACAACCATACGTACTAGCACACGCACGGCAACTGCGCACACTCATATGTTTGTTTTTTCTGGGTGGTGTGGGAGGGCGTTTGTGTTCTGGTTAAGAGGGTCCTCCGAGGCCCCTTTTCTCTCCGATGGTCATTTTTCATGGTTTTGCTGGAAAAGGACCCTTATGTGGTAGACTATTTGGTTCTAAAACTTTATGGCGCTACAGACAATAGATCTCCCCCCTTCAGGGGCGGTGTAAGGGGACCAAAAATCCTGAATTTTCAACCCCATATGAAAAGAAAACAAAACGGGAAACGGAAAATTTGCTGTAACTTGGTTTACAATGCTTCAAGGATTCTAAAACTGGATTTGGTTTTGTTCTAGCATAAAAACTTGATGAGTTCTATTTTGAAATAGCAATAGCCTACCTATGGACTAAAAACCAATACGTCAATTTTTTTCAAAAACTAAGGCCCGAATCTGAAAATGCATGGAAGAAACTTTCTTTTCAAAAGTTACGTATAAAAGTTAAATTTCATGAGAATCGGACTGAAAATAAATTTCATAATTTTCATGAAAATTTTTTTTTTATAGAAATTACAATTAACAGTGTGAATATGAAGTTATGCATGGAGATAATCGAAATAAAAATGAAAACGGCATTTAATTACATAAATTTTCCATTATATTACACTTCAACAAAAAATTTTGTTTATGGCCTGTACTGTAAAGTTACTTACTTTCAAAATTCAAAAGAATAAAACTCAGTGAGTTTTTATGCTAAGAAGAAAACAAAGACAGTTTTAGAATCCTTGGAACATTTCTAACAAAGTTATATTACCACTGTTTCCATTTTTACCTTCTAATTTTTTTTATCATGGTTCAAATCCATAAATTTCGATAGACATAATAAATTGGTAAAATATCGCATATATATATATATATATATATAAAAAATACAAAATCCCTAAATATAACTTTGTTGGAAATGTTCCAAGAATTCCAAAACTGTCTTTGAATTTGTTCTAGCATTAAAACTCAATGACTCCTATTCTTTTGAAATAGGTATAAAAATGACCCAAAAAACTATATTTCAAATTTTTTGGAAAAACTAAGGCCTAACCCCTCAGGGGGATGCAACTATTGTATCTATGGGAATTAGCGCTCCAAGGGGGACTATGTAAGGGCCTGAGCTAAAGGTTAGGTGGGCTTTATTTTTTTTTAAATAGAATAGGTTTTTGTTTTGTTACGGACCATCTTTTTTCGGTTCACTGCTGTCCTGTTTTTCAGCACCTACTACTTTCTTCTTCAACTTTGATCTTGTTTCCTGAACTTCTTTCTCATCTTACTGTTTCTGTGCCCTTTCTGCGTAGATTCCACGTTCCCTTAACTCCATACTAAATGGTGCCTTCTTCTTTCCTCTCTTTGGATCGCCTTTGTTGCGGATAGGGAGGCTTAAACTAACTAATAATCTATAATCTAACTAAGGCCTAAATAAAAAAATCAAGGGTTCAAATAGGTTTGTCTTGCAAAAATTCATATACTGACCAAATTTCAGACCAATCGGATCAAAAAGTATTTTTTTCTGGAGGACCCCTTTAATATTCTTTTTAATTTTGAGCTAAATCAACCTAAGTCTACAACAAATTAACTTTCATTCCCACTATTGATTTATACTAATTCCTTGTCTAGCTTGAAGAATGTTGCAAATATACTGAAAGGGTCACTGCCAACACCACACAAATCTGTTGAATGTTTCTTTCAGTGAGAATAAGCTCTCTGACCAAGGACATAAAATGACATTTCTTAATGGTAAGGGTGGCATTGACATTCATACTCGGAAGAAGATTCTTCTCCTTTCTGTTCTAAATAATCAGAGATTGATACCCTTGAGATAACTTCAAGGTTTAGTTACAAAGCCAGATCGAACACAATCATATCAGTGATAGTTTTGTTAACATGGGAAACAAATAATTTACATCCAACTAGTGAAAATAAATGATCTGAATCTGATTCTGAACTGAAGGAGTTGAAAGAGAATCATAGCTGAGTCTGTCAGAAGAACAGAATTGACTACAGGCTGACCCTGATGTGATTCTTGAATTACTGGATCTTAATAAAGATGGCCGGATAGATTTTTACTCTTCATGGGGGAATCCAACACAGAAGCTTTAAATGGTATTTCAAGAAAAAAAAGTGAAGCTGATGGCTTTAATTATAATTGAACATAGAAAATTGTAGAGGCATTAAGTACAGCAGCCCTACACCTGCTTCAGGAAAGAACGTAATATTTTCCATGCAACTAGCCGTGACTAGGGTTTGCAATCCTGGGAAAAAATAAAAATCCCGGGATTTCAAGAAGGCAATCCCGGGAACTCCCGGTATTTTTATTTCACATTTATGCCATGGTAATTTGTTGCCCATGCTCATCATGGTATTTGGTGATTTAGGTATCAAAAAATCAGTATCTGAGAAGGATTCTCTACTGAATTTACTCTTTGAAACTGTATTTACTGACACATCATCAACTGCTACAAGCTTGGTCACTTGTTCTTCCGGAGTACCTTGATGTACCTTTACGAAACAGTTTTGTTTATTTAGGGCTCTCCCTTGCATGAGGGCGCTTCGTTTCAATACGAATTCTTTCTCAGCTACTAGTTGACACAACTGGGTCTACAGTTTCAGGCTTCACTATGTTGTGTTTACTCTTTAGGTGATGTAACAAACCACTGGTAGACCAGCCTTTGCAAAGTAAATTCTTGCCGCATTCTCCAGTGGCATCTTTAACATAGTATTGCCACACAAAGTTTTTAGTTTGTACAACATCGGCTATTGCCATCATATGCATTATAGTCTATTCTTTATTATCAGCAAAACCAAATCAAAAAATATATTCTGATGCAATATTTGAACTATATTATGAGATAGTGTAGCCCCTCAGGGGGATGCAACTATTGTATCTATGGGAATTGGCACTTCCATGGGGACTATGTGAGGGCCCGAGCTAATGTTAGGTAGGCTTTCTTTTTGTTAAAATAGAATAGGATTTTGCTTTTTTACGGACCATCTTTTTTCGGTTCACTGCTGTCCTGTTTTTCAGTATCTCTGACTTTCTTCAACTTTTTTCTTGTTTCGTGAACTTCGTTCTTACCTTTCTGTTTCTATGCCTCTTGTGCATAGATTCCACGTTTCTTTAACTCCATACTATATGGTGCCTTCATCCTTCCTTTCTTTGAAGATCTTTGTCGTTATAAGGGGAGGCTAAAACTTTCTTATAATCAATCACTGTTTAGAATCCTGGAGATTTCCTGGAAAAAGTGTAATTTTAAGTTATTTCCTTGCTAATATTTTGAAATATGTATACTGTTTGAAATCCCGGGAATTCCTGAACCGGGAAATTTCAGCCGCAAATCATCTGGGATCCCCGGATGGAAACCCTAGCCGTGACATTGGTTGCTTCCATGCTGTCCTAAGCAGCCATTTGGCAAGGGGAGCCGTAAGTGAACCGCTCGTAGTCGAACATACTGGTTCGATAGAGGTGTCAGAAAATATTCAAATCATCCTAACGTACAGGAAATTGTACAAGTCGTAATAAACTGCACTGGCTTTCTCACATGTGGTTTCAGTGATCGTACAGCCTGCAATCTCCTTGACCTATATCCATACGAGTAAAAGGTGTTCCATCTCTTCCCAAGGTAGGACTTATAAGTTTTGAAATAATGGCGATATTATTGGATTGTTGGCCAAATTTGATGGCTTACTTTTGTGTCATAATCGTTTAGATCGTTGACATGTTGCGGCCATATTGTTTAGCCAGGTCGCTCACATGCTCACTAAGTTCATGGTTTTCTATGATTTTTAATTTTAATTCTAATGAAAGCATTACCTTTTTTTCTTTTTACCATTACTACCACCCGCACTGACTTTTTTGGCACCCATGATGGAGTAATGAGAATGAATGATGAAATGACAAACTCACTTAGAAGTCGCCGATCACCGGAGATTTTTATGGAGCGAAGTGCAACTTGAACTGAACTCTCCATTCCGTCATGAGTTTTGCTGCATAGTGGGCTAACCACGAAACTTAGACGTCGTGTGTTGGATTTTCAGTGGGGTCTAAGAGTCGCCAATTTGATCGAATTTCACGTGTTATCTTGGGAAATGCGTATGTTGAGGCTATCTTATGTTATAGTTTAGGATTGGTGCTTTCAAGGGGAAAATGTGAGCTTTTGAGTTGAGCATTAGGCAAGTTTTCTCTCTGCTGAAATAAAATGAGATTTAATTTGTTGAGAAACATTTTTTTCGCTTAACTGCTGCCCTGTTTTACAGCACATTCGACTTTCATCTTGTTTCATGTATTTCTTGACTTCAGTATCTATCCTCAGTAGTGATGCAAAAAAAACGGTTTTATTTGATTGTGGTTTTTTTTTTGCAAAAAAAACGTGTTTTTTGTGTTTTTTTTTGTTTTTTTGCACACCTAATTTTTGTTAACTCTATGTCTGGGTTTTTTTTGGACACCTAAAATATATTAATATCCATGTTTTTTAGTCATTTTATTGTTATAAAAACATCAAAAAGAAACCATACAGTAAAAGTGGTAGCAGATAACCCACAATTACCTAGAGGCGTCTAAGAGGAACAGCAGGAGCCACAGAACTTAAATTGATGGAGTCAGAATTCAGAGCTTACTATCTCTACTATGTCTGATTTTATTTTTATGTGACCAAAAAATCAGACTTTGGAGAGATAATAAGCTCTGAATTTTGACTACATCAGTATAAGTTCTGTGGCTCCTGCTGTACCTCTTACGACTCCTCTAGGTAATTGTGAGTTATCTGCCACCACTTTTACTGTATGGTTTCTTTGTTTTCATTACAAAAAAATGACTAAAAACCATAGATATTAATATATTTTAGGTGACCAAAAAAATATGCTGTTTCTTTAAAACATGTTTTTTTACAAAAAAATTCTGACTAATAAAAATGAATATTAATATATTTTCTGGTACCAAATATAACCATGCTATTTTTTTTATCAAGAATCATGACTAAAAAACAATATATTTTATGTGACCTAAAAAGCCCATGCAGTTTTTTTAAAAAACATGTTTTTTACCAAAAATCATGACTGAAAAAACATGAATAATATATTTATGAGACCAAAAAAATGTTTTTGTACTAAAAAATTACTAAAAAAACATGAATATATATATATGAGACCTGAAAAACCCCATGCTGTTTTTTTAAGAAATATGTTTTTTTTTTACAAACAATGATGTATAAGAAAACCTGGATATGAATATATTTTATGCGACCAAAAACCATGCTGTTATATTTTATATATTTTTCATAAAAAATCGTGTCTTAAAATCATGGATATTAACATATTTTATGTTACCAAAAAAATCATTGTTTATTTTAAACACATTTTTTTATTAAAAAGTTATTTTTATTCATTTTTTAGTCACGACTTCTTTGTAAAAAAAACACCCCCTCAGGGGGATGCAACTATTCTATCTATGCCTATGGGAACTAGCGCTCCCAGGGGGACAATGTGAGGGCCCAAGCTGGGAGTTAGGTAGGCCTCCTTTTTGTTGAAATAAAATGTTTTTGTTATGTTGAGGACCACCTTTTTTTGGTTCACTGCTGTCCTGTTTTTCAGCACCTACTACTGTCTTCTTCAACTTTGATCTTGTTTCATAATCTTCCTTCCTCTCTTTGGATCGCATTTGTTGCGGGGTAGGGAGGCTAAAACTAATGACTAATCTAATCTTGAAAAAAACAAGGATATTAATTTATTTTATGAGACCAAAAAACCATGCGTTTTGAAAAAATGATTTTTTACAAAAAACATGAGTGTTATTAAATTTTATCTGACCAAAAAAAACATGACCTTTTAAAAACCATGTTTTTTTCATAATAAGTCATAATATCCATGTTTTTTAGTCATGATTTTTTTGGTAAAGAATACATGATTTAAAAAAAACCAGCATGGTTTTTTTTAGCACATAAAATATATTATTATCCACATTTTTTAATCATGATTTTTCTGTAAAAAAGATGTTTTTCAAAAAACTGCATGGTTGTTTATGGTAAAACAAAGTATATTAATATCCGTGATTTTTAGTCATGACTTTTTTGTAACAAAGATTAAGATTATAAGATTATAAGTTAGTTTGAGCCTCCCTAACCGCTACAAAAATAGAGCGTATGGAAGAGAGGAAGGAGGAAGACACCATTTAGTATGGAAATAAGAAAATGAGGAATCTATGCTGAAAGGGCATAGAAACAGTAAGATGAGAAAGAAGATCATGAAATAAGATAAAAGTTGAAGAAGAAAGTCAGAGGTGCTGAAAAACATGACAGTAGTGAACCGAAAAAAAGGTGGTCTTCAACATAACAAAAAACATTATATTTCAACAAAAAGAAGGCCTACCTAACTCTCAGCTCGGGCCCTCACATTTTCCCCCTGGGAGTGCTAATTCCCATAGATACAATAGTTGTATCCCCTGAGGGGTTTGTAACAAAAACATTCAAAAAACAGCATGGATTTTTTGGTCACATAAGATATATTTAATATCCATTAGAACCGTACCAGGTCTTAGAATAAAATATCCACAAAGAATCTATTCACTCTATAAAACCATTTGGAGACTAGCTCCATCCTCAGTAAGTCATTCAGTCAAATGTTTTTCAAAGAAACAGTGAAAATTCCTTGTCCATTTCACCAAATTTTACTGAATGAGGATAAAGCTGGTCTCTGAAAGGTTTTATGGAGTGAATAGATTCTTTGTAGGTATTTTATTCGAAGACCTAGTACAGTTCTAATGAACATGATTTTAATATTAACAGCATTCTTTGTTTATAAGTTTCTAAAGACAACTCGATTAAAGAAAAATAACTTTCCTGATATTTATATCCGTGTTTTTTTAGTCATGATTTGTTAAAATGTTTAAAAAAAAAACATTTTTTTGGTCCCATAAAATATAACAGCCATGTTTTTTTAGTAAAGATTTTTCTGTTAAAAAACAATGTTTTAAAAAAACAGCATTGGATTTTTAAGGTCACATAAATATATTAATATGCATGGTTTTTATTCATAATTTTGTATAAATAACATGTTTTTTTAAAAAAAAGCATGGTTTTTAGTCACATCTCTATCAATGACCATAAGTAAAGATATGTTATTATAACACACCATTTTGGGAGTTGAAGGTCATTCACATGTATTGTAAAATAAGTGAAATATCAAAGCATGAAACTGCAGAAAATGAAAAATTTCATAAAACCATGGAAAACCATCAATTAAGTATGGTGTTTTATTTTGTAATTTGACATGAAAACAAATTATTTAATGTGGTTCTTTTTCTTGCTGAGTTATTTTCAGACAAAATATTGGGAAAAAAAACCAAATATCCATGTTTTTTTGGCCACGGTTTTTTTTTTTTGTAAAAAAACGGCGTGGTGTTTTTTTTTAGTCACATCTCTAATCCCCAGGGGATCATGTGTGATAATACACCTTGTGCATAGATTCCAGGTTCCCATAGTTCCGTACTAGATTGTGTCATAATCCTTCATCACTTTAAATACGTTTTTGAGGTAGGGGAGGCTAAAAGTAACTTATAAACAATCATTTCAATAGTGGTAAGTAATCCATCTGACGCTGAATTTATTAGATTTAGGCTATCCTGGTATTGCCTCCAGGATTGCCTTTGTTATGGCCCTAGGACAAATCAATCCAGGCTGCATCCAGAATTGAGTTCCAGTTTGACCTCAGGACCTAATTTTTCTTCAGTGCTGTTAAGTTCTTGGAGTTGATGAACAAAAAACTGAAGTTCACAATGCAAGAGATTTACCATGAAGAATTAAAGTAGGTGACAGAATGTTCTTGCCGTGCTGATTATTTGAGAAACTGAATAACTTTTCTATTTTAATTTATTCATTGAGGATTTAGCACATTGTCATGCACATCTTATTTCTTAATATTGCTTGTAGGGGGGGGGGGGGGGGGGCATCACATTTCTTATTGCAGAGTTTATTTTTGTGTTGATGATAATTATTTGCTTAATGTCATATAAATCAGTAGAGAACACAAGTCATAACCTTATATACTTATTATATGAATATGAACAAAATTTGATAATGAGTTTACCCCTTAGAGGGATACAACATAGGCATGGCTATTCTCAATCGACTTTCTTGTGGCAGAAGTACTGATACAATTTCAAGTACTTGACTTCTGTTTTGATGGAATATAAGAGCAGATGTGACATGTGTTGTCATGGCAGCTGCATAAATCTTTGTTAGAAAACATGTATTGCTTGTCAGCATTATCGTATCAGATGATAAATGAAAATGAGTCAAAACTTCTAACTCAAAAATTAGTTACATTTTATATCCTGTAACCAAATTAAATCTGCTTATTTCTGTGATACAGATCTGGCCAATCTCATTTTTTGTATGTAAAATTTAAACCTTGTTTGTTAAGCTTTGGTTCTGAAGTGTGGATCCATCTGCGGAAGATATCAATGCCATTGTTGACTAATTTAAGGCTCGTAGTTCCTTATTTGCCGGTAGAAATAATGATTTTAACAAGGATGGTGAATCCAACAAGTAGGAATATACATTGTTTTAATTGTTCTCAACTATTGAAAGCCTCGCTTGAAATGAGCGTGTGGGTGGGTAGGCCAAACGAAGTGATGAAATTTCCTCTCGTTGAGTGCTGCATTAAAGAATCAAGACCATCCCATGCAATTAACTGAAGCTACTTTTGCTACTTCATCAGGTGTGTTGGCATTCGGCAAGGTTGTTCAAAGCAACACGGGGTCCTGGCCTCTGCCTCTCGAGGTCCATGTCATTGGAATGGACCGCGGCAACATGGAGTGGGTGAAGTGTATTCTGCCGTCCCTGTACCGTATTGCCCAACCTGACATGGGGTGAGTTGGACTATTTTGAGTTTTTAATTTACTGAACCTCCCCAAAATTTGCAGCGTTGTACTAATGACGCATTGCAAGGCTAGGGAATAAGTTTTCTCCAACTTTATGTAATGAAATTGATAGGGCGCGTGCTAATCAACATTTCGAGGGGCCTGTATGGGGTACAGTTAGCAAGTAAATAGAAGCTGATGTGGGTTGTACTTGTAATGAATTGCGTTGTAATTAATTTTTATTCTTAGGGGAAGGTGGGTGGAGCCAACTTCAGCCAAGCGTCTGTGGTTGGCTCAGAATTGTGACGTGTTAGGGCATTGAGAGTACCCGAGTCTTTCAACTTTTGCAGCCAAATTGAGCCCGATCAGAGTGCGCTATGCTCCCTCCATATATCCTAGCTCCATGATTAGTACCTCCCCACAAGTCAAAGGGTGAGGTGTGCGTGCAAGTCGCTCTAATTTGTTATAATCAAGGGCCTGTAATCGTTATAGTTTTCAACTCTTAATGTATCTTTGCTAGTAATTTTGATATTAGTAAGTGTCCTCAAGTTAGGAAACACAATTTATTGTCTTTCGGAGTCTTAAAATCCCAAATTAATCATTAACGATTGAATGATTAACTAAACAGCTGGAAGAGCACTCAGCGAGCGTGTGCGCACTCTAACGTAGTTAGTAGGTAACTGGCTTCCGTGCTGACGTCACTCTCGCGAGACGGCTATTGGTTACCACAGACATGAGAGAAATCTCAAAAACTGGTTCTCTTCACAGACGGCTATGCTCCCTCCATATATACTCCCTCCACGGGCTCAGTCGTGGAGGGAGCATAGCCGTCTGTGAAGAGAACCAGTTTTTGATATTTCTCCTATGTTTGTGGTAACCAATAGCCGTCTCGCAAGTGTGACGTCAGCACGGAAGCCAGTTACCTGCTGACTACGCTGGGACGTGCACACGCTCGCTGAATGCTCTTCCAGCTGTTGAGTTAATTGTCAATCATTAATTTGGGATTCTAAGACTCCGAAAGATAATAAATTGTGTTTCTTCATTTGATGACACTTAATAATATCAAACTTACTAGCAAAGATACATTTAGAGTTGAAAACTATAAAGATTACAGGCCCTTGAATATAACAAATTAGAGAGCGACTTGCACGCGCACCTCATCCTTCGATTAGTGGAGCGGTACTAATCTTGCTTTCGAAAATGAGAGGGCGAGTTGTAGAGGAGGTGAGGAGGCGAGGAGGAGCCAACTTCAGCCAAGCGTCTGTGGTTGGCTCGCGTGTGGGGCCTTGCCAAGGTCCCAGTCTCCCAACTTTTGCAGCTAATTCGAACCCGATTGGAATCGGCTATGCTCTCTCCAGTATATCCTAGCTCCATGGGCTCAGTGCGTGTCAGACACTCAGCGTGGTAGGGCGCCGCTTATCCAAGCTGCGGTCAAGTGCGAATTTTTTCAATATGACGCGTTTCAAGGACGCAATTGAAATATATGCCTAAGAAAAAACGTATAGCACAGAGTAGCGCAAGTCTGCCATTTAACAGCGCGGTCTTCAGTCGCTGATGATGGAGGTGGTGCTACCCCTCCACTGCAACACCACCTCCACACTGGGACCCAATGCCGGGTGGGCGGGGCTTGGGTCGGCAAAAGTGGCTTCACGCGCTTGACTGGCAAAAGATGGCGATGCCGCCTCCATTCCATTAAAGCTCCTTGATCCAGACATGCACGGATCGCTGAAAGCTCGGTGGCCACTCTGCCAACAGGCTTGTGTGCAGGAATGGGAGGCACATAGCGAGGCGTGCTGGCGGTTATCACCGTGATATTTGCTGAGTGTATCAGGGCCTTAACTGCCAGCGCTGCAAGTGTTGCGTTCAGTTGTGGCAGGCGTCAGTTTGCCGTTACTCGTGCGTTCTTTCAATGACCATCAGCAAGTCACGAGGACAATCTTGTCGCGTGTTGGTGTCTACTTGCCGGCCCTGTGTTGGCTCACGGACAGCTGCGTCTTGCGTTTACCGCACCAAATGTAAATGATTTTCATTTGTCGTTGAAAGAAAACACTTCCAGGGAATTATGAAGACTAATTATGTATGAAAATATACCGTAAGATGTACCTTGAGCTTGGGTAGTATCAGGGAGGAAGTGAGATGGTAGCAAAGCTGTGGTGCGGGAGTTTATGAGCACTCAAGGGTAACGCAGAATGTAGGACATGTAATGTACATATCAACTTGTGCTGCGGTCGTTGCTTAACACTAAACTTTGAATTGCGTTCCAGTTCTTGAGTTATATATCTTCTAATGACAATGTGACTTCAGTTTTTGTATTTTATTGCAGTCATTACTGATAACCAGCAGCACAAGTTCGATTTCTATTTTAAATGCTTTAGGTAAATTTTAGGCAAAACTCAAAAGTGTCTCGATGTGAGACTCCTGGTAAATTATGCCGTCATATTTAATGGCATGGTAATGTTATCACTTGGTTATTTAAAGGAATATTTATATGCCATCACTAGTGTTACCTGTTGGCATTTCTAAGATTGATGTTACAGGACCAAACTCCTGCTCAGTACCTCTCATGCAATGCCTGTCTTCTGCATTTGCCCTTTTCAACACACCCACTCTCACCGCTGGCTCCGTCTCGAGTGACTCGTGGAGAGCAACTTTGTAATCCCATTGTTTTGTTCCAGCGAGTGACTCGTGGAGAGCAACTTTGTAATCCCATTGTTTTGTTTCAGCAAGTGACTCGTGGAGAGCAATTTTTTAATCCCATTTTGTTTCGTTTCAGTGAGTGCCGCGTGTACCTGTCGAAGTTCGACGATGGAGTAGATGTGATGTTCCCCGTGTTGGCTGACCTTAGCAAGAAGTTCTCAACGCAACACCACCTGCACGTTCTTTCAGTTCTTGAGGATCTGAAGTCAGAACTCCAAGAAGCTAAGAAACACAAGATCGCTGTGGAATTCATGGACTTCATGGACTGAATTCGATCGCAATTGTGATCACGTGGCGACCTGCTGGTCACCTACAAGTGGTGCGGTGTTGTGTGCGCTGGAAAACCGCACTGGCATTTCCGCACTTATTTATTTTTTTCATTTTTTATCTATTCACTACTGTAAATGACTCGTCAAAAATGACAGGATTCGATGGTTTCCTTGAATAAATCTCAAGATACGGAAGACAAACGAATATATCCATCCTAATAGAACCCGCGATTAAAAATATTCTTGTACTTGTGCACTGGGGAAACTCGTATTACAGATACGGTCTTTAAGCATCCTTAAGAACGTCATAGCCACACGCTCAAACCAACCCACTTAAATTGAGCAAAATTACTTAACCTATAATCTAACCTAAATAACTTGACCAAAATTTCTACAAAAAATTTCAATAACTAACATTTGCTGTGTAGTTTTAATTTTGGTCTAAATTCAGAAGATGATGGCTTCTTACCCTACAGTGAGATACATCTGTTGTATCTATGGGAATTAGCACTCCCAGAAGAATATGTGACGGCCCGAGCTGAGATTTAGGTAGGCTTTCTTTTAGTTGAAGAAAAAAAATTGTTTTGTTATAGTAAAGACCATCTTTTTTGATTCTCGGCTGTCCTGTTTTTCAGCGCCTACTACTGTTTCATAATCTTATTTCTCAACTCACTACTTCTATGCCTTTTCTGCATAGATTCCGCTTTTCCTTAACTCCGTGTTAAATGGTGTCTTCCTCCTTCCTCTCTTTGGATCGCCTTTGTGGCGGTAAGAAGGCTTAAACTAATGATCTTAGCTGATAGCTTCTTATAATATTTTGTTTAGTTTTATGTTCATCTTAACACTTTGTGACTGCGGCAGGTAAAACTGAAGTGTAACATTCAACTCAAATTTAACATCAATTGCAGTGGGCAATGTTGAAAAAAGCAAACATCAACTTGATCGTGCCTTAATTTAATTTCAAGTATTTATGAAAACTTAGTTTGTAACTACTAGCCGGTGAGCAGCATTCTGAAAACTCTAGCAGTGACCACCGGTAACTCACGTTGCACTCGAAATGTCAAGTCAAGTTACATTTAATTAGCTGTTAGATCGAACCTAGTTAACCTTCAGGTTTTGTTTAATGCTGCTTCAGTAATTGGACATGTACGCCCATTTGAGCGTTATTTTATTTTTGTTCCTGCAGGTACAAAGTTGAGGAAGACATGAATTGCTAAGGTGTAGTATTTTTATGAAGTATTTTATTACTCCTCTGCGTTTTGTCTGTGTTTGTAGTGAAAATAAAATATAGGATTGCTTGAAAACAACGCTTATACCCCAGGCGTTACGTGTGACGCTTGCTAATAGGAAACGAATAAAGCTTGTCGCTCCGCCTGGCTTGTGACGTCACCCTGTGCTGCTGTGAGATGGAGCACCTCGCACCTCTGGCAACTTCCAGAGGAGGTTGGTTGCGCCTCGTCTGCATGTCCCCATCTGAGGCTGATATGTGTGCAGTTCTTCTTGAAACTCTTGTAAACGCATTTTCTAGCGCTCATTGTAAACACGCATCACATCTTGTCGCGCTCATTGTAAAGACGCCTCGCATCTTGTAGCGCTCCATGTAAACGCGCCTCACATCTTGTAACGCTCCCTGTAAATACACCTCACATCTTGTAGCGCTCCTTGTAAACAAATCTCGGTACAGTTTGCCCGTGTTGCAGCAGTGCGGTAGCAGAGATACAGCCTGTGAGGGAAGTCGCTGTGCATATTTGTGGCCTTAGTTTTGTTGCACATCGCGGAGCAACGCGTGGCGTTGTTGCTGAGCTGTTTGAGGCAGGAGCAGTGCACGATGCCTAATGCAGAGGAAGGCGGCTGGCATTGCTTGTAATTGTCAGTCATATTTGTCTCCGGAGTTCAATAACGTATTGGAATTTGTTTATACATAAGAGCTTTAAGTAGACGGACGCTCCGAACATCCGGTATGAAGAAGCTGGACAAAGTGAAAGAAGCATCTTTGCGAATGAAAGTTTCATTGTTGAATAGGGCCAGTGAATGTGGTTATTCTCTCACATCTTTATGAGGACTTGGCACTTCTCGGGGATGTGATGAATGGCTGAGTATTGACATCACAATAAGAATAAGCGCCGAGAACGGAGCTCTTCCCTTTAAAGTAAACGCAATTCACATTCTGGTACGTCTGCCTTCTGTACGATGGTGTACGATCGATAACATCAAATGTTGGAACGCTGAACACATTCGAGGCACAATAGTCTGAGCTTTTTCAAATGAAGCGCTGGCTTCTAAGTAACGAAGAGAGTGGAGAGTGGCCTTTGCAGACACTGGTGACACGTCGTCGCTCCTGGCGCGTGCCATGCTGTTTCTTTTACTTCGTGGTTCATCTCCATTCCGAGACTTTCCTCAGCGAACCTCTTGCTACTTTAGCGGAGACAGTGACGGTTAGAGGTGACGATGCGCTCGGAACAAGTTTCCGTGAAACAGTAGGGGCAAACGCACTCGTGGAAGACTCATCAACATCATGAAGGCTTGGCTGTAAATCGCTCAGAGAATCGATAAAAAAGTCTGCGCTGGTTACGTGACATGCTGTGATCCAGTCGTATCAGAATGGCCCGTAGCACACAACGAACTGTTGGGATTTGTTAGCTAGATTAATGTTGTATCAAAACACCTTTGACACCTGAAGGTAAATCCCTTTGTCAATATCACTTTAGTTTATACAAAATTCTAGATGTCGATGTAAATTTATTGAATATTTTAAATGTAAAATTTAGATACCTGTGGCTGATTCACGCTAGCATATTTTTTTATCTGAACTTCGATCAAGACGTGACCACAGCTGACCTCAGGACGCAACAAGTTTTAGCGTCAGATTCCTCGCCAACCTACCACTGTTCACTTCATCTAAACTTCAGTGCCGTGCAAGCGCAATTATGCAACGTAACGTTTTCGGTTGCATTTCGGCCCAGGTTCGCGTGCTGTGCCACTGTTTTGCGCGCTGGAACATCGTCACCGACTCTGTAGGCTGCCTGTCCGGAGGGACCCGTGGATGTGTGGGAGCTTCTCGGACCGCCGCATTGATGGCCCAGACTGGGTAACCGTGGAGTGTGCCAGGAACACTTTTGCGTTGTATCAATTGTGAACTTTAATGTTCTGGTCCTCTGAGCAAGAACCTGATAAATCTTTCACTTTAATGCCGTGTTTTGTATTGACCAACGTGTAGTTGTTCATATTTCAAATTTAGACGTTCAACTACTTGTGCCACCACTGTAATTTAGTAAAAATTGTTCTTCTTAGGCGTAAAAGTGTGCGCTGGATATGAGATGCCAGGAGGGAGGAGTCGAAGTGGCCTCCAGTTTGAGATAAATCTTTCATTAGAGTCCTTGACTTTTCTTCAACTTCCATTATTCTGCGCATGGCGCTGTAGACAGGATCTACTAAAACTCCCTCTCGTCGTGGTATATATCCTGATAGGTAGTTGGAGTGACTGTGGTGTCTTTTTGTTACCGTGTTGTCATGTGCTTTCGTAAGCTTCTGTGGTTAGATTAGGTGAACGTAGGGTGAGGATCTCAATTAATTTCCCTTTTACATTTGATTTTGTTTGTCAAATGAAATTTAGTTCTTGTATATTAACGAATTCTCAATTTGTGAGGTTAGCTGCCTTATTTTCAATTAGTGAGGCTAGCTGCCTAATTTTCAGTTCGTGAGGTTAGCTGCCTAACTATCAATTTGAATTTCCGCCATTATAAGTGCTTTATCAGCATCATGGCCAGAGTAGAAACTCAATCAGTTGATGTCTCAATGGCTCTCAGAGCTGGAAAACGCGAGTCTGCTACGAACACTGTGCAGAAAGTTGGTAAGCTATTAGCAGGCAAACTTAGCCTTCTTGAGTGTAATTTTCATATTGAAAAACATGGAAGTTTGCATTCTGATTTGTATAGCATGGAGAGAGACATTTCTGTGGTAAAAGGTGCAAGATGGGTCTTGGTCACAAACCACGTATCTTGCGAAGGCAGAGATTAATGAGCAGTACCTTGACAGTTTGAGTTTTCCATTGTCGCTCTGAAATCACGTCTTGCTTCTTTGTCGCCTGTCCAGTCTGCTCCTTTTCAATTAGGATCAAATCATAAAGTAGCCTTGCCCAATATTGAGTTGCCATGTTTCGATGTTTAACCAGAGTCTTTTAACAAATTAATTGTGTCGTTCGAGAATCTAATTGTTAATTATAATTAATCTTCGAGAAATTCTCTTACTCATCGAAACAGCTCACTGGGCCTGCTAAAAAGTTTACAAGTTTGAAAACTGGGCCTGCTTTAAGTTATAACGAATGAAATTTTGAAAGTGCTAAAGAGCTTCTGAACGAAGCCTACTCAAACAAACTCGATCAGCAGTTCTCAAGGATTGCCCAACTCTGTAGTCCTGAGATTAAGTTCAGGTTCGGCTGATGCTTACACTTAGGAAAGGCTCGATCACTTGACGAGCAGATTAACTCCCTTGAGATAACTGCTGACGTGTTTATTCAATAATTTATGTGACACAGTTTAACAGTTTGAATGATCAATTTAGAAAGCAATTCCTTTCAATTACGCATGAGAGTCGTCTTTCATGGTCTAAAATAAAGTAAGCTATTTTCGAAGCGAATTCTCGCTATATTGAAGCAGAGAAAATCTGCTGTTTCTGAGCGTACATCTACGTCAGCTGCGACGTTTGTGAAAGTTCCTATTACTCCTAAGTTTACTTGTACGCTGTGTACTTACGATAAATGTGAAGAAAATTGTCACAAATTAGTCAGTGTTGGAGATATGCCGAAACAGAGGCTCAAGTTAAGATACTTAGATCTATTAGCGGCTGAGTAGTGTGCGGATTTACTAACCACGCAACAAAGTCTTGCTCTTTCAAGTTCATGAACTGTTTGAAGTGTGGTGGCCCGCACATGTCCTAGCTTTGCTTTACGGATTGTAAAACAGTGTCAGATGTCACAAATCGCACGAATAATGATAAATTTGGTATAAAGATTACGGCTGCAAATTTAGTTCCGACCGTTTCAGTGATAACTGATTCTTATGATGACGTGATCTTACCTACTGCTACGGTGTATGCCAAGCGAAAAAAAGGTAAAACTGCCATGAGAGTATTCAAAGACAATGGCTCTCAAGCAACTTTTGTCAAAGGCACTCCTAAGTCTATTCTTAAAGTTCTAAATTGCGTGAAGATTAAAATTAAGGTTATTAGTTAGTTTAAGCCTCCCTATCCTCAAGAAATGAGATCCAAAGAGAGGAAGGAAGAAGGCGCCATTCAGTATGGAGTTAAGGGAACTTGGAATCTATGCAGAAAGGGCTTAGAAACCGTAAGATGAGAAAGAAGGTCATGAAACAAGATCAAAGTTGAAGAAGAAAGTAGTAGGTGTTGTAAAAACAGAACAGCAGTGAACCGAAAAAAAGTTGGTCCGTAACAAAACGAAACCCATGTTATTTTAACAAAAGGAAAGCCTACCTAACCTTCAGCTCGGGCTCTCGCACTGTCCCCCTGGGAGCGCTAATTCCCATAGATACAATAGTTGTATCCGCCTGAGGGGGTAAAGATTAATATCAAAGGCGTATACCCTGAAACCATGTAAAGCTCCTGTTGTAGAATTTCCTGTGGATGTTCCTGGTCAAAGACTAAAAAATATCGATGCAATTTGTGTGCCCACCTTGAAATACGGAATTTATTGCACGTGGATTGGTTAAACTTGTGAACGAGCTTGAAAGTAAAGGAATTAAACTAGCAGATATAAAACTTAACTCGGATTCTGTCGACAATATCTCTATTTTGTTGGGGAGTGACCAAAGCCATATTCTACCCTTGGTTCAACATAATTTTAAAATTGCAAATAATACGTTTTCTGTCATGTACGAAACTCCATCTGGTGTAATGTCTGGTGGTGTTGCCGACTATGTGTCTAACATTGCAGCCATACCAATTTTTTTGTGCAAGAAGGATTGACTATCATTCTGGACGTCTCAGAATCGTTGAATGATATATATTTTCAGTTAGTAGGAGTTCACGATGAAAATGAATCTTAAATTACTGGCCAAAATCAGTATTTGCTCAGTAAAATTCTAGTAGAAATTGAACGTGATCCTAGCACTGGAAGGCTTGTGGTGCCAGCTTAGTGGAAAACAGAGCTTGAGCATTTACTTTCTCATAATTTAAAACTTGCTGCTTCAATTTTGAAAACAAGTCACAGGAAACTTTCTGTTGCTAAATTGAGACAGTATGATGCTGTAATCAAAGAGCGAATACGCTCTAAAGTTGTTGAAGAGGTAAATTTGAGTGCTCAAGCCAATAAAAACCAAATACCATTTTTACCACACAGCACCATCTTCAGAGAAGCTCCGAAATCCACAAAATGTAGAATAGTGTTTTTATCAAATTTGAAAGAATCTGTGTCATCCAATTTGTCGCATAATCAGATCTCGAAGCCAGGTGTCAATTTAAATCATAAATTACAAATCACACTCATGTTGTTGAGGTTCGATAATAATTTAGTAACGTTTGATTTACATAAGGAATTTCACCAGCTTCTGCTACGCGATGATGATACTTTAAAACTTGGATTTTTGTGGTTTCGGAATGTAGCCGAAAATGACTTTACTGTAATTGGATATAAAATGTGTCGTGTGCCCTTTGATATGAAATATTCAACTTTTTTTGTTAATGATTTCTTTGTATTATATTCTTGTTCAAGATTGTTCTAACAATTCCGATGATGTCCAGGACATAAAGTTGTCACTCTATGACTTAGCGTACGTAGACAATCTAGCGTACACGCACAACTCGGAGTCTGCTCTAGTGGACTCAGTTGATGTAGCTAAAGGGACTTTAGAAGGTTACGAATTTTTTTTTTGCAGCTATTTGCAAGTAACTCTCCCTGCTGCCGTGCGTTCTTCAGAAATAATTTGAATGAAGAGCTTACGGACTCCGTCCATGTAACCTCTTCCTTCTTTTCCCACCCAAACGTGACCATGGATTATAAGTTAATACCTACGGAAATATAATGCATTACCATCTACTCAATTTAACTCCCTACTGAACTTGTTCTTTCGGTTTTAAACGAAAATTTAAGTCCTAAGTGTGCGCAATTTTTACGTTCAAAAATAGAATTCTCAAGCGCTAACCTTCCTCGTGAATACTGCGCAAACTAGAAATTTGAAATCTACACGTACATGAAAATTTGAGCACTTCTTAAAGATAAAAAACAGCGCAATGAAATGCACATAATACTTCAGTCATATTCATTAACAGCTTATTTAAGAATTGATTGTCATTACTGCGCTAAACTGAATTACAACACGCTATTTGACGCAAGAAAATACACTTGGTACAGTTTAATGGACTAAGTAGTTTACAAGTTAAATTATACTGGTGGAACTAGAATTTGGCTCTAACTATTGTAGTTAGAGCTAAAAACAAACTAAACGAACTAATCAGAATAAAATGTTCGATTTGTTCAAGGAGCACTTACAGAAAATCCGCAAATCTCTGCAAGAAAAAGTGGATTATGTCGCGATACGTGAAAAATGGTTATTAATCACGTACGCAGGAGGATTCTCAACCTCCACAAATCAATAATAATAGTACACCTTTGTGTTCGCATGCCACCCATTCAACTGGCATGGAAAATAAAAGAATTGAAAGATTAAAATGGGTTTTATTTAATAAACACGTGGATAAAAAAAATGTGAACACATAAATATCTCAATGCAATGATTAAAAGAATACGGGTGCAACAAATGAAAGGTACGCTTGACCTCACCAACCTAAAATTTACCATGGAATGCTCACCGAGAACATCAATAGTCAATTCTCAAGCGCTAACACAATATACGAATGCACAAAAATTGATGCAATTCCTCAGGCACCATAAAAGCACGAAACAAAGAGGACAATACATGGCGGTTGACCTTGACTTACACAAGGTATCCAAAAAGGTATGAACATTTCGCATTGTATCGAATTAACTCAAACACCAATTTCACTACACAGCGCGCCATTTTGAATTTGCTCTGATCAGTGTGCTACTTCGTATCTAAACTTGCACCACTGTTACCACTTTCAAGAATCTCAAAAACCAATAATTAGGTACTTGCACTCTGCTGTGCATGTGGTTGGCGTCAGTTCAATACCGCTTCAATACTGCTCCCCTTGATGGAATTTTCACTGTTCCCTTAACCAATTTTACTGGTGCCGAACTGTGTTATAATCATTTGTATCTTAAAGGGAGCAGTCTATAGACAAGGATATTTGATAAGGATTACTTGTCCATAACAAGTATTCCAGCCCACCCACACCTTCCCGTGGTGGTACCGTTAGTATACCCACTAGGAGTTGCATCTCATTACATATTGTTTATGTAAATTGGCAACATAGTGATCATAAGCTTATTTATACGAGTGTTGTCCGTGGGTAGAACCGACGTGGGGGGCGCCCATTAACATCTGGGTTTTTTTTTTGTTAGCTTTGCGTATTTATTTTCATTCTGTATCTTGTAAGGGAGAAACAAACTAAAACTAATGAAGTATTATAAGTAAAACACGTGATCCTGGTCCCGGGGGGTCAGTGCCCCGAGGACTAGGGACAATGGCAAGGGGCGGCAGAGGATCGCGACCCAACCAGAGGAACTCTGCGGGGGAGCAAAAGAAGTCATCCGCCATACCCAACGAGGTAAAATCGACCAGGACGCCAGTAAAAGGACATGCAAGTGGACCTAAGAGCAGCACACCCCTCAGTTCGACCTCTGCAGCGGGCGCAGGCCGTCAGACTGGGAAACGGGAGCACGAGGGGGGCATGTCTGCTCGAATCACCGACATCGAGAACAACATCGACGAAGTCATGGAGTGCTTGGATGGGGTGCTGCCGGAGCGTAATGTCGCTAGGTTAAATACAACGAGCCATGCCTCTGGTACGCCCAACCTAATCTCCAATGAAGAAAGAATCGAAAAGCTTGAAAACACCATTAAAGAAATTACAAAATTACTATCCTCCTTATCTTCTTCCGGAGGACTGAAGAGCTCAACCAACCCTCCAAGACAGAAAGAAAAAATCAAGTACATTCCTTTGGATACTACGAAACAGCCGCCACCACCTCCAGTATTCACACGCTTTTACAGCATGAAGTTTGCGCAGGAAACAAAGCGTGCAATTGACCCTTACTCGATTAAAAAGTTAATATTTGCCCTGACAAAATTGCCACCGAAGTCCATAACCACCAGCGGAAAAGACAGCTTCACCCTTGAAGTAAGGAACGAGAGCCAAGGCCAAACACTCATGACTATCACACACATAAACTCAACACCATGCAAGGTCCTCCCCCACCCAAAACTCAACAAATCAAAAGGACTTATCTACATTAAAGAATATAACATGGAAAACTTCACTGAATTTGCAGCCGGACTGAAAGAAAATTACAACATTAGCGATGTAATAGACGCAACCTTCATCAAAACCAAATACGAACAGACCAGCGCACTAATCATAGAATTTAACTCTGAAACTCCTCCCGATTACAAATATATACCGGGTGAGAGGTCCGATACAAGGGTATATCCGTACATCGAGAAACCCATGCAATGTACAAACTGCCAAATGTATGGACACACCAAGAAACGGTGCACCCGAGCGCTCACTTGCGGAAAGTGCGGAGTGGAGGGACATAGCAGCGACCAGTGCCTGGCAGCGGAAGCTGTGTGCTTCCACTGCCGAGGTTCCCACTGCGTCAAGGACAAAGCATGCCCGAGACAAGTTGAAGAAGAGCAGATACTTGCCATCCAGAACAGCCACAAGGTTGGAAAACGCCGCGCCAGACAAATGCTCAACGGCCCAACGAACGTGCCTGAAAAATCTTCACTTCTACATCCCACACATTTCAAACGCACATTGGATCCGAAAGAAAAACGTAAGATGTCTCCGTGGGTTCTCGAAAAATGCCTTCAGGTCGAGTTGGGCGACAAGCCCAAGCGAATTACCTCCCAAGATGAAAACTCTTTTATTATTGAGGTAACCGGTAAACAGCAAAGCATCCAAATCTGTAATATAACATCCCTAAACAATATCCCAGTCTCCATATCTGAACACCCACACTTCAACTTAGTCAAAGGACTCGTGTATCTGTACGAGTATGATCTGTCTGACTTCGACTGCTTTCGAGAGGGGCTGATAGCGGACTACGGACTGTACGACGCGGTGAAAGCAACCTGGATCCGACCAAAGAACCCTCTCTCTCAAGCACTTCTACTCACTTTCAGACAGGACCTCTCTGAGTACATTACCATCCCTGGTGAACAATCTCAAACAAAGGTACTCCCATACGTGCCACGTCCCATGTTTTGCAAAAAGTGCCTCGAATACAACCACACGCAGAAACGATGCCCCAGCAATGTAGTGACCTGTGCTAGGTGCAACAATGCAAACCACGATAGTGGGGATTGCACCAACACCAAAATAGAATGCCACAACTGCAGCCAAGATCACTTCTCAGGATCTTACAAATGTACCGAATTCAAATATCAGCAGGAAATTCTCACCATTCAACACAAATACAAACTAACCAGAGCCCAAGCAAAAGTTAAACTGGACTCAGAACAACCAAACTATCGCCACAGCTATGCTGCTGCCGTAACGTCAAACAGCTCAGAAGCACCCAACCGACAGCCACCCGTCTCTCGGGAACAAGAAGCAGTAGCAGCTCCCACAGCTACCCCATCCGGTCCCTCTAAGCCCCAGAGTCCTATAATCTCCACACGGAGGAAGAGAAAAAACTCCGAGGATCAAGAAAAACCCACCGAAAAGAAACAAGTAACTGAAGCAGTTTGTGTCGATCCATCCACTGGAGAAACGTATACAACCCCTATCCAAATCATATCAAACTACGACTCTGCAATGAGTGATAGCGAAATCACAAGCGAGAACAATCCGACCGTAAGAAGTGAAACAAGAAAAATCTACCAACAGTATCAAATGGAAACTCAACTAAACCAAAATGAATAGTGCAGCTAGCGCGATGCAGTGGAACTGCCAAGGTGTTCGGGCCAAAAAAGACGAATTATTACAACTAATCAGCCTTCATAAACCGTTTATAATTGCTCTCCAAGAAACCAAACTGTGGCACAACTGTAACTTCTCAATACCTCAGTACGTTCTGCTCGCCAAGCATGGACACTTCAATGTCACACCCCATGGAGGAGTTGGCCTTTTAATCCACGAATCCATTCCCTTTCAGGAAGTTCCCTTGACTTCAACCATGCAAGCCATCGCAGCTACCGTCCAACTCACTCAGCGAATAACTTTTGTCTCGCTTTACAGCTCAAGAAACCACACCTTATCTTTACAATTGTTGAACGAGTTATTGGTCCAACTGCCTCCTCCAATCATTTTGATGGGCGACTTCAATAGCCACAACACAATCTGGGGATGCCAAACTACAGATGCCCGGGGCCGTCTGGTAGAAAACTTCATCAGCCAACATAACCTGACTTTACTCAACACGGGAACTCCGACTAGAATATCGTACAACTCTGAATCTGCAATAGACCTGACCATAACTTCTCCTCGCCTTGGTGCTGACCTATTATGGAACGCATCCGAATCCCCAGAAGACAGCGATCACTGCCCTATTGTACTGAAACTAATAAATTCACCGCGCAACGAGATGAGACGCACCGTGTGGAACATCAGGAAGGCAGACTGGACGTCGTACAAGGCCCACCCTAGGTGGGAGGAGCTCCAGATACCCGATGAAGCTACATGTGCCGAAGCCCTTGAAACATTCACCAGTACATTGACAGCCGTAGCAAATGAATGCATCCCTACAATCGAACTAACAACCTTTTTTCCGAAACCCTACTGGAGTGCAAGACTTACAGAAACGCGCAATAATAGAGAACGCCTCTACCAAAGATATAGACAAACAAAATCCGTGCAGAACGCCCTGTGTTGGAAAAGAGCTAGAGCCATCCGTAGAAACCTACTGCGAGAAGAAAAACGTAAAGCATGGATTTCACTCGCCAATACCTTCACAAAAAACACACCAATCAGCTCTATATACGAAAATGTCAGAAAAATCAAAGGAAAACTGCAGCGGCATGTATCAATTTTGAGAGATAACAGTGTGACATACTCGACAGTACCAGATATAGCAAACAAACTAGCAGAAACTTTTAGCCATATCAGCAGCACGGCCAACTACCCTCAAGAGTTTATACAAGAAAAATTACGAGCAGAAGCTAGCGAAATCGATTTCTCGTCTCACAATAGCGAAATGTACAACGAAGTATTCTCCTCTGCCGAACTCGACGCCGTTTTGGACAAGACAAAGAAAACATCACCTGGAGCAGACGGAATCTCATATGAGATGTTGAAACACCTCCCAAAACAGGGCAAAGAACTTCTCTTGTCCCTCTACAACAAGCTGTGGCTCCAAGGTTACTTCCCACCCAGTTGGAGAGAAGCAGTAGTCATCCCATTTCAAAAACCCGGAAAGTCTACCTACTCACCATTAAACTACAGGCCAATTGCATTAACAAGCTGCCTCTGGAAGACTCTAGAACGACTCATCAACAATAGACTCCTTGACCATTGTGACATGCACGGCTACCTGACCAATATTCAATGCGGCGGCCGCCCTAACCGATCCACAATCGACCACCTAATCCGTCTGGAAACTACTATCTGAAAATCCTTCAGCCACAACGAGCACTTCATAAGCATATTTTTTGACCTTAAAAAGGCATACGACACCACGTGGAAGTACGGAATTATGCGAGACCTCTACAATCTACACCTCCGTGGACGACTCCCTTCCTACATAAAACAGTTCTTGCAGCATCGTACCCTCAGAGTACGGCTAAACAATCACCTATCGGACCCATTTCCACAAGAAGAAGGTGTCCCTCAAGGCTCCGTCTTATCAGTAACCCTCTTCATCATCAAAATTAACAATATTGCCTCCATGATCCCAAAAGATCTACGGTATCACGCATCGCTCTACGTAGACGACTTCCAGCTCGGTTACCACCACAGCGACCCCAAAATTGTCCAAGCCAAACTCCAAGAGTGCGTCGACAGGGTGGCGCTCTGGACCCGGACTAACGGCTTCTCCTTTTCAATGGATAAATCCAGAGCTGTTCACTTCATTTCTCTACCGGGCATTCATTTATCACCGTCACTCAAAATTGGAAATCAAAATATAGAATACACCGATGAAATAAAATTCCTTGGGCTAACATGGGACCGCAAACTGACATGGAAGACCCATATCACCAACATAAAAGCAAGCTGCCAGAAAAGCTTGAATATGCTTAAATCTATCGCCTCGCACGAATGGGGTGGAGACCAAGCAACTTTGCTCCACCTATACCGACTATTCATCCGGCCAAAATTAGATTACGGTTGCATAGTTTACTCCTCTGCTTCGTTATCTATACTCAAACAGCTTGACCTCATCGTGAATGATTGCCTACGACTAGCTACAGGCGCATTTAAATCAACACCGATCCCTAGCTTACAAGTAATTTCCGGAGAGATGCCCCTCAAGCTGCGAAGACAGCACCTCTCGCTAAAGTATCTCTACAAAATAAAAAGCCACCTGTCAAACCCAGCGCGCAACTGTGCCATACGGCCTATCGACAGAAGACTGTTAAATAATAAACAATACTCACCGCCTTTTGCCGTTCGCACTGTCGAACTCACAGAATCTCTCGATCTCCAGGAAGCCCACATAAAGCCTGCCTTCTCGTATCGGCTACTGAGTATCACTACACCCACATGGAGAACCACCCTCGCCGAAATAAACATAGAACTGACTTTTTACAAGAAGGAATCTACCCATCCAGCCTTGTACATCAAGGAATACCAGCGACTGCGGCGCGAGGAATATCAAGAGCATGTCCCGATCTTTACCGACGGTTCAAAGTGCGACGGAAGAGTCGGCGCCGCGGCACTGTGTGGCGGTACGAGGGAGATGATGTCCCTTCCCGGAGTTGTATCAATTTTCACTGCAGAACTCCACGCTATCGAAATAGCTCTACAAATTATCCGCGGCCACAACAAAGAGAGATTTGTAATCTTCTGTGACTCCTTGAGTGCCCTCACAGCACTGCAAAATAAACGCACCCCCCATCCCCTTGCGCGGCATCTCATACATCAAATCGATAAACTAACCCAAGACCACAAAACAGTCAAACTCTGTTGGATCCCGAGCCATGTCGGCATCGAAGGCAACGAGGCAGTTGACAAACTCGCTAAAACAGCTGCACTTCGACCTGCAGAATATGTCATGACCTTCTATGGAGACTGGTTCCCAATCATAGCTAGCAAAATACGTGCCCTATGGAAAGAAAACTGGCATCGGGATAGAAACTTCTTATTCAGCATTCAACCGGATCCCAATTCTTATAAACGAGAAAATCTAACCAGAAGAAACGAAGTAGTACTGAGCCGCTTGCGATGTGGACACACACATCTCACACACGGATACTTAATGAACAGCACAGTCCAAGAACCCCCGCCCGGTTGCCCTCTTTGTTTGGGGGCTCGCCTCACCGTACATCACATCGTCATGGACTGCCCAGCCTTACACAACGCAAGACGCCGTCACATAAGTCTATTTGCCGCTGACCACCACCCGCCTCTCACAATCAGAGACCTGCTGGGTCATGAAGCCCCTATCGCCGAACTTATGGAATACCTTCGCAAAATCAACGCGTACGACCTCATATGAATTATACGTGCTCCTGCCAGACGAGTATACTGTAAACCGGCTATTGCCATCGAATTTCAAGCATATGGAACAGCACACCCGTGGACCTATAAGAGTCAACTATCGTACTAATTGCCCCATTTCCGACGTGCACTGAGACGAGTGCTCGACACCACACCGACCGAGAGCACTAACATTAATTAATCCAGTTGCCTGTAGCAGGTCTCGTCACTCATAATGTGATCGCTTAGCCGATGTGTGATTACCTAGCTAAAGCTAGGGAGGTCCATAGTTGCAAGTTGCTGGTGACCCTGGTGGAAACGTAACCCTAAACTTATTATTATTATTATCCACTTGATGCTTGAAGGATTCGCGCAAGGGGTGATCAATCCGTCTCCGTTGTTCCTTCGCTCTCGGAGGCAGTGCTGATATTCGACGGTGCTGTACTCCGAGTTCCCATGAGTTTAAGCATCGTTCACTGAGCACCAGACCGCTCGACCGCTACAGGACTCGCAGCGCGTGGCATTCTTGCAGACTCTGACAACTGTGCGGCTTCAATATTTTTCGCTGAAGTTGCTTGTGAACCCGGTATTGATGCAGAAGTATCTCGAATGCTACATGATGCACGGGTACTGGGCGGTTTCCTCCGTGAGGCTGAGGTGTGTGCAAACAGTTTTTCAGTATCGGTCACTAAAAATACTGCATAAAGAAAACGGTTGGATAAATTCTTTTGAAATTTTGTAAAGATATAAAACAAATATTAAGAAACGAAATTTGACTTCTCAATTCTTTTAAGTTTAATAGTTTCTGAATTACAGCCCATGAAAATTGGGTATCCTTTTTTTGAACTCCCTGTACATAAGTGTACGAGTGGAAAAAACATTACGGTATTTAATTATGGTCGATAGAGCCATTTCTTTTATCACCAAATTAGCTTGGTGATTAAAATAGAGCTCCTCTTATTTTACTTAAATTATTCAAGGAGAGGTGACGAGCGTATCAATGACCAAGCTTTCACTGCATCTGAACCTTCAATCTATTTTTATTTCACGAATACCAAACAAAATTCAGAGTCCTATTGAAATTCTTAGGTTAAATATGCTTTCACACATTTAACATAAAAACGTGTATCACAAATGCGCTTTTCTATTTATAGGAGCTTAAACTTTTAAAAGTTAGAAACAAAAAATACATGAATCAACGCGCTTATTTTATTATCATGACCGCAATTTTTGCCTGTTTGCCAGCGACTATTGAAAATTTTAATCGGCATCGCTGAAAGTAAACGATGAGCGCGTTTATGATCCAGGATTATTTTCCTCACGAGTGTCACATAATATTTAAATCTCAGGAATTGGAAAAATTGGAATATGTTTACCTCTTGCTCTCCATATGAATAATAAAATATAAGAAAAATTCGGGAGACTTAGACGCCGGTATCAAACATACGCTGATCACCCACTCCCTTAAGTTCGAGAAATCGGAGAATAACATTTTGTACTAGCAACCAATGAAATTTGTGCTTCCCGAACCTATTCGGGAAATGGTAGCTATTCTCAAATTTGTCCATTGCACTAGACTCAAGAAACAATCTAATACCGTACCGTTTGTGGTAAATAAATTGTTTGAATTGTTCACATTGTTTAAATGGCTTCAAATGTTTAAATTGTTTAAATGTTGATCGAACAGTACTGAGTTCCGTCATTTTTTTACGAGCCGCATTCAGAAGTTTTAAAATAACATCATCAATGCAAATAAGTGTAACGCGGTGTAATTTCACATATATAATGAACCTTTATGCATTTCTCTTATAGAAGTGTTTCGACATTGAAGGTTTTGTAACTTTTCAAAGAATATTATGAATACTGTTGAGTGCAAAATTCGACGACTGTTTTATTCCAAAAATATTCAATGTGCATTTCAAAAAATGTCTTACATTTAGAAATACTTTCATCTCCCTACTATTCATAGGTTATTAAACAATCTGGCTGGCAAGTGGGAATTGTGTTGTATTTCTTCGTTTAGCACGAATAATAGCTATGACCTTTGAAAATAACATACGTGAGGTAGAATTTATAATATTTTGTTTATGATCGACTACGTGCGACTCGTAAATTCAGGTTACTTGTGTAGGGTCAGGTTACTTGTGTAGGGCCAGGGTAATTAAAATACAGCTGTGTTGAACGGAAATGAAAAGGGCTTAAAGGAAAAATGTATACCTCCTCACCGTACATCGAATACAATAATTTTGAGGTGCACGAATTGAATGAGAGGAGTTATGTAACTTGTGCATATTCGTGTTGGATGAACATTTTCAGAACTGATATTTTAATTCGCAGTGATGAGATACCCTTCTATACATCGAAAGTGTTTAATGAACAACGTTCTCGATGCATGCAAATCGTGTAACTCCGACACATTTCAATATCGTGCTATCTTCTGTGTTGTGTTCGGTGGCACACGGGAGATATCAACGAGCGTGGTCCTGAATTTTTTTCCCAGAGTAGAAAACGTTTTTGCACTCACACTGCTACTGTGGAATGATAGAAAGTTTGCTCTGTCCAAGTGTGGACGAATTTATGTCCGATCGTGATCCTAACGATTAAAGGTGCTTAAAAAATGTTATGACATCGCGTACGTCGCGACGTTCGTTCAGCACGACCGCGTTAAGATTCGAAGGACATAAATAAGGAATAAAGGAAAAAATCAATGCTGCGAGGACATCTAATGAACATTGTGAACTTCAGAAGAGACTTGAAAACTGAGTCGACCAACGCAGTGGCATTCTATTTGACAAGATTCTATAAAAAACATCTTGAAGTAAAATAACCTGCAGGGTCACACAAATTGTTTAAAGCATTAGATTGTAACATAATTAGTTCATTTCAGTAACCTCTGTAATCACTGCATCGTATTCATTTTTCACGAATTTTTGGGAAATATTCTACAGGAAATTGACATTTATAGTGGATCGTATCCACAATACTGCTCTCGACAAGGTTTTATTTTACCTCACGTTAGTGCTAAAAGCAGCGAAATGAATTTTGCCCCGTGTTGATGCTGAAAAAAGCATGCTGAATTAGCAGAACGTGGACGCTGACCACCTAGCAACCAAACAAGATATTTAAATTTTATAAGCATGCTAGATACCTGGAGTTGGATCAGGTACTTACTGGGCTTATTTATCATTGCATAATTTATCATTTACCACGCTAATAACATAGGTAAAACTTCTAAAAGTTAGCTAAAACATTTTTTGTACCTCACACAGACACGGACGTCTACATAATATTCTGCTCGTTCCTTCATTAATTACTCCGTACGTTACGCTTTCGTCCGAGGTTGCGGTATCATGGATACCGAATTCCTCATTGTAACCAAAAAAATATCGCCCTCACATGCATTGATATGTTTGAAATTTGACCATGATACGCTTGGTGAGGATAAGTTAGGTTAGGTAAGGATATGCTAGGATATATTAGGTTAGCATATGTCAGGTAATACTGACAGAATTTTTTCAAGGGTCCACCTAGCTTAACGATGACATTGTCCATGCAGTTTCCACGGGTCTTGCTGGGAAGAAATATCCTGCATAAAATGAGCATTTGTTGCAAACCATATCACGAGTACAGCTCAAAAGCTGCCAGTATTATACCATTTCAATTGATTAAATTGTCTGCAACTATTTTTCTACGCTATAGGGACAAAACCGGGAAAAATTTGCCAAAGGATTTGAATTTGATTCATTTTCTTTCTGCAAAAACAGCATGTGTGGAGCATTCAAATTGATACGTAGAAAAAAACTATCCATCTTAGAAATAGCTTAAAGTAATTGATAAATGAAAAGAGATGCTTTTACCTGAACTAGTTTCTCGCATTTTTCTCTCACTTGAAAATTCTTATTTTTAATTTAGTTACTCAATAAAAGTATGTTTTTAAATGATTTTTTGAAAACTTTTTTTAACGTAAACTATTTTAAAATGCAGATCAAACCAGAAAGAGATCAATGAGGCTCAATTTAAATTGTATAATTAACCCCAAATTTGCATGCGTTTGCTTATTAGTAACATGTAAGTCTACATTAAACTCCAGTATTATTTTAAATTTGTTTAATTTTGAACTATTTTCAGCAATTTGTGGTTAAACAATAGCAATTGAAATTGACTCTCGAAAACTCTCAGGGCGATGCAACTGTTGTCTATGGGAATTAACGCCTCAAGGGAGGGAAATGTGAGGTTTTGAGCTGATAGTTGAGTATACATTCTTTTAGCAGAAATGAAATATGTTTACTCTCTTCTTCAACTCACTGATGTCCTATTTTTCAGCACCACTGACATTCTTTTTTAACTTTTATTTTGTTTCATGACCATCTTTCTTAACATACGGTTTCTATGTGCGCGGTTTCCTGTGCGGGAACGCACATTGTGCATAGATTCAGCGATTCCTAAATGCATGCTAAATGGCACATCCATCCTTGCTACTTACGTGAAATCGTAACTCTAATTCTTCCTGCCGGTGTGTACGGGTTTTCATGGGCGCACCTTCGACTTATTACGCAGCATGCAACGTTCAGTGTGGATCGTGATCTTGCGAGCAGTTCTGACTCATGACACAATCCTAATCCTTCCGTACTATTGCTCCAGCTGTCGAATACGGAACCTTGACATTTTCAGTAAATTGGCCTGAAATGTAATCATTTATTAAGAAGTCCAACTATTTGCTTTCAGTCTGATTCTGGTGTTTCATTGACTTTTGGCTAATGCGAGTATTTATTGAATATCCATCTTCAAAAAATTCAGGGCGGTAATTATAGTGCCGATCGTAATTTCTATATAATACGTGTATTGTAGGAAAGGAAACCACCCAAATTGGGCTATAAAATGACAATTATATAACATGACTTTAATTATTGCAAATACTTTTGTCTGAATCATTTTTCTGATTTATAGCTTAAAGGATTTACAGCAAATTTTACTCCGTACTGTTTTAATTATTCATGTAAAAATTTGTTCTCCTGCACTATTCACCCAAAATCAGAGCTCCAAGTTTCAAATTAAAAAAAGGACTTATACAAGGACTTATATCAAGACACAATAAGTTTCTTACGGTGCCGTTTCGGCCAGTTAGTTTGAATATAAACTATCTATAAAGCTTTCAATATTATTCCTTAATGTCACGAAAGCCAAAGCTCATACGGCGATGTGTGTGGAGACTGTCAGAAGCGTTTTCACTACTGAGTTTATTTTTATATTTCTTTTATAGGATTTGTCTATAAGCATTACTAAAATTGAAGCAATTTTCGATGGGAGACATTTTACATTTTTCTCTTAGTTTTTTGCACAAGCATTGACATGGGCTGTCATAGCACCCATATATGTTTAAAAACTGAGGACCTTCGTATTGAGACATTTTATAAAGCGATTTAGCCCATCTTATGTATTAACTTCATAGGGCATTAGTATTTTCTTTTCTTATTCATGTCCTAATATGTTCTTGTTAGCCTTGCCCTTGCGTGAGAAATAGTCACTTATGCTCGTGAATGTATTATGACAGCATTATTTAAGTAGTTAATTTCATATTTTGTTCCAATTATGTTGCAAACGTTTTGGGCAGCATGGTACAACTATTCTTTTCAAGTCTCTGACTCCGGTGAACTTTTTTTTCGAAAGCATTATTAGCGTAGGAAACACAAATTCTGTTCTGGTAAAATAGTTTATTTTTCCAGAGATCATTAATGGGTATACTAGTTGATACGTAGGTATGAAAAGATAGTTTAAAATATCGACCTCATATTCTTTGACGCAGAGTTTTCAAATCCACTCGCTTTATTTTCAACATTTATTCCTGGTATCGCACGTTCGTAAGCTTGTATTTCAGTATACGTCAGCACTATAAGAGTGTTTCCAAGAATTCATAATCATTGGTACTATGGTATTTTATTAAACTCGTATTTTCATACATTATCAAACCTAGAGTACGTAACAAAGTGAATGATATTTTACGATTGGTATATACGAAACCAATGATATTTTTTTGTCATCTTTATTGGAAATAAACTGTTTTTATTTTTTTTTTAACGAATGTGTGCTGTTGCCGATTTATGACCATGCACTTCAATGGTTCGTTTACTCCATTTTTAATTATACTGAATTTCATTCCACAATATACCATGAACACACTTGAATATTATCGTTCGGTAGTCAATAAATTGGTTTAAAGTGTTGCCTGCCCCTATAGTTGACAGTGATATTTGTTCAAGGTGTAAAGTAGAGCTAATTCTCAACCTATCTGTAGTCAAAATACAGTTTTGTAGTGAGCATCGACTGCTTTTGCAGGATCCTAATTATTGTTTGTCAATATCGTAAGCTTTTCACTTATTAATAATTAGCTACTATCGTAACGCGTTTGTTCTCTGAGTTAGAGACACCGCTCTTTCCCTCAAGCAAGCGGGCAACAGGGAATCTTACCAACTTGAGTCTTAGTTGCCAACTAGCATATTTCACTGCCAAATTTGGTCATTTTTGGCAGTGAAGTCATTTTGGCAATTAAAAATTACAATTTGGCATTGAAAACAATAGCATTTGGCAGTGGAAGCTATTATTAGCATTAATTTGGGAGCCGTTTCTCCGGAGTTTTCCGTGAACGCACGCTCCAAGTAACCGAAGCTAAATTGCTAAGAATGTGAGGGAAGGAAAAATTTCACGACTTGCAAAATTAAAACTATGCGTCCGTGAATGTGCCCTCTACCTAACTAAATGATGACAGTGAACTTCAGTGTCGAATTGACTCAGTTGTGATCATTTTAACACGCAGATCAGAGTGGCGCGATGTGTAAACTTTGCTGCTGCTCTCGCGATGAGGTCACCTTGAGGGATGGGATGGAGCGGGGGCTTACGGAGCAAAGTGAGCATCACTTTGCTCCGTAAGCCCCCGCTCCATCCCATCCCTGTTTGTTCCCTGTCCTAACGTGGAACAAACAAGTGCCGTGGTCTCCAACGTAATAAAATATAAAGTGTACTCTTGTAAATTCGTACCTTTTGGGAAAATAACAGTGACCATCATTCGTGAGCTATTTTTATGTTACAATAGAGCATGAATGTTGAAAAATTTCTAACGTACACAATCAATTTCTGATTCACCAAATTGGCTAACATCTGCCATTTTCCGATCTGATGAGTGATGTTGATCTGGTTGAAGAACAGTATCGAAAAATTAGTCTAGTAACGTGGAATGAAGAAAAAATATTCAAAGAACATGAAATTCCTAAAGGAGCTCTTCAATTTTGGCAAGCTGTTTCAAAGTATGAATAATTTAAAGAATTGTCACACGACGCATTGACATGCCCCAGTAACGCAATTGTGGAAAGAATTTTCTCTTATGTGTCATAAATTAAAACAAAACCCAGAAATCGAATGCAAATGAAACTCCTGGATTCAATTGTTAGATTCGTTCATTTTTAAGTGACAACGACATGTGCTGCCATAATTTCAAAAGTACGCCAGACATGCCGAAGAGACACAACAGTAACAACCTGTATCGCCCGACTCAAGAAACGGAAGACTTGCAATATCTCGAGGAGGTGCTTACATCATAATGTTGTCTATGTGAGTATTTAATTTATTAATATTGTGATTTTTATTTAAAAAATTTCTACTGATTAGGCTTAGTAATATAGATAACTGAGGTTTTGGTAGGCCTGTGCGTGGTTAAAAGCAATACATATTTTGGCCAGTTGTTTGGCCATGGGATATTTTGAAGTGGCCATTTTGGCCATTTTTTCCGTAAAATGTGGCCATAAGTTCACTGATATATCTGACAACCCTGCTGCAGTGCTGCCAGCGCTAGGTTTTTAAACCTAGATCTAGGTTTTTTAGCTTCAGGCTAGGTTTCTAGGTTTTTTCTTCGAGAAGCTAGTCAAATCTAGGTTTTTTGAATGGGAATGCATTAAACACAAAAATCAAAACAAGAAATGAGGCTTACAACACAATTTTGCATATGAAAATTAAGTATCCCTACGTAACAGATATACAATAATATTATAAATGTCGAGAAAACGGAAATATTACTCGTTTCAGGCAACGAGTTTTTAACAGAGTGACCATTTAAATCGTGTCTTAGAAGCGTGAGTCGCTATTGTAGTCACTGTATTGTAAGGTGGAAGGCTGTCCGCACTGTTCGCGAGGTTAATATCGTCGTTGTGTTTTGTTTGCTTGTTTTTGCCTATTCTTTATAATTAGTTGGTATAAACAGTGCAGCGTGGAATCATGAGCGATGAATCTCCAAAGAACAAAAGGAAAACATGGTACGTACAGTCTTTCAGAGATGAATGATTACGAATGACTGGTTGCAAAGAGACATAGATAATAAAGAATTCTGCGATTGTAAATGCTGCTCAGCTACGCTAAAAATACAACCAAGTCTGTGCTACTAACTCACATAAATACAGAAAAACACCAAAAATCTTTTGAAATTACCAAATCTAACGTACGTTTTAAAGAATTTTTTTATAGTTCTAAACCTGAAACTGATAAAATTGCTACTGCCGAAGCATTGATTGCAGGTTTTTTCGAGTACCATGCCCTTTTTCACATATAGATCATTTTCTTGGAGATTGCATGTGAGCTTTCAGTGACAGTACTATTGTCAAGGAGATTGACTTTAAAAGAACAAAGCGAGATTAAATGTATAATTCAAGACGTAATTGCGCACTAATAAAAAATGAGCTAAACACTTGTAGGAAACAAAAAAAATGTGTGACAATTTATGAGAGCATGAGTGTATTTGTAACGCAAATGTTAGCTATTGTGGTGAGGTATGATATATAGGTCCAGGTGACAACAAATTTTTCAAACCCGTAGAAGATATATTTCTAGGTGGGCGAACGCTGGCATTGTTGGAGCAAGAACCCCTTTCCATTAATGAAATCATCAGCAAATTTAGAAAAAGGCTGTGTGCATTTTTTAACAGCATTTTGGGTTAAAATTAAAAGAAGATTTTCTTTGGATGAGGAAGCATTACTGCGCAAGTTAAAATCTTAAGCCCTAAAGCTTTACCAGCTAATGATGCATCGATATCCATTGCAACATTGGCGGCGCAGGTAAAAAATCTGGTAAATCAAAGCAAATTAGATGATCTTGACGATGAATATTGAAGCTTCAGAATGACTAAAGACTTGCACTGCACAGTGAACACCGAAAATGTCAGTATTCCTGAATTTTGGTAAAACATTCGACTCATAAAAGATAGTCTTGACCAACCCAGCTATGAAAAATTATCCAAATTTATGACTAGTTTAATTTTTATGCCGCATTCCAGCTTGCGCTGAGAGAATTTTCTCATAAGTTAATAGTGTAAAAACGTCGCAGACGAAGTCCATGAAAGCTATTACAACCAGAGACCGAATTCTGGGTGTACAATTAACATCTGAAGAAGCATGGTCAATCATGCCCTCACGTGAGAGCCAAACAGAGAAATGCATGAGGGAAAAGTCGTCATTTATGAGGGAAATTACGAAGAACAATACATATTGCGATAAGTAAACTATTATTTACATTGATTTTGTATTATTTGTGTGTCACAAGTAAAAGTTTATTGTCAAAAAATACATTTTAGTAGGCTAGGTTTTTTGTTCAAATCTAGGTTTTTTCCCAAGTTTGACCTAGGTTTTTCAAAAAGTAGTCGCTGGCAGCACTGCCCTGCTGCAGTCCCCTCACTCCTAGACTAGCTCTCTTGCCGACAACAGCAGCAGCTCCTCTCCCTTTCCGTACGAGGTCTTCTGAGTGAGTTCACCGCGGTGAGTTTTTATTTTGTATGTGAAAAGTGATTGGAAAAGCGTTATGTTAAGGATAAAATGTCGTTGGTAGATTTGCGTTGTGACCGTTTAGTTACAAAATACATTTGGTGTTTGCCGTGATGGATCGAGTTGAGTGTGAGAGCTTCCCCGGATACCGTGGTCACCGGTTACTTCGAGCATTATCTTTGTTCATAGCCATATCCGCGCCACGGATAAAGTTCTCGGTTATATGAAATCATCTGTAGGAGTAAAAATTTAAGATTGAGGATCATTTAATAGTTAATTAAAAAACTGATATCTGTCATGTTAATTTTGTTTCATGTTAGACAATGTATTTCATGTTTTTGTTTTTTCTAATCAATCGTGATAATCAGACGAGTTGACTTGTGTGCACATCATGTTGAATATCTGCTCGAATCCTTGAACTCGAGCCTCGTCTGTCTAGCCTAATATTTGCCATCAAATTGATAATCGTTGCCATGTTAGTCTTGCCTGTAATATTGTACGATTACCTAATGTCCGTTAGTTTCACGTCGTTCGAACTGTGTTCTTACGTCGTATTTTTAGTTGCAGTAGTTAGTGTTGCACTTTGGACTCAGATGAAATTGATGTTATCCCTTTCAATTTTTTTATACATGTTGAGAGGAATTCTGGTGAATAACCATTGTTTTCATTTTGTTTTTGTCTTTTTATTTAGTATGGTTGCTAATGTTTTTCTTTGTTCTTCCTCAGGTTTTTGCTCTCCTCTTATCAAGCGATCTGTACTGTGTCAAATAATAGCAGCTCAACGAGACAATTAGACAACTTCATTATTCCAAAACTGTAGGCACAGCCAACTGTAGTTAATTACACAAACAATACCAAAGCCTTCCAAAGTGGTTCCTCATCACTAAATAAGACATATATTTGAATCCAGTCTTAAACACAATAACACGAGCGATAAAATTGACACAACAGCAAGGGAACAAGCGGTGCTGCGACACACGGATCTGTTGGGCGTAGCGGTGCAACATTCCCTTCCCCGAGCTCTCCTGCCCAGCAACAACTCCCGCTGCATCTCGTCAAGATAGAAAACTTGGGAAGGCATTCATACGCTGAAGATATACACAAGAAGAACGGGCCGTGAGTATTACGGAAAACTATAATTCATGTCTATATCAAGTGATTCGTGTTTATATTAAGTTATTCGTATCTGAAACATGTGATTTGTGCTCTTTTCAAGTAATTCGTGCCTGTATCATGTGATTTGTTCTTGTATCAAGTGATTCGTGTTAGTATCTCGAGATTTTGAGCCCATATAAAATATTAAAAGGTTGTGGTAAGGATCTCCACAGATCTCCTTTAGTGGCGTAAGTTAGCACTATTACAACCCACTTTAAAAAGCTATGCTTCAACATTTTATTCCTTGTTCGAACTCTGTATAGGACAAGACAATGGCTTCCAGACGTAGAATTGTTTCCTTCATTTAATTTTTTTTGCACCTATTCTCTTTCGATTTATTTTCAATTTATCGATTCATTCTATTTTTGAAATTAACCCAGACGATCGCCCCACTTTACATGCCGATATAGATGTGCAACGTCCATTACATCCATTTCCCAATCCACAACTACCTTTTTTCTTGGTCTTCATGTTTTTCATCGTTTTCTTTCAACTCTGATGCTTCCAATAATTGATTTCTGAGTTAAAAAATCTCTACCCTCGCATTGTGCACAATTACCATTGTACTGAAGACACTGAGCCCATCTTGGTAATTGTAATCTGAGGTAATCTGAGCCCATTGCTAGTCCATCAATCTGCTGGTATGTTTCGTCATGGAAAATGAACAATAATATTTTAGCATGCACATGGGTTTCATTAAAGGTGAGAATCAAAGTTAATCATTAAGTTAAGGTTGTCTAGAATTTTACGATCAAATATAATACATCAATAGCAAATTCAGCTACAAGCAAATAATCCTCATTTATATGAGAGCAGAGAAATTATGCAAAAATTTATTCGAATTGTTAACAGAAAATATATGTAATCGCAGAAAGGCAGTATCATTTGTGAGGCAAATTTACACAGTTTAGTGTTATTCGTTTTGCAAGGTGACTGAACCGGATACCGTAGGTATCCTGGCTTATGAAGTTTAAGCAGCCTGGATAAAACGTGCCAGTACATTAATATCTTTACAATAGTCTCAAGCCTCTTTCCACGTTTATCATTCTTTTTTAGCTCACTTAGAGAAACATCTCCTGATTCAACGTATTTATTTTACTGAATATGTTAGAACGGGGCACTTGTTTTGTGATGTTCTGTGAGAGAGTCCAATTGATTTTCCACTACGCCAATGATTGCCATCCAAAGACTAAGTTAACAAAGGAAGTTGAACAAAAAAACAGACGCACTTCTTAGTTATTCTAGCTAAAAAGTCAAATCCCTAAATTATTTCTATTGTTTACAGCAAATCATGTTTCACCAGTTTACAAATAATTTATTTTCCAACTTTTCAACCTTGCGAAATTATTCTAGTGAAGATCCTTTAAGATATTGTCAAAACTAATGATAATTTTTTTGTATTATCTTCATTGGAAGTAAATGATTTTCTACGGTTTTCTTTTCTAAGAAATTTTTCAAGTTAAGTACCCGTAATTGAGGTATATATTCTGATTGAGGCAAGTCGCAGGATATCTTCTAGACCCGTGGTTCTTAACTTTTTTTTGGCAGCGACCCAAAATAACTGTAAAATAACTGCGACATTCTATGTAGGATCCAGGCCTCCATAACAAAAAAAAATTATTCATTAAATGATTATTCTTTTGTAAACAGGTTGCTATAGCTTTACATTACAGAAACAGAAATGATTGCTGTCGCAAGGTTGATCAATATCAATTTATCAATATAAGCAGCACATTACAACAACAGTGAAATCTTGAAAAATCAACAAACATATATTCTCCATTATTACAGAAACAAATTAGGTATATTTGACATTCAAGCTTTCTAAATGCAACTAAATAAAAATTGCAGTGATACATCCTTTCCGAAAATTGAACTTACAAGTTAACAAGTATTATGTATCCACTGCTGTAATCAGTGAGAACCTTGACCCTGAATCGTGTTGTTCAGCTCCTCAAATCTGGGTGATTTTGTTGTTAGACTGCATCCTAGGTCATCCTCGGGTTGTAAGCGGTTACTGTATTTTGTTTATATGGCTGTCAAGGCAGAAAACCCTGTCTTACACAAATATGCTGTCCCAAATTAATGTAGTTAGGGCTTTCATGGCCTCACCTCCAAGAATTGTTTTTTCTGTGCACACTTTTATCTAGAATGCGTCCAGTGATTCACGTTGCTTTTTAAAAATTGCGATGAAGTGTTTCATTATTTTGAATTTCAATAAGCTGCTCCTGTAGGTTGATGACGTTTGAAATATCCTCGTGTAGGTCTTTGATCAGCGGCAATGTCGAATGGGTTTCTTATCCAACTGCATTTATGTACACTTTCTGTAATATAATGGTCAAACTCAGTGTTGTTCAATAATGTCCTGGACCTCAATGAGAGAATAATCATCATTTTCCAGGAGTATATTTAGTAAAGGAAGAGATGTTGTCTCACAGCTTTTAGTTTTTTTATCCACAACTTTAGTTTTGCTTTCAATGATGATAACTTTTCAGAGACCCAAATCAATGTCTGATGCATCGATATATTCAGGGAATTAACCTCAACAAATAAATCTGCAAGGTATGCTACTTGCATCAGCCAGTTTGAATATGAAAATCTGTCTGCTAATTGATGTTGCTTTTCAGCCAGAAACACCTGTTTCGGACCGTAATTTAAGCAATCGTTGAAGAACCTTTCCTCGTGACAGCCTCCTAACATCAGAGTGGTACAGCAGATGCATATAATTAGAATCGAAATTAGAACACATTTGAGAAAATAACCTTGAGTTTAGAGACCTAGTTTTGATGAAATTTACCATTTGAATTGCCTCCTGTATCACAATCTCCAACTCTTTAGATAACTTCTGAGCAGCAAGATTTTTGCGGTGAAGAAGACAGTGAATAATCACCACAGAAGGATTTTCCTGTTTAACTCGAGCGATAAAACCGGTACGAGCTCCAAACACTGCTGGTGCATCATCACAACAAACACTACAACTCTGTTTTCAATTAAGTCTTTCTTAAGTCGCAATCCAGGGGTGAAGAACCATTGCTAGAGATGTTAGAGTTTTTTGTTAGAGTTTAGAGAGATCGAGTGGCAGCGAGAGTGTAACATTCTTTTGATCGATATCACTGCACATTTTTCAATGCTGTTAAGCAGAGCGCCTTGAGGGCTAGTGTTCCTTATATAAACATATTCATTTATTTGACTCGTCCAAGTGAGATAACAGTGAATTTGTTACCACATTCTCCAGTATTTTGAAGAGAACAGGTAAAAGACTAATGGGCCTGTAGTTTGATGCTGTATTGTTAACAGTTTTATGCAACGATCTAATAACTGTCTAATAATGGAGTGTTTCCATTGGTTGGGGAACTTATTTGTTACTATTTATACATGAATTATTTAATGAGTCAATTCTGCAGTGACTGGTAAGTTGTGTTTGATCTATTGAAGGCTGATACCATCATGTCCGACTGCCTTTGTGTTTTTCAACATGTTTAAGATATTTCCTAACACTGGTAAATCGACAGGCTGTGGTCTCCACAGGGCACCATCCCCTGAAAGTGCAGTCGGGCACGAATTTTTAACTGTGGTTGATTTGGATTGGTTTTACATACATCGTTGAAAACTTGAACACCTACTTATGAAAAGAATCTGTTGAAGAAATCTATGGCTGTTACCAAGAGATTTCCAAAATTACTTATGCCGTTTGAATTTTTATATCGGGTTACTTCACTGATGATTTCCCATTTTTGTTATGGATTATTTTTTTTTGCCATTAATAGTTCCTGAAGAAAGTGAGTTTGTTTTACATCTATGATTTTCTTCAGAATACTCTTTTCATGCTCCTTAAATCTCTTGCACAAAGTATTGTTTGATCTATTTTTTGTTCTTCCGCAAGTGAGTTTTCTTTATTCTGCTCAGCTCTTTGATGTCGCCAGTAGTCCAAACAGCGCGTTTTGGCTTAGTTTTTTGTGATGTAAGCTAAGCGCGCATTCATTGAGAGCAGCTGTAATGTTCTCGTTGAAGATTAAAACATGCATGCAAACATCGTCAGATTGCATCATATTCTGAAATTCGGTGGATCTATTCAGTAGTTTTTCACAAAATAGTTCTTGCGAATAGTGACTTCTCAAACGATATGTCATATAATTATAGTTTGTTCTTTCCTTTACGATATTGATGTGACATTCTATGTAGAGTGGTGATCGGAAACAGGGCGAACTTGCTCCTCTGACGATCGCCTTATGATTAATTGTGATTGCCTGATCGAGGAGAATTGTAGAGACTCTAGTAACACGAGTTGGTACTTTGACCATTTGGAACAGGTTTAATTTGTGCACGAGTTACACACCAATTAAATTGAAAGCAAATGATGTGGAAGTTCTTCCATTTTTTATCCGTATGACATTCCTCTTTTATGATCTGAAAGTAATCAAATAAAGATGTTCAAAACTCAGGACAAATTATCCCGTCATGCGAAAATGAGTGTTTTGGTGTCAGAGTTTTTACTACTGCGTTTTATTTCTGAACAAACGTTTTTATGGTTTCATAAATATTAAAAAATTACTCAACAACCCAACACACTGTACATCACTGGTAACAGTTTCAATGAACTTTTTGAAAGCAAATTGAAATTGTGCTTGTGCTACATACCCAGAGTTTTTTTGCGCGGGTCTGAAACGAGTTTCACTTTATTTATCTTGCACAATGCGCGTAACGATTGATGCTTATTTTCATGTATGATACCGTGTGGCTTAATTATCGAATAGTACTGAAATAACGCGAAAAAGGAAACTATTTTACATTGTTTTGAATTTTGTTCCAGATACTCATCTGTGACGAGCGAAAAAGATGGTCACTGACAACTGGCCGAACGACAATGACAGACGCAAAAGGAGCTGCAAGATCAGTCTCATGAAGCATCCCATCTGTGGAGGGCTGGCTGACCACTGGGCCTTGTACTTCGACTGGGGCGACAGATCCGCTACCTACCAAGCGGACAACATCCATGGCTACCTCACCCCCCTCTGGAATAAGGGGCGTCCCCTTGACAGAGCTCCGTGGGTTGGGGCGTGGAAAAGGGCAAAAATACTGACTCGCAACAAAATGTGTTCCCCGGAGTCCGTTTATCGTAAGGCTGGACGTGTTTCTCGTACTGGCACCAAATACAAGGTAACTGCGAACAACTGTCATCACTGGGTGCAAGAACTAGCAGAGGCTCTCTACCTGGAGCTTGACGAGCCTATTGGTGAAACAGACTATGAGCCGTTTGAACCTATCCTAAAATTTATCACGCCGATATTGAATTCTAATTCGTATTCGACCGTAAATCTTCGAAGACCTATCGGCCCAATGCCTTACTTTTTGTAATTATCCAATGTTCAAAATACTAGTGATATAATAGGGAGTCAAAATTTTACAAATCGCAGTACTATGACAATCTGTGAAATATCAATGAATTCGATTTCCATCAAGTAAGACATAGCATTATTTAGCTACTCAGAGATTCTGAACTCAATATATCAGGTACAATGCGCTGGAAAATAATACATGGTCTTCCAGTATGACATACATTTCAAGTATCTTCAAGCTCTCTTTAATATTACAATGCTATTTCTATGAAAGGAAAGAAGTCAAATTTAGGATGGAAGTAAACAAAAAGCTCACGCTCGCATGATGTATCCCCGCACGATGTCCTTGGAAACAGCAAGATTAAAGAACTTTATGAAACATGACAATGACAAACAGGCGCTGAACAGTCTATACGTGCTTATTTTTCCAGGCGTAGGCCTAGCATTGAAGTCTCGTCGAAGAAAAGCAGTCTAACAATTGGGATTTGTTGAACTAAAATTTATTGTTATGGTTCTGTAAGTAATAAAATCGTTTTTTATTTGCGCAATTTTAGGTCTTAACAGAATCGTATTTATTGTCAGCTGTTTTTTCTACAAATTATTCACTTCTCAGTCGTGTTAATAAATTTAACTAAAATACCAGCCCGATATCATCAATAATTTGCAACTCCTCTAGGAGTGTGTTCGTGTATTTTACAAGGAGCCTCTAACTTCCCTTACTAAATAAACACGATAAAGCATCTCGCAATAAACAATTGGATACATTGACTCAGACGCTCTGAAAATCAGAAGAAAGAAAACAGAGTAGGCGGCTTCAAATAAAATTATTAGTTAACTAGACCAATTCTGGTAAAAATAGTGTCGCGATACGTGAAAAGGGTTACTAATCACGCACGCAGGGGGAGTCTCAACCCCCAAACATGTTAAAGTATCATCCTTTATGCTTGCGTACACCTGCATACCAGACATGGAGAATAAAAGAGTTATTAAGATTTACATGAATTTATTTGGAAACACGTGGATTTGAATAGGACACACATGATATTTCAATGCAATGATTAAAGCACAGGGAAATGTTAAAGCAACATGAGCATAAAATGAGCGGGTTAACATGAGCAACATAATGAGACACACACAAAAACGAGAAGTTTGCTCTCCTTATCACAATGAACGCTAGCCCAACAATTTCAGAATTACGACAAACATAACTTTCCGCATGTGCAAAAATCAGGAAACATAGTCGATGAATGGGCTAGCATGAACACGAAATATGCGGAAATAATGCAATATAAAAATCAAAGAACTTTGCTTACCACAAGGTGTTCAAAAATTAGTAAACACTTAGCATCACGTACCATCTGAACTCTTGCTTTGCGACCGAAACACATCCTCCTGCTAAGTGCACAACATCATAGCAAACACAATTTACTCCCATAATTAGCACGCCCAACAATAACTCGACACCTAATACAGAAAAGGGGCCATTTACGAAATTTAGCGCGTTGAATTTGAACACACTGCTTCACTTATTACTTGACTGGCGATTCACTGCATGGATAATTTCCCAGAGTCCTATAAACCAATCATTTCGTGCTACACTTTCTTGCAGCATGTAGATTTCGATGACCTAATATGTTTCCAATACTGCCTGAAGAATACACGTAGAGTTGATCCGATGCCGACCATCTTCACCGGACTGCCGCCTCAGTATTGTTACTCCCGCCCAGCGCTCTAAATTGAGTACCGCTTGCCGCCTCAGTGGTGCTGCTCTCGTCCAGCGCTCCAAATCGAGCACCTCTCGTTTGAGGGCCAAAGGAGATTGAACTCTGAAGGTCTCGTTGCTGCGTAGCATCGTTGCAAACTTCGTCATTGAGCAGTTATTGCTTGCATGTGGGAGTTATTACGATCTAGGTGTTGGAGTCGAAACATCTCTTGAATCTCCCTCCGTAGAATCGTTGTGGAGCGGTCGTTAACGAACATCGCCGCGATGCTAACATCCTTCAAGGAGACTATTTGTTCTTGACACTTCGACGTTCACTTTACTCATATATTTAAATTTTTGCCGCTCACGTTGGAAGCATTCCGGCAGCGGCCGAAATGCTCCGTTGGGTGTGCCCTCAGATCACGTACACCTCCTTCTTGTATAACTCAAGAAAAATCCTGTCGAATGTACTTGTCCGCCGCTTATATACTCTCGCTTGTTTTCTTTTCCAGATTATTCGCGATTGTTCCCTTGCAAAGATCACGTGTTTCCCTTAGGATTGGTGGAAATCTTGCCTGCTTCGGGTTGCCGAAATGTAACTGGCGCGTTCTCTGACACACCCACTGGCCTGATCCCTTACAGATCGCTGATTGGCCGACGGGATGTGCTCCCCTTCGAAGCTGACTCGTCCGGGCGTTCCCACGCAACGCATGTGTGTTGTGTGCTTGTGTTGTGTGTGTGTCTTGTGTTGTGTTGGCCTGAGATGTGTTTTGTGTTCAAGATTGTGTGTTTGTGTTTTGTAGACGCCTGAACCGTAGAAGTTTGGACGAAGCGCCAACCGCCGTGTGGCAGTTTGATGTATGACATCCTGTTTCAAGCACTTGAGAACACTGTCCAAAGAGCCGACCCTCGATCGCCGCTAAGACACACACAACACATTCCAATGTTTGTAGCCCCGCAGAATGTTTACCCTTCTTTAAAATGTTATAGCTTCACGGAATTTAGCCCAAAAATAAAATTTGATGTGATTTTGCCAAATATACCCTTCTTTAAAATGTTATAGCTTCACGGAATTTAGCCCAAAAATTAAATTTGATGTGATTTTGCCAAATATATGTCTTATTTATTCTATTTCACCACACATCCCCGTGTGTGGTGAAATAGAATAAATAAGACATATATTTGGCAAAATCACATCAAATTTAATTTTTGGGCTAAATTCCGTGAAGCTATAACATTTTAAAGAAGGGTATATTTGGCAAAATCACATCAAATTTTATTTTTGGGCTAAATTCCGTGAAGCTATAACATTTTAAAGAAGGGTAAACATTCTGCGGGGCTACAAACATTGGAATGTGTTGTGTGTGTCTTAGCGGCGATCGAGGGTCGGCTCTTTGGACAGTGTTCTCAAGTGCTTGAAACAGGATGTCATACATCAAACTGCCACACGGCGGTTGGCGCTTCGTCCAAACTTCTACGGTTCAGGCGTCTACAAAACACAAACACACAATCTTGAACACAAAACACATCTCAGGCCAACACAACACAAGACACACACACAACACAAGCACACAACACACATGCGTTGCGTGGGAACGCCCGGACGAGTCAGCCTCGAAGGGGAGCACATCCCGTCGGCCAATCAGCGATCTGTAAGGGATCAGGCCAGTGGGTGTGTCAGAGAACGCGCCAGTTACATTTCGGCAACCCGAAGCAGGCAAGATTTCCACCAATCCTAAGGGAAACACGTGATCTTTGCAAGGGAACAATCGCGAATAATCTGGAAAAGAAAACAAGCGAGAGTATATAAGCGGCGGACAAGTACATTCGACAGGATTTTTCTTGAGTTATACAAGAAGGAGGTGTACGTGATCTGAGGGCACACCCAACGGAGCATTTCGGCCGCTGCCGGAATGCTTCCAACGTGAGCGGCAAAAATTTAAATATATGAGTAAAGTGAACGTCGAAGTGTCAAGAACAAATAGTCTCCTTGAAGGATGTTAGCATCGCGGCGATGTTCGTTAACGACCGCTCCACAACGATTCTACGGAGGGAGATTCAAGAGATGTTTCGACTCCAACACCTAGATCGTAATAACTCCCACATGCAAGCAATAACTGCTCAATGACGAAGTTTGCAACGATGCTACGCAGCAACGAGACCTTCAGAGTTCAATCTCCTTTGGCCCTCAAACGAGAGGTGCTCGATTTGGAGCGCTGGACGAGAGCAGCACCACTGAGGCGGCAAGCGGTACTCAATTTAGAGCGCTGGGCGGGAGTAACAATACTGAGGCGGCAGTCCGGTGAAGATGGTCGGCATCGGATCAACTCTACGTGTATTCTTCAGGCAGTATTGGAAACATATTAGGTCATCGAAATCTACATGCTGCAAGAAAGTGTAGCACGAAATGATTGGTTTATAGGACTCTGGGAAATTATCCATGCAGTGAATCGCCAGTCAAGTAATAAGTGAAGCAGTGTGTTCAAATTCAACGCGCTAAATTTCGTAAATGGCCCCTTTTCTGTATTAGGTGTCGAGTTATTGTTGGGCGTGCTAATTATGGGAGTAAATTGTGTTTGCTATGATGTTGTGCACTTAGCAGGAGGATGTGTTTCGGTCGCAAAGCAAGAGTTCAGATGGTACGTGATGCTAAGTGTTTACTAATTTTTGAACACCTTGTGGTAAGCAAAGTTCTTTGATTTTTATATTGCATTATTTCCGCATATTTCGTGTTCATGCTAGCCCATTCATCGACTATGTTTCCTGATTTTTGCACATGCGGAAAGTTATGTTTGTCGTAATTCTGAAATTGTTGGGCTAGCGTTCATTGTGATAAGGAGAGCAAACTTCTCGTTTTTGTGTGTGTCTCATTATGTTGCTCATGTTAACCCGCTCATTTTATGCTCATGTTGCTTTAACATTTCCCTGTGCTTTAATCATTGCATTGAAATATCATGTGTGTCCTATTCAAATCCACGTGTTTCCAAATAAATTCATGTAAATCTTAATAACTCTTTTATTCTCCATGTCTGGTATGCAGGTGTACGCAAGCATAAAGGATGATACTTTAACATGTTTGGGGGTTGAGACTCCCCCTGCGTGCGTGATTAGTAACCCTTTTCACGTATCGCGACAATAGAATTACTATTCAATTTGATTTAGTAAATTAGAATAGCTGGGGATAAGATTAAATTAAGTAAAATGGAATCGCTAGGAGATAAGATAGGTTAGAATCCCTGGTTAATTAGAACATATAACTAGAATACCTAGTAATAGATCAAGTTAAATTTTAACAATGGCACAATGCCAGTTATAGAACGAGCGTCACTGATCACCGCAAAATGAGATCTGGTCTTATAAATCAATTGAGAATTTTTCCAAAATGCTCTGGTAATTCAAGTGTCTTGTGTTTGCTATATTTAGGCCCCCAGAACGCTGATCCCAATGTTTAAATTTCAAATGAGATTGGCTTTCTCATTTATAGGCTCTAAAAAGGAATTTTGTGTTATGAACACAGCGCTTTTGCTTTCAAATGATATCAGTTACCAAATTCACCGAAGTCCGTGCAGCACCATAGGCAAGTCCCACCAATTTCCGGGGAACAGACTAAACTCGAAGATATGGACGAATGCAGTACCAATATGAAGTTGAAGGTTAATAAAGCCTATTTTCGTTGTCTGAACTATTTTTAAAACATTTTGCGTTAACTCCAATTGTTAATTTCGTTAGCATCTTTGCAGATCTAGCATGTATAATTAACTGCTATATACATTTACCCGAACATTTTCACGTTGCATTCGTACTTCCACTTCCTCCGTCGTTTATAGCAGGACTGACAGAAATGTCGAAAACATCTAAACACGTTTTATGAGTCAATTAAATTTCATAACTCATAACGTGGAATCAAATTTTAGGTTTACATTCTCACTTGTCTATGATGTGTCACAGAATAACAACTCAATTTCAGACTGCCCAGGACTCTTGTGTCTTGTTTTGATGTAGGTGTTTAACTGTTTATTGTCTTATATACAAGTCTGATGACTTCAATCAAGGAAAAGAGCATAGAATTTTGCCGAGAAATTAGGAAATTCAAATTACGGTTTTGGGAAATTTACACTGAAATTCAGATCACGGTATCAGGAAATTACACTGATGGGGATACTGTAGTAGAAGTACCGAGTAGCCACGAGCGGAGCTCTCCGACTCACGCAAGTTGGCGTCACCGTAGCCTCCTACATAGACACAACAGCCGTTCATCCGAGATGCCCAGTAACACTCATTGGACGCTCTTCATTCACTATTTCTCCGTTTAATGGATTCTTTGCCTTATGGAATTTCAATACTGAAGAGAAAATAATTTAGAGAAAAATGTTCATCTCCCTCAAATATAATTCAAATTACCCGAGCATTTACAGGTGATTCACATAATGCTATAGGTTTGCCTCACTGCCGCAACCAACATGCAGCTCAATACAAGGAGCTTTCCGAACTTAAGAAGTTAAGCATGACAGTCCTGAGCATTTTACCACAAGAGTAAGGTGTAGGTGCCAGAGCGGAACATCGCTCATCGCGGGGTCAGGAGGTAGGTGACTTTAGAAGTCATGGAACTTATTTCTGACATCTAAACTACAACAGTTGGTGCCAAATTCTAGTTCCACCAGTTTAATATAACTTGCAAAGTACTTAGTCCATTAAGCTCTGTGCCAAGTGTGTTTTCTTGCGTCAAATGAAGTGTTGTAATCCAGTTTAGAGTAGTAAATGTAATCAATTCTCAAATAGGTTGCCAATGATTAGGATTGAAGTATTACTATGTGCATTTCATTTCTCTGTTTTTTTATCTAGAAGAAGTGCTCAAATTTTCATGTACGTGTAGATTTCAAATTTCTAGTAAGTGCAGTATTTACGAAGAAGATTAGCGAGTGAGAATTCAATTTTCGAATTTAAAAATTGTGTAAACTTGACGTAAAATTCCGTTTATGACCGAAAGAACAAGTTCAGTAGCGAATTAAAGTGAGTAGAAGGAATGATTGTGTATTGCATAAAATTTCCGTAGGTATAAATCCATGGTCACATTTAGGTGGGGAAAAGAAGGAAGAGGTTACAACGAGAGACCTACAATGCCTGGCGTTATAACGTCAGGGCTGCGTCAAATCGTGCCCACGTGAGAAGGCTGATCCAATGATTATTGCTGTAGGTGCGTACCAGTGCTTTACACAAATATTCTCCAGCAGAAAGTATGGCCGGAATTGACTATAGTCGTACAAGTATTGTGAGAAATTTTTTCAAGAGCACAGCCAGTTCATTTTGAACATCAGATGTTGCGAATAATATTCACCATTTCCATACTGGGAGCGGGGCGATTCCTTTGAGGTCTGTGAACCATGAATTTCTGAATTCGAATTAGCGATATTGATGAATATCCATGAATTAGCGTAGTGCTAATTATTAGTGACAAAGAAATAGTTTAGTTATGCTAAGTCGTATAATACTCGTAGTTGCACGGTGCCGCTCAAGATCAGGAGCAGTTCCACTTGTAGGATTTAGAGATGTTTTCTTCGCTGTTACTCGGACAAAGCCTTTCTGTTTCGCTGGATAGATGTGCTTTTTGGTTCAGAGACGTTTGATAATGGTGCGCACTTACTACAAAGTGCGCTTACATTTGCATTGCGTTCTTTACTTTGCCTGCATGCCATTTTTTGCTCGCTTCATGTTTTTTTACGCGCTGTTCTTAGAATAAAAATGTTTTGATTTTTATGAGTTGTCGTTATTTACCCAAATCGGTCATACGTATTAATGTGTCTATTTGCCTCCCTCTGAGTACCCTTTTCGTTTCCCGTTTGCTGTTCTATCCTGTCATCGGATGGTCAAATTCCACCCTTGCGACTGGTCAATTTTTATTCTCTAAAGAAAGACCCAAGCCCCGTGTAAGTTTAATTAAGTCAAACATCACGTAAGAAATTTCAGTTGCACTTGGAATACAAATGAAATACTGATGAATTATATATATATATATTATCCGCAGTCGAAAGATGTGTACATTTTGCTTGACACCCTGTGTTATTGCGATAAATATTTAATAAAGTTTTCTAACTCAAGTCTTAATATAAAAAATTGAAAAACACATCGGTAGTCACAGGATGTGTTCATTTTTTTGGGAGACCTTTTCTGATTCTGATGAATGTTTAATAAAATTTCACGATGTCATAATATCAAATAACTAGAAAAATACATTCAATCTCTAAAGCGTTTGGGAGACCAGCCCCATTCTCGGTAAGTCAGAGTGTACAAAATTGGAAAAAAAGAAAAATAATCCGTCGAATCCTAAAAATACAAGCATGTATTGAAAATCTTCACACATAAATTTGCAGCGAAAATGAATTATTTGTGCAATTGATCACTGGTTTTTATTTGGCAATGTAGTGATTCAAAAATGCGTAAATCCAATTCATTGAAGGCAATACGTAGAGTAAAAAAATCGTCTTCTGCTATGCGATCGCTGTGAAAGCGAATAGATGAGTCAGGCGTCAAAAAACACTGGGGACGTTGTATTGGCTTGGTTACACCACTAGTAATTGAATACGTGTTAGCCAGTAATTTTTAGAAAAGAAAACGGACAACGGAGGAAGAAGATTGTTTTCACAAAGAATTTTGAATAAAATGAAATTCCACATGTAGATTCTCACAATTTGATAAAATATTATATGTACGATTTACTAGATTCTTCATGGTCTTGCTAGCGCTAGTTTTGAATCTTAAGTTTCAAAAATCGAAAACGCTCAAGCTCAATCCAGTAGAAGTAGTCTTCTGAAGAACAGATATATTGAAATTATAGTCTAATTCAGTAATTTTCGAAACTAAAAATGATATACAATTGTTTTAAATTTCGTTGGGTGAATTTTAGGAAAGGGTTCATGAATTTCACAAAGCCTGTGATAATAGGGACATGGATAAAATTCGCATTTTACTGTGAAATAAAAAGGTGTAACTATATTGTTGATACTCTCTTTATTTCCCTAAATCCATTAAAATTTAAACGTTTGTCTTAGAATAATTGTGTCTCAAACTATACATCATACTTTATGTGTTGGTTGGCTTGAGACTCGGCTCATAATAACAACCTCAAGGTTTCGAGCCTCAGTCAAACCCATAGTAACCTCATGCAATCAGAGAACGTTCCGGTGCGCTGTGGTCTGCCGCTCCGTCTTGCGTGATGTTATCCAAGAGGGCAACTCACTGAAGGTCGTGTGAGCAACATAGCCTCTGATTCAGGACGAACGAGAAGAGAGTAATATTAACCAAAAAATTTATCATCCTAACTAATTGGGCTTGATATGAATTTTGATAATATAAAGATCTGTGTAAAAAAATATAAGCGTAAAAAATTACGTATGGTAATGCTTCGTTTGACTAGGTACTAGGTGTCACTATGAATTCTGGAACATACTATGACTCCGAAGAACAAACATATAAAACAGCGAACCTTAAACCTTAACGCTAAATGTTGATCTACCTAGTTTTTATGTGCCTGTTTAACATTCCTGGACACTTCTATAATTGCACACTCTCCATAGGACGCGGTTATTGATGACGTTGAGTGCGGGCGGCCGTCGGGAGCACCAATCCATGACTTGGTATTCGCTATAAGGAGTCGTCGACGTTTTTTTATCGCAAGATCCCTTTTGTATTCATCTGTCATCGTTATGCATTTGAACACTTAATAACTCATATTCTTGCGTTATCTTCATCCTCCACTCGATGTTTCAATAAAAATCACATAACATTCGTGATTCACTATTTCGTTCGATAACAAACGTAAAAAAACAAAGCTGTTAAGAAATGGAATCCTGAGCGTATCATAAATACCAAGTGAGGAATTACGCAGCGTTCTCGGACGAGATTGGTTGCCATGGTCAATTCTGTCATCAGGTACAAAGAAAAAACTATTACCAATACTGTCATTACAACATAAATTTCGGACTTCAGCTTTTCGAAGGGATTTGAGAGATTAAATTAAATTATTCGCTAATTTAAGCCTCCATAACCAGGGTTCTCTAGATGCCGTCAATTTACATTAGGGTGCAGCAAATTTATTTTCCTTAACCTACCATACCTAAGACCCTGAACCAAACTCTTAAACGTTATCTCGCTCAAAGTCTACTCGTATTCAAAAAAATAAGGGGCAGACATTTGCAATTGCTAACCGTGATGTTTGACCTCGGTTGATTGGATTTTTCGAGTCTATATCGCCTTTTTTTGAATATTAGGCACAATTCCGAAAATTTGGTACAGCGGTATGGCGGCAGGTTCGGAAATCACCGAAAAATTGGCAGTGTAAATATTTATGTATGATCACTCAATCTTGACATTCGTTCAGTACACCACCTGAAGGGGATACTACTACTGTACATCAATTAGCCCTCCCAAGAGAACGATACGAGATCCCGGGCTAATCCACCACGCAGCTTCAGGGAAACGAACGTTTTTTTCTAATAAAATTTCAAAAATTTATAAAAAATATTTCGAGAGCGAAATAAGCTTAGAGGTATTCATGACACGTATAAATTTTGGCTTTTGTGACATTAGGGAATATTGAAAGTTTTATAGATAAGTTATATTCAAAACTAACTGGCTGAAACGGTACAGTAAGAAACTTACTGTGTCTAGATATGAGTCCTTGTATAAGTCAATTTTTAATATAATTTGAAATTTCGAGCTCCGATTTTGGGGGAATAGTGCAGGAGAACACAATTTTACAAGAATATTTAAACAGTACGGAGTAAAATTTAATGAAAATCCGATAAGCTATAAATCAGATGAATGTTTCAGACAAAAGTATTCGCAATAATTGAAGTCATTGTAAGCGCCATCCTGTATTCTTATGTACGAACACCAAGAACAATGTCGAAGCGTAAGAGTCTACGCTTGTCTTCGCTTCGTAAACTGTGACTTAGATTTATGGAATTCTGTGAACAGCGTATAGGTTTCATTTGATGTGAAAATAGGAATTTGTTTAGGTAGAACTGCTATGATACATATTATTTTCGTTTTTTCCATGTACACTTCGATTTGTCATACAACTAACCTGTGAAATTATGAACGGAACATTTTCCGTTACATTATGCATAATTCAAAGCTTTTCCATAGTATTCTGAACTTTGATTTCTTTCTCGCGTTAAGTATATACTAGTTATAGTGGTTAAACCCGAGTATCGGGTTTAACCACTCGGACAAATTTAACCACTCGGACTCGGACAAATTTTGAGTTACTGAATCAAGTATATAGATTGTTTGTTTCAGGTCGATCAATACCAAAGAACTCAATAATTTGAATCAGTTATCATCTTTATGATATCTATCTTCTTATCTTATTGGAGCGCCCTCGTTTGTCTTTCTATTGATTAGTATTAGATTATTGAAAAACACTTGGTGAAGGATCATGAAATTCGGGCCTTCAATCATGTTTTATAACTGTACTTTCATTGCCCAATTTGGGTGGTTTGATTGGTTCTCCTTTATTATTGGACACGTATTATCAACAAATGAAGATCGTCACTATCATTACCTCTCCAAATTTTTTTGCCAAAAGTCAAGGAAACGTCAGTATCAGGCTGGAAGTAAATAATTGGAATTCTTAATGAATGATTAAATTCCAGGCAAATTACTAGGAGTGTCAAGGTTCCGTTCTCGACTGCTGGAGCAATAGTTCGGAAGGATTATGACTGTGTCAGGAGTCAGAATTGATCGCAAGATCACGATCCAGTCTGAACGTTGCATGCTGCGTAAATTGACGGATTATCCCATGTGTCGTGAAATAAAGCAAAAACCTTAAGGCAGGTTTCAATCAACTAAAAATTAACATTAACATTGAAAATACAGATTGCTTCGTACATCTATCCTAAACGCCGGTAGACAGGATACATAACGAAGTTTTGACATTTCAATCTTAATATGACACCATGACCACCCCCGTACACACCGACAGGAAGAATTAGAGTGACGATTTCACGTAAGAAGGATGAACGTGACATTTAGCATGCAGTTAAGAATCGCGGAATCTATGCACAATGTGTGTTCCCGCTCAGGAAACCGTGCACATAGAAACCATTAGTTAAGAAGGATGGTTATGAAGCAGAATAAAAGTTAATGAAGAATGTCAGTAAACAACAGTTGCATCGCCCTGAAAGGTTTCGAGAGTCAATTTCAAACGCAATTTTTTACCCACAAAATGCTGAAAATAGTTCAAAATTTAACAAATTGAAAGCGTTACTGGAGTTTAATTGTAGACTTGCCTATTACTAATAAGTGAAGGCATGCAACTTTGGGGTTAAATATTCAATTTAAACTGAGCCTTGTTGAAGTCTTTCGGTTATGTTCTGTTTATAAGAGAGTTTACGCTCAAAAAAGATTTAAAAAAAAATGTAAAAATTTGTTTTTACTGCAAGTAACTTATAAATGAGAATTTTCTTATGAGAGATAAAACGAGTAACTAGTTCAGGTAAGCATCTCTTTCCATTTATCAATTGCATTAATATATTTTTTGTGATGGATAGATTTTTTACACGCATCTATTTAAACGCTTTACACATGCTCTGTTCGCAGAAGGAAAATGAGGAGAGTTCTAATTCTTTGGCAAATATTTCCAGTGTCTGTCCCTTTAGCGTAAAAAAGAAGCTGCAGACAATTTTATCGAATGAAAATCTTGAGCCCTGAGCTGTATTCGTGATATGGTTCGCGACAAATGCTCAGTTTATGCAGGATATTTCTTCCTAGCAGGACCCGTGGAAACTTCGCGGACGATGTCACCGTAAAGCTAAGTGGACCCGTGAAAAAATTCTGTCAATATTACCTAACCTATGCTAACCTAACATATTCTAACAAATCCAAGCCTATCCTAACCAAACCTATCCTGATAAAATGTCAAATATATCAATGCATATAAATTCGATATTTTTTTGGTTACTCTGAGGAATTCGGTATCCACGATACCGCAAATTAGGACGAAAGCGTAACCTACGAAGTAATTAATGAAGGAGCGAGCAGAGTATTATGTAGACGTCCGTGTCTGTGTGAGGTACAATAAATGCTTTTGCCAACTTTTAAAAAACTTACTTATGTTATAAGCGTGGTACAAAGAGAGGAGCGCTATTTTAATATTTTAATAACCAACATAATTTGGTTATAAAGGTCATCGCTCTATCGATTATAATCAAATAACATTATTTTTATTCGATACCTGCCCTTATCTATACTATAATAGGAGCCGTGTCCGTCCGTCTCTCTGTCTGTCCGAAGCCAGCCGAAAGTGCGTGATGAGCGTATCTGTGATACGGGCCGTGTGCACTCGGTCTCATCAGCTCTCGAGAGATTGATTTTTTCTATTTTACGGCCTTACTTTCGTTTTGCCTTCTTTCTTATTTAAAATAAAAGGGGTGGACTACACCTTTTTCACTTCAAATTAATCTAAGTCAAGTTCAATTTAATCTAAGTCAAGTTCAAATTAATCCGAGTCTAGTTCAAATTAATCCGAGTCAAGTTCAAATTAATCCGAGTCAAGTTCAAATTAATCCGAGTCAAGTTCAAATTAATCCAACCCGCTGTTGAGTTATAAAATGACATAATAATTTGTTAATTTGAGTTTTTTGTGCTAAATGTGTATCTATTGGATGTTATAAGCAAGACTGGTTTCGAGGATTTATTTATACCCATGGTTATTTATATAAGTGAAATTCCACTTTATCACATCTATGAAATCATATACATGCAAATACAAAAGGTTATCATTGAACGATATGTAGATTTCATCTTTAAAAGAAATGTACAAGTGCGATTCACTGAGTACTAATGTGCGATTCCGTTTAATTACAATTTATATTTGACGATACAATTGAACCAGTAGATGAGGTTAAAAATCTGGGTGTTTGGTTTGACAAAAATATGACTTTCAATTCACACGTTGAAACAAAATTAACGGAACCTTAATGTTCTTTCATTGCATAAAGAACGCACTTGACGAAAAATGTAGATTATTAGTGATTCAGTCTTTAGTTTTATCGCGTCTAAACTACTGCAGTCTTGTGTGGGGAGATTTACCTCAATGTCATCAGGAAGAGTTGCAGAAATGTATAAACTTCGCTGCCAAAGTGGTATGCAAAGGAAATTTCAATAAATACGATCATGTCACCCCTCTTTTAAGAAAACTCGACTGGATCCCAATACCGAACAAATTCATGATCCAAAAAGCTCGACGAGTATTCTCCTCTCTGTACTTCCCCCAAAGTAATGCAGAGGTGGTAAAATTTTTTCCATCTAATATCCCAAACAAAAGACCAAACCGGAGGAACGATGTTTTAGTCAGTTACCGTTCATCTAACGTGGGACAAAAAGCTCTCTCAGTTTCTGGAGCTTTTTTTGTGGAACAAGCTTCCCCAGCATATCAAAAACTCTAAAACTGGAAAATGAATTTAGAGTAAATGTGTCACGTCATTTTGCATCTCTGCCATAGGGCCTGCAGCATTTCGGTGTGAACTTCCCATCTACCAGAAATTTTAATTTTCCTAAAATTTCTGTTAGAAAATTAGAAACTATTTCATTTTACGTTTGCTCAGCCATTCGTATATTCATCTTACTTATTTCTGTCGACAACAATGAGCACCACAGCCGTCAGTTCAATGCAGCAGAACGATCGTCCTTTCCATAATTAGGAGTATTTCCTCATCTTTATTTTGTTATTTCTTTCTCTTTTCTGTATTAGTATTTAACGTCCGTATGACATATATAACATGAAATACATTTTGTGTGTACACCAATAAACAGGTTTATAGATGTGAGGGTTGTGCAAAGGTTATAATGAATTAAATTTTGGCTAACGTTGTCTCGCTATTTCAAAATCATTCTCGAAGATGTTTTCAATCGATTTTCGGCTGAGCTGGGAGAAAGGGGGTAATTTAAACATTTCATTTAGTCTTTTTATTTTTTCCGTGCGTTCAGCGCACACTTGCACTGAACCGTCAAATCGGAAAAAACTCTAAATTTCTGTAATTAAAATTATCACTTTGGATCATTGCCCAATCTACCTATATGTGCCAAATTTTGTGAATATTCTCCACTCAGATTTGATATCCGGCCACAATGTTACTCCATTTTATCCCATGTACACATGTTCGTATAATGCTGAAGAGTTGTGTTGCTTCTTGACTGTAACCTGAGTTTTCTTAAAAATTTTTATGAAGAAATTAAAAACCAGTTCATTTTTATGTTTTTCGAAGTCTTCTTTTCCTTTTAGTTATTTTTTTTGCGAAAAATTTCTTAGGATTACAGTGAGCTCAACTGCCATTTTCTGTGTAGTAGATGGTAGGTTGTTTTTATCTTTTAATTTTATATATGAATTTTTTTTCCTTATATTTCATTTTCAATAAGTATATATATTAATATGTGTGTGTACGTGTGTAGGTATATATATGTATCTACATAAATAGATATACATGTCTCTATTTCATTTCTTTACGCAAAAACCATCCGGTTAATAAATTTTATTGCACTAGCGAAATGATTCAAAAATAGATCTATCACTTCCCCAGAGGGCGTTCCTGTGAACCGGATTAATGTCAAATATAATTAATGAAATAAAGTGCAATTTGAGCATATGAATCGTAGTAAAATTATCTTTCTGTCCGTATGTTGTACAAGCTATGAATTTTGATATTGAGGATATGTTTGTTTACCCATTTCTGCCAATATTTTGTAGATATTTGTCAATCATGAGTGGTAACCGGCTTACACTGTATCTCTATTTTATCCCATGTATCCATGTCCGCATGATGTTGTGGTGAATATCGAGAAGATATGAAATATGTTTTTGATGGTGATAGGGCTTTGCATATTTTTAGGGCATATTTTTCATTTCTCATTCAACTACCCTTGACAGAGATAGACTATTGGCACGCCACGTATGGTTTGTCTATTAGTACGCCTCGTATATTTTGTCTATTAATATGCCTCGTACGGTCTATCTATTTGTACACCTCTGATAGCTTGTCTATTAGTACACCTCATATAGTTTGCCTATTATTATGCCTCGTATGGCTTATCTATTTGTACATTTCGGATGGTTTGTCAATTAGTACTCCTCGTATGGAACATTTGTTTTAGGATGTCCTATATTAAGAAACTTTTAAAAGCCAATATGTTGGCATGTATCTCATGTGACACTTGGAAATACACATTTTTTCTTTTTTCTTTCTTTCTTTCTTGTACATTACTACCCAGATACATTCCTGCATTAGCAATATAATGTTGCCATCCATTCTAATTCCGTGTTAGTCAATGTGAAGAAATGTAGGATCCCCTTACAATACACAATAATAATAATGCTAGAAACAATATTTCTAATTCACTACTGATTTTATTTGTGTGTGTTTACCATTCAATATAGAATACTTTTAAGACTTCAATAAGTTTTATAATAATCATTTTATGAATATTTAAGTCTTGAAATAATAGCTCAATAATAGCTCAATGATGTGATGTTAACATGCTAGTTGAGGTAGACCCTCTAATTTCTTTCGAAATAATCAAGCAAAAGATTTTGACATATATTACAGTTTTCTTTTCATCGACTGCAATTCAAAAATTTTGGATGCAAGTTTTATTCAGTTTAAGAAGGTTCAATCCCGATCATGTGAATGAATTCAAAAGAAAAATCAAAGAGGGAGCAGTAAGTCTGCTAAAAGATGTCTTTTACTGTGCAAGACAAAATTATTATCAGCAATGCAGAAGCTAACTGCTATCATTTCCGTCGGCGATCGACTGAAAGATCAAACGAAAGTCTCCTTTGGGTTGTTGCAGTGCATAGATCGTATGGTTAAAATGTTTATTTGACAGCTGGTATATGCAAAACTTCTTCGTCTCTTAGGAGAGACGAAGAGAATCAATCAGAAAAGATAACTGAAGTCACTGGCTAAAATCTCTTCAGCACGGAGCACAGGAACAAATAACTAATATTGTCTTAGTTTGATGTAATGCTCCACACCAAATATCATTGGACATCAAAACAAAGGAAGAAGAACTTGGCGTAGTACATCTCTTGAGACTGACTTTGCTCCCTCAAATCCTATCGAAAAATGTTGGAGCGTGGCAAAATCTGACATCAAGAAGCGGTTGAAATACACCAACCAAGAACTTGTCAACATACCGCCATCAGTTGCGATAACGCATCTGTAACACCGCTAACAGCACACAGAAAGCCTCACCGACGAATCTGCGATTCAAATTTCTTCCAATTTGTGCCTAAAAACGGAATAGCATATCCAAAAACATGTACAGAATGGCTTTGCTCTAAATGATCTAAACACGAGTAGTGATATGAAATAATTAAAACCCTCAGGTTTGCATTAACAAAATTATTTTTTTATTATCGCATTGGAAATGTAACGAAGTTGTTAATAAAAATCAGGCATACTTTGCATTGGCTACACAAAATGTAAGATTAATATTTTTATGATCATCTACTTGACGATAGATCTCTCATTTTAAGTATATGACGTGTTTAATTTCACTTATTTTAATTATTTTATTAATTGTAATTTTATTATTTAAAAAAAAAAAATTTGTTTCGCATCGCCATTAAATCATTTTAAAATCAATTCTTATCTACTTCAATCCATAACAAAGTCAATTCATGCTTAAATCAATTCCTATCGAAATGAATGTTTATAGCAACTGAACTCCGGAGCACACAAGAAGAAATTACGGCTGGACGACCACAAGACGGTCAACAGCACAAAACTCCACATTAATAGCTGGCTCGGTTTTCTACTTTCATGATCATGATGACTCAAATTTCACGGTTTGAACAGAGTGACACAAAAAAATTGTTTTTTCTATGCTGTATGTTAAGTGAAGAGAGCATTTCTGCCGTTATAATTAGATAAATCGCAAAGGTTTTGATGAGATTTCGAATTTTTGCTTACTCAGCATCGTACAGCATCTTACTCTTTGCTTACTCAGCATCTTACTCAGCATCGCTCGCCCTCGAACAGGAAGCCCTGGTGTGAGGTCACGCAAGTCACTTCAGGATGCTGAGGTGCGCAAATTCCTGAGGAAATTGAAGCCTCGTTTTCAAGCCAGAGATGATGCAATCCCTGCAGCAGAGGCGCAGCTAGCTCACAGTCTGTTTGTTTTGATGTGTGAAAGAGTTTGTTTTTAGTTTTGAGACGCTGTTTGTATGATTAACGCCAATGACTATATCTTTAATCGTGAAGCAAGGTATCCCTGAAGCAATAGACAAAACTATAATAAGAACTTTTAACTCCCCTATCTTCACTGCATGGAAAAGTAGTTTATGCTAAGTGTGTTTGATTCATCAAAAGAATTTTAAGTTAAATAGAATCAAACAAAAATTTTAGGTAATCATAAAAATTTTCGTTCATTTCACTAAAGCTTCTACCCATTTTTCTCACGTTGTTTCATTAGATCGAACTCTTGTTCTTCATTAATAGCTTGGGTTTAATTATTCTGCGTTCAACAAAAAACGCAATAAATAATTTTTATTCTAAATTCTGAAAAATAGTACCCCCTGAGTGAATATTGCTGCAGCCCTAAAAGTGCATGTAATAAATACACCTTTTCTCGTTTTATAACCACATTCTTTCAAAATGCACCGACGAACTGCAAATTTAACAACGACGCACCAATGAATATAACAGGGAATAGAAATTTGGAAACAGTGTCGCAAAAAATTACAACAACGACAAATTATTGCGACACCAGGCAAAATGAATGACAGTGAAACTATACATCAAAACAAGGAAACCATATGTTGTGACGGAGTAGGTTTATTGTAACAACGTTCAAAAAGGATAAAAATTATCCAAAATATAGTAACGTGCGTAAATATTATTATAACAAATTAACAATTTCTGACACAATGATTTATAAGCAAAATAAACAGTTAGGTAGCCATATAGTGTCGTACATAATGCATTTTGAAGCTATGCATACAAAATTATTGATGATTACTATGAAGAATGAACATCATATGTATCACACGTGAATCGGCCACGTCAGAGTTGTTCTGGAAAATTCCGTTACTTCCTGGTCTGCGGATATTCGTGTTCCCCTGACAGGGAAGTAATGGAATGTAGTCCTACATGTATTATTGTCGGGTGGCATTCAGACTCCCGAAAGTCAAAATCCCGAATGTCGGAATCCCGTATATTTAAATCCCAAAATTCAAAATCCCGAATGTTGTAATCAGGGTTACCAGCTGGCATATACAGTATTTCACTGCCAAATATGGTCGGGAATTAGATATTCGAGATTTTGACTTCTGGAATTTTGACATTCGGGATTTCAAGGTGAACCCATTATTTTGAATTTTTTTAATGTGGAAGTGTAAAAAAATTGATTTCTCTCGTCAATAGGAGTTTAAAAGATGTTGTTACATCTTATGACTTTTCGTTACTAATTTGTGCATCTGTTACATTATTTTGAACCTGTGATACTGGCTATTTGAAGCATTGTTACAAGATTTGACTATTTGTTAAAGAAAATGATCGTGTGTTGCAACATTCTGAGAGAGTTATGCAATTTGAAGCTATGTCATATTTATTTGTCTCTGTCACTACATTTTGCATCTGTAATCAATTTTGCAGCATCGTCACTAGATTTGTACTGGATGTTGTTATATTTGGAGCCGCTGTTATTACTCGTAGTTTTTATTCGGTGTTATATGGTTGTGCAAACTGTTGCTTTATTGCTTTGACGTGTGGTTATAAAACGAGAAAAGGTGTAATATTATCGTCTCATTCAAACCAGCGTGCAGGGGCATAAATGTTTTTGAATATAACACAGTACCGACACTCACCTACGTATAAGCCAGACGCTCTAAAGTAGCCGGAGATTAAATGTGTAGTGAGGCGAACTACAAAAATTCTCTCAGTGAGCAGGGACCTTTAAATTAATGATGGACCAAAATATCAGACTGAACCACATAATATCCTGGAGTAGCGATACTTGAATTTTTATGCGGCAGCTAAGGGAGAAGAATTGAAAATTATGATGGGTGATTAAATATCACATCAAGCATTGCATGGAAACGAGCGTGAAAGGCATTAATTAGATAAATGCTGTGAATAGCAAACATAATTTTTAATAAATCATACTAATGGACGGAGCAAAAATTTAACTTTCAAATACCATTTAGCCCTTAGCTTCTGCTTGTGTTTCTGAAAAGTCTTATTAAATGAGAATTACGCAAAAAATACCTGCAACCGAATCGCTTTTAATTAAAATTTCGATATATTTCAAAAGATAAGTGTTTAACATATGGTATTCTCATTTCGCACTTAGAGGGTGCGTGAAGATAGGCTTCATCGAAGCGAATGGAACAGCCCGTTCGGAATCTGGTGGGGTTGGCTTCGAGTTGTTTTTGCAAATTGTCTCGGCAAATAACTGTGTCGTTAGATTGCATGGACGTCGCATTATTAACTGTATATTATAGGTCTGAAGCTTATGATAACTTCAATAAGTTTTGCATCAGTTGAACTTTATTACCATGGAATCGTAACATTGTTAGGAATGATTTTCTTAGTAACATGAAAAATGAAACAGTATGGATGTTATCAAATAGTTATCGTTTAAGTTATTTGATTATTACTCAAGATACACTAAGTACTCTACGTAATACTACTTCAACTACTATTACTACAACTACTACTACTGCATTACTACTACTACTGCATTACTACTACTACTACTACTACTACTACTACTACTACTACCACTGCTACAACAACTGCTCATAATGATTCGGTTTATGCTTTAGTTTACAGAGATTTAGCTGATGAAGTTGTAGGACTTAAGATAGATTTACAATGTGGAGTCGAAGGTAATGGATCTAAGAAGAAAAATTCGAATAAAAAACAAAGATGGATCTTAAATTTTTAATAGGCCGAGTAGTGCAATGTCTGTGGCTGAAGTGACTTTGTGGAAAATTAACGATGACGCAATTGAATGCAGAATACATTGGGAGGGCACAATGATACAACACGTTGATTAAATCGCCAGATTCCACATTTCTAAACCAAGTATAATTACGAAAATTAGACTATACATAAACAGATGAAACAATAGAGTAAAAAGGTTAAAATGCACCTACAACCCACAAAAATTTAAAACGGGGGCGTGTCATAGTCTCAGAGGCGCGTTGAAAAAACGATTTCTGTATTCGTTAAGCAAAGCTTAGTCAACTGTGATCCTTGGGTCGGAATAATATATTATGTTACACAAAAGTCATTCTTCTCATAGAATCTTATCATAAAAGATGGCCCAGAAAGCGCCTCTTTAAGGCTGGAACCCGTTTCCTGCCACCTGTCGCAGAAATTTAATTAAGAAACTGAATGAAAGAACTTTCAAAGTTGATATCGCAGTCATGTTTCGTCCGTAACGAAAAAAATTAAACTGTAAGAGCAACTTCACAAAACATGGATTTTGTGGTGCCTGCAAAATGTTTAGATAACTTAAGCTTTATTTTTGCGCGGACGATAAATTTAAATTATTCCAAAAACACTACGCATATCAATCAATACTTCTTTTTTGGCTTGTTGTAACACCAGCTGAGAACCACGGTGCTGAAAACTGATCCTCTTGCTTCTTTTGCTGTGTGTGTGGAACTGTGGAAGTTCCCTCTTGCACCATTGCATGCACGGCCGTCGGCCGCGTCGGCCCCACTTGTTCTGCAGTCTTGTCAGTTGTCACTCCTAGACTAGCTCTCTTGCCGACGACAGCAGCAGCTCCTCTCCCTTTCCGTACGAGGTCTTCTGAGTGAGTTCACGTCGGTGAGTTTTTATTTTGTATGTGAAAAGTGATTGGAAAAAGCGTTATGTTAAGGATAAGATGTCGTTGGTAGATTTGCGTTGTGACCGTTTAGTTACAAAATACATTTGGTGTTTGCTGTGATGGATCGAGTTGGGTGTGAGAGCGTCCCCGGATATCCTGGTCACCGATTACGTCGAGCATTATCTTTGTTCATAGCCACACCCAAGCCACGGATAAAGTTCTCGATTATATGAAATCCTCTGTAGGAGTAAAATTGAAGATTAAGGATCATTTAATAGTTAATTGAAAAACTGATGATCTGTCATTTTAATTTTGTTTCAGATTAGACAGTGTATTTCATGTTGTTGTTTTTTTTCCTAATCAATTGTGATAGCACGAGTTGACCTCTGTGCATATCATATTGAATATCAGCTAGAATCCTTGAACTCGAACCTCGTCTGTCTAGCCCTATATTCGCCATCAAATTGATAATCGTTGCCATGTTAGTCTTGGCTGTAATATTGTAAGATTACCTTTTGCCCGTTAGTTTCCCGTCGTTCATACCGTGTTCTTACGTCGTATTGTTCGTTGCAGTTGACACAGTACAGCAAGGGAACAAGCGGTGCTTTGATACACGCGCCTGTTGGACGTAGCGGTGCAATTTCCCCTTCCACGAGCTCTCCTCGCCAGCATCACTATCCTTTCCATCATCGCCAAGATAAAAACTTGGGAAGGCATTCAGATGCTGAAGATATACACAATAATAACGGGCTGTGAGTATTACGGAAAACTTCAATTCGTGTCGATCTAAAGTGATTCGTGTTTGTATTAAGGGGACCTCCTCCTCTGGATGGACTTCCTCCTCTGGGACATCCTCCTCTCATTCAAATTTCCATCTCTGCATTTCTATTGCAACTAGGAAAACGAAAATGCAACCAGATATGTAAAATTGAATTTCAAACACATTTGTTTCATAAAAAAATTCGATTTTAGCAATAGAAAAAAAAATATGGCGCGAACTTATAAAATTATTTATATATTTGCGCAAAACCCTCTCTTTTTGCATTTTTCAGCGTAGAAGCTTGATGTTGGTCTCATTTGATGCAGAAAAACTGTGTCAATTCTAAAATGAAGGATTATCTTGAATTTAAAATCATAAGAACTTATTGAAATACTAATCCAAATAATTTCAGAATATTCCTAATTTTATCTTTTTTTCAAATTTCAGTATCTGCATTTCTATTGCAACTAGGGGAACGAAAATGTATGGAGGTGTGTTAAGTTGAATTCCAAACATATTTGGTTCCGTGAACTTTTTTGATTTTTGCAATACAAAAAAAAGTTATTGTGCGAACATGAATATATTTAATTATTGCATACACTTGCACAAAACATTACTACTATAATTTTTAACGTAAAAGAGTGATTTCATCTCATTCGACGCAATAAGATAGTAAGATAGTAAAAACACCGTAGAGAAGCGGAATTTCATTTCAATTTCAAATTCGATTTTTATGGTGAAAAATCTGGGACCATTGAAAAAAATATTTAGACAAATTTATCAATAATTTTTTTTCTAATTCGAAATTCGAAATAATCTTTCATTATCGAGTTGCCACAGCCTTTCCGAATTGAATGCGCCCAAAATCAAGTTTTACGTGGAAAATTGTAGACTTAGTAGGGATTTGTGCAAATATATGAATAATTAAATTTGTTCGAGCAATAACTTTTTTTCTATTGTGAAACTCGAAAATTTTTATGAATGAAACTCTTTTTGGAATTCAATTTTGCATATCTGTATGCATTTTCGTTCCCCTAGATGCGATATTAATGTGAAAAACGAAGTTTGAGCTTTTAGGTCAATTAGTTGGATTTTATTGTGGTAGGTCCCCATAAGTGATTCGTGTCTGTATCATATGATTTGTGCTCGTCTCGAGTGATTCGTGTCTGTATCATGTGATTTATGCTTGTCTCAAGTGATTCGTTTCTGTATCATGCGATTTGTGTTTGTCTCGAGTGATTCGTGTCTGTATCATGTGATTCGTGTCTGCATCATGTGATTTGTGCTCGTCTCGAGTGATTCGTGTCTGTATCATGTGATTTGTGCTTGTCTCAAGTGACTCGTGTCTGTATCATGTGATTTGTGCTTGTGTCAAGTGATTCGTGTCTGTATCATTCGATTTATGTCTGTATCAAGTGATTCGTGTCTGTATCAAGTGATTCGTGTCTGTATCAAGTGATTCTCGTTTGTATCACGAGATTTTGAGCCCGTATCAAATATTAGAAGGTTGCGGCAGGGATCTCCACTGATTTACTTTATAGGCGTAGGTTAGCACTATTACAACCCACTTTTGTCTGTGCTTCAAAATTTTATTCCTTGTACGAACTCTGTATAGGGCAAGTTTATTGCTTTGAGACCTAAAATTGTTTCCTTCATTTAATTTTTTTACACTATTTCGATTTATTTCGAATGTTCTTATTCATTCTAATTTTGAGCTTAACCCAGACGATCCCCCCTTTACATACTGATATGTGTAATTTCCATTACATCCATTTCTCAGTCCACAACTATCTTTTTTCTTGGTTTCCCTTTTTTCATTGTTCTCTTTAAGCTCAGGTGCTGCCAATAATTAACTTCTGAGTTAAAAAATCGCTACCCTCGCGTTGTTCACAATAACTATTGTCCTATAAAGACACTGTCGTGGGCAGGAGCAAAGAAATAGAGGCACCCAAAAAGTAATGATGTTTAAAGTCGTCTTTTTTAGGTGCATAATTATTTATGCATTGTGAGGGTTTAGTGAGAGTTTTACTGTAAAATGGAATAGTGATGCACAAGTGTACATTTGGCAAGCACACGTTTCATTATTTTGAAATTTCAATTACAGTGCTGTAATGGAAGGAGTCAAATTTGTTGCGTGAAGAAAGTAAAAAACATAGGAAACGCGTGGGCCGCTGAAAGCCTAAAAATTAAAATTTATTTGTTAACATTTATGAACGAATGGCATGCAGGCATGCATAATCTATGCACACGCACGGACACACTCATACATAAGTTTCTAACGTAGGCTCACACGAACCAATAATTGTAGAATTACGTCGGTAGGTAGGAGCCCTAGTTAGTTTGAAAACACTTGTGTATCTAGAGATTGAGTGTAAGGATGAGAATGAAGGGACAGTTGAATTGTGGAATTTCGTTCTTTACTTGTTCCACAAAAGAGTTGCTGAATTTAAATGGACGGTTGAAGTTTTCTATCACAATGATTCAGTATGTTATGTTATGATCTCTATATAGTGTGTCAGATGAAGAGAGGTAAATGTGCGACCGGTTCTACGAATAATTTCCTGAATGTTACTTGCGTTTATGAACTGTCATAGTTTAGTACTACCAACGTAAGACTGCGTGCAGCAGTCAAACATATTGAAAATATACTAATCCCCTTCAGAGACATTCTTCCAATCGTTCCTTCTTTTTATTCAGGATACTATCTTGAAGCTATTTACCACAAGCCCCGCACGGATCCACAGAACTATGAGGCTAAAAACAAAGAATACCCCTTTCTCAAATTCAGTATTCAAATATTTGAAAAAGGGAAGTTATATCGTTTTTTTTTGTTTCGTAGAGGGGTGAGTACGAGACGAAGGTTTGATCCCAATTTCTTCCGTTTAACAACACGATGTTTTTTAACATTTTGCATTCATTTCTGGTGAAAATTCTTAAGTTTAAGACATGTCATACGCTCATTGAAGTTAACTGGTTGTGTATGATTTAAACTGAATGTGCATGATTTTATTTATGCATCTTTTACAAATGCAACTGAAATAATTTGGACAAAGATGAGTAAAAGTTATTTACTGCGAACCATAGCATCAGTCGACAATACGATTTTTTAATATGAACTTCTGGAAAAGATAGAATAGAAAGCTCAATTTTTCGATCGCAATCACTGGAGTGATGCAAAAATCTAGAGGGCTTTCTTTGAACAGAACGAAATGAATGATTCACACATGTATCATGGGAAAAAACGGGCTCAAATGCTAGTGGACATCAGAGAATCAGACGATGATGTCTTTAGTAAGTTAAGAAGAACTTGCCATTAGAAGAGATAGATCTGAGCGCATTTCTTGTCCATCAATCTGCTGGTAAGTTTCGTCACGGAAAACGAACATTAATACTTTAGCGTGGGTGTCAGTAATGGTGATGTTCAAAGTTAATCATTAAGTTGAGGTTATCAAGAATTCCATGGTCAAATAATACATTAATAGCTAGTTCCGCGTGAACATCAGTGGGCGCAAATTCTACTTCAAAGGTACTCATATAAGCAAATAATCCACATCTATATGAGAGCAGAGAAATTGTACAAAAATTCATGCGAATTGTTAACAGAAAATACATTTTATCCCAGAAAGGCGAATTTGCACAGTCTAGTGTTATACGAGTTGCAAGATGACTGAATAGGTGACCGTAGGTAAGCTGCAGGCTTATGAATTCTAAGAAAGAAAGAAAGAAAGAAAGAAAGAAAGAAAGAAAGAAAGAAATAAAAACGTTTATTTTAAAAGTTGCTACATGAGATACATGTCGACATATTGGCTTTTAAAAGCTTCTTAAAATAGGACGTCCATAAAACAAAAGTTCCATACGAGGAGTACTAATTGACAAACCATCCGAGGTGTACAAATAGATACATAAGCCGTACGAGGCATACTAATAGACGAACTATACGAGGTGTACTAATAGACAAACTATCAGAGGTGTACAAATAGATAGTAGAAGCGAGAGTGTTACATTCTTTTGATCGATATCACTACACATTTTTCAATGCTATTAAGCAGAGCGCCTTGAGTGCCAGTGTTCCTTCTATAAGCATACTGATTTCGATGAAGTAGATTTGACTCGTCCAAGTGAGATAACAGTGGATTTGTTACCACTTTCTCCAACATTTTGGAGAGAACAGGTAAAAGACTAATGGGCCTGTAGTTTGATGCTGTATTGAGGTCACCAGTTTTATGCACCGGTCTAATAATGGAGTGTTTCTATTGGTTGGGAACTTATTTGTCACTATTTATATATCAATTATCTAATGAATCAGTAATTGTACTGTGACTGGGAAGCTGTCTTTGATCTATTGAAGGCTGATACCATCGTGTCCGACTGCCTTTGTGTTTTTCAAGAAGTATAAAATATTTCCTAACTCTGGTAAATCGACAGGACGTGGTCTCTATAGGGTACCATCCCCTGAAAGTGCAGTAGGGCCCGAATTTTTAACTGGCGGTTGATTTGGATTGGTTTTGCATACTTAATTGATTAAAAACTTGAGCACCTACTTCTGAAAACAATGTGTTGAAGAAATCTGTGGCTGTTACTAAGGGATTTCCAAAATTACCTATGCAGTTTGAAAGTTTGAAATTTTATATCACGCTACTTCACTGATGATTTCCCATTTTTGTTTTGGATTATTTTTTTTGCCGTTAATAGTTCCTGAAGAAAGTGAGTTTTTTTTACATCTATGATTTTCTTCCGAATACTTTTTTCATGCTCTTTAAATCTCTTGCACAAAGTATTGTTTGATCTATTTTTTGTTCTCCCGCAAGTGAGTTTTCTTTATTCTGCTCAGCTCTTTAATTTCGTCAGTAGTCCTAACATAGCGTTTTGACTTAGTTTTTTTGTGATGTAAGCTAGGCGCGCATTCATTGAGAGCAGCTGTAATGTTCACGTTAAAGATTAAAACATGCATGCATACATCGTCAGGTTGCATCATATTCCGAAATTCGGTGGATCTATTCAGAAGATTTTCATAAAATAGTTCTTGCGGATAGTGACTTCCCAAACGATAAGTCAAATAATTATAGTTTGTTCTTTCCTTTACGATATTGATGTGACATTCTATGTAGAGTGGTGATCGGAAACAGGGCGAAATTGCTCCTCTGACAATCGCCTTAGGAGAGTTTGTGATAGTGATTGCCAGATCGAGGAGAGTTGTAGAGACTCTAGCAACACGACCCGCGTGTTCTTTGACCATTTGGGATAGGTTCAATTTGTACACGAGTTACACACCAATTAAATTGAAAGCAAATGATGTGCAAGTTCTTTCATTTTTTCATCCGTATGACATTCCTCTTTAATGACATGAAAATAATCAAATAAAGATGTTCAAAACTCATGACAAATTATCTTGTCATGCGAAAATGAGTGTTTTGGTGTCAGAGTTTTTGCTACTGCGTTTTATTTCTGAACAAAAGTTTTTATGGTTTCAAAAATATTAATAAATTCCTCAACAACCCAACACACTGTACATCACTGGCCACAGTTTTAATGAACTTTCTGAAAGCAAATTGAAATTGTGCTTGTGCTACATGCCCAGATTTTTTCTTGCGCGGGTCTGAAACGAATTTCATTTTATTTATCTTGCACAATGCGCGTAACGATTGATGCTCATTTTCACGTAAAATACCGTGTGACTTATCGAATAGAACTGAAGTTACGTTATGAAAAAGGCAACTATTTTACATTGTTTTGAACCTTGTTCCAGATACTCATCTGTGACGAGCGAAAAAGATGGTCATTTACCACTGGTCGAACGACAATGACGATCGCAAAAGGCGCTGCAAGATCAGTCTCATGAAGCATGCCATCTGTGGAGGGCTGGCTGACCACTGGGCCTTGTACTTCGACTGGGGCGACAGATCCGCTACCTACCAAGCGGACAACATCCATGGCTACCTCACCCCCCTCTGGAATAAGGGGCGTCCCCTTGACAGAGGTCAGGGGGTTGGGGCGTGGAGAAGGGCAAAAGTACTGACTCACAACAAAAAGTGTTCCCCGAAGTTCGTAAATCGTAAGGCTGAACTTGTTTCTCGTACTGGCAACACATACAAGATAACTGCGAACAACTGTCATCACTGGGTGCAAGAACTAGCAGAGGCTCTCGACCAGGAGCTTGACGAGCCTATTGGTGAAACAGACTATGAGCCGTTTGAAGATTTCATAAAATTTGTCACGCCATTTGTGAATTCTACGTCGCATTCCCAATGTTCAAAATACTAGTGAAATAAATAGGGAGTCAAAATTTTACAAATCGCAATACTAAGACAATCTGTGAAACAACCATAAATTCGATTTCCTTCAAGTTAGACATTGCGTTATTTAGCTACTCAGTGATTCTGAACTCAATATATCAGGTACAATGCGCAGGAAAATAATACATGGTTTTCCAGTAGGATATACATTTCAAGTATCTTCAAGCTCTCTTTAATATTACAATGGTATTTCAATGAAAGGGAAGAAGGTCACATATAGCATGGAAGTAAACAATAAGCTCACGCCCGCATGATGTCCCCCGCATGCTGTCCTTGGAAACAGCAAGACTAAAGAACTTATGAAACATGACAAACAGGCTCTGAACAGTCTATACGTGCTTATTTTTCCAGGCGTAGCATTAAAGTCTCGTCGAAGAAAAGTAGTCTGATAATGGGTATTTGTTGAAATAAAATTTATTGATATGGTCCTGTAAGTTATCAAGTCGGTTTTTATTTGCGCAATTTTAGGTCTTAACAGAATCGTATTTATTGTCAGCTGTTTTTTTACAAATTATTTACTTCTCAGTCGCTTAAATACATTTAGCTAAAATACCAGCCCGATATCATCAATAATTTGCAACTCCTCTAGGAGTGTGTTCATGTTCCGTGATATTTTACAAGGAGCCTCTAACTTCCTTTACTAAATAAACACGATAAAGCATCTCGCAATAAACTATTGGATACATTGACTCAGACGCTCCGAAAATCAGAAGAAAGAAAACAGAGTAGGCGGCTTCATATAAAATTATTAGTTAGTTAGACCAAATCTGGTAAAAATAGAATTACTATTCAATTTGATAAATCAGAATAGCTAGTGATAAGATTAAATTAAGTAAAATGAAATCGCTAGAAGATAAGATAGGTTAGAATCCTAGTTAAGTGGAACATATAAACTAGAATACCCAGTAATTGATCAAATTCAATTTTATCAATGTCACAATGCCAGTTGTAAAACGAGCGTTACTGATCACCGCAAAATGGGATCTGGTCTTATAAATCATTTGAGAAATTTTCCAAAATGCTCTGGTAATTCAAGTGTCTCGTGTCTGCTATATTTAGGCCCCCAGAACGCTGATCCTAACGTTTAAATTTCAAATGAGATTGGCTTTCTCATTTGTAGGCTCTAAAACGGAATTTTGTGTTATGAACACAGCGCTTTTGCTTTCAAATGATATCAGTTACACAATTCACCGAAGTCCGTGCAGCACCATAGCCAAGTCCCAGCAATTTTCGGAGCACAGACTAAACTCGAGGATATGGACGAATGTGGTAGCAATATGAAGTTAAAGGTTAATAAAGCCTTTTTACGTTGTCTGAACTATTTTTAAAACATTTTGCGTTAACTCCAATACTTTATTTCGTAAGCATCTTTGCATATGTAGCATGTATAATTAACTGCTATATACATATACCCGAACATTTTCACGTTGCATTCGTACTTGCACTTCCTCCGTCGTTTATAGCAGGACTGGCACAAATGTCGGAAACACCTAAACACGTTTTATGAGTCAATTAGATTTCATAACTCTTAACGTGGAATCAAATTTTAGGTTGACATTCTCACTTGCCTATGATGTGTCACAGAATAAGAACTTAATTTCAGACTGCCCAGTACTCTTGTGTTTTGTTTTGATATAGGTGTTTAACTGTTTATTGTCATATATACAAGTCTGATGAGTTTAATCAAGGAAAAGAGCATTAAATTTGGCCGAGAAATTAGGAAACTCAAATTACGGTTTTGGGAAATTTACACTGAAATTCAGATCACGGTATCAGGAAATTACACTGATGGGGATACTGTAGTAGAAGTACCGAGTAGCCACGAGCGTAGCTCTCCGACTCACGCAAGTTGGCGTCACCATAGCCTCCTACATAGACACAACAGCCGTTCATCAGAGATGTCCAGTAACACCCATCATTGGACGCTCTTCATTCATTATTTCTCCGTTTAATGGATTCTTTGCCTTATTGAATTTCAATCCTGAAGAGAAAAATGTTCATCTCTCTCAAATATAATTAAAATTACCCGAGCATTAACAGGTGATTCACATAATGCTATAGGTTTGCCTCACTGCCGCAACCAACATGCAGCTCAATACAAGGAGCTTTCCGAACCTAAGCATGACTGTCTGAGCATTTCAACACGAGAGTAAGGTGTAGGTGCCAGAGCGAAACATCGCTCATCGCGGGGTCAGGAGGTAGGAGACTATAGAAGTCATGGAACTTATTTCTGGCATCTAAACTACAACAGTTGGTGCCAAATTCTAGTTCCAGCACTTTAATATAACTTGTAAAGTACTTAGTCCATTGAACTCTGTGCCAAGTGTGTTTTCTTGCGTCAAATGAAGTGTTGTAATCCAGTTTAGCGCAATAATGGTAATCAATTCTCAAATAGGAGGCCAATGATTAGAATTGAAATATTATTATGTGCATTTCATTTCTCTGTTTTTTTTATCTATGTTGTGATTTCCTGTATTTTATCACACCGATGTCATATCATTTTGTGATGGTTGCTTTTTTTTCGATGTCGCATCGTGCGCGATGATCGCTAGTTGTTATCACTCTCCACTGCCGACATTCTTTGTTGTGATGCATGATATTTTTTCATGATATTATTATTCGTGACATTAAAGTTATTCGTCACATTTCATATATTTTCGACTTGTTAATATCAAGGTAGCTGCCACCAATTCAGGCTTTATCTGAATAAACATTTAATTCAATCTTCGGTAAGCGTTAAGAGTGCAAGGCCATAAATAATCGTGCATTTTAGCCGTGTTTCATGGCTTCAAACATTATTACTTTCTTTCTGAATCATCATGTCCTCTCTTCCTATTTATCTGAAGGTTATTAAAGACACCGAAAACATTAAGGAAATTCACTATTGAACAAAGGAAAATACCGAGACATTGTTATTGAAAATACGCTACCTAATTGAACGTACACGATTTACGCATTCGCAACCTAATATACTTAGAAGCGTGAGAGGGAACTAGAATCGACATGATTTCGGAGAGCGACTTATCTGAGATTCGGAGATCAGGATTCGCAGTCGAGCGTCGTCTGGCCGGCACACTGGGGCGGCAACCGCCATGTTTGAGGGTTGACGGACGATGTTTGACGGCTGTGATTACGTCGCCACGGTGTTTAATTTCAATATATTCACAGATGAATGTCACAGAGATACTCGGGTCGTTTTAGTATCTTTCAAATGATTCGTATCGTTATAAGAGGCAAGGCCCCGGTCCAACTGGACCAAGGTAGATGAACAAACTCGTATGCGACTGCTTATGATGGTGATCTCGCCCCGACTGCCCTCGCTCTCTGAAGCAACGGCGTTTGGGCGTCGCCTTGAGATGCCAACTTTGAATAACGACCTAACAAGGTTACCAATATGAACGTGATATATCCCTACTATCGAATAGAAAACATACATCATTAACCTTACCCTTATTACTATATAAAAATCCCCACAAACAATGTTATACATATGAATTAAAGCAAATGAAAATACCCGTTGAGGTTCTTGGCATCTTCGGCTGGCGTGTTCGTTCGTTACGTGTATCGGTGGCGTCCGATCGTTCCTGAAGAGTCGATTGTTCTAGAATTCAACGATGTGATGCTTTCTCGCAGAAATCAGACTTAATATTTGGTCTTTAAGAATCATTTAGGATTATGTTGTAGGCCAGAGCACAATATCCAGATTCTTAGCGATGTTCCTTACATAGTCATGCGGAGAAGCATAACAATATCCCCCGTGGCCCAACAAAATCACAAGCTCCCGCTTGTGCTCGAAAGGCTTATCTCCGATTTTGCTCACACGTGCAGCCGACGCCTTAAATGCGTGGATCATGGGAAGAGTCAATATGCTTACAACTGGAGTTTGCTCTTCTGGCGAGCGCTGATTCAGAGTCGTCAAATAAAGGCGTCATTATAGTTGTCCTTTGGCAGAACCGCGTCCCATAGATGGCGCCGACTTCTCCCTCCGTTGTGTGGATCACTGCAGTAATCCTTGAGAGTAAAAACCCTCGGAAGCGTAGCTAAAGCTTCCATAACACCCAAGTCGTATAGTCCTGGGCTGCATAACTTGCTCCACCACTTGCAGAAGTCTTATAGAGATCTCCGAATAAATATTCCGCGTGTCGTCGATCGAAGAGGACTACTATCTCGTGGAGTTCGTCATCTTTTCGATGGGGATTTGTATAGGAATCGCTGCCTTTATGCTGAGATCATTGAGTTGAAACGTTGTTTTTCATCCGGGCCTCCGTATTATTTTCATCGTTGATAACGTGTGAAGCCGTCGTTGCTCGTCGTCGCCGAATCCATCCGAAGTCGCGGTTGAAATCCCAATGTTGAGCAGTCCTTTAAATTTTTAAATGCCAGTCGTTTTCTATTCACCGTGCCTCAGTAGAAAATTAGCCGCGGTCGTGGACTCAGCCCGCTGATAAGAAATTTTCTTCACGTAACCGTTTTCTACGAGTCGGTGCGCGAGCTTCGAGGTCTGCCGCTGCTTCAAGCGTCGAGGTAGATGGTGGAGTAGGGAGCAGGGGTGCAGCGTGTGTTCTTGTGTGCGCGGCCAACCCGTAGTAGTGATGCCGTCTGAGCAGGGCGACGGTGGTACGTCCGTGGAGGTGCCGCTCACCAACCATGGTGACTCGCGTGTGGTTGAATGCCGGCGCGTGTGTTCAGTCGCGCTCACCCGATGTCATCCACCATTCCTGGAAGGTCAATCCAATTAAGTGTTTGTTCTAATATCCTTCTTTAATTTTCCCAAGTCTCCCTCCACATCATATCAATCAAGTCTCCCTTCTCAAACTCCCAAGTATTTACAAAAGGACTTAAGCATCCTATGTTTGAATTTACGTTATCATTAGCAAATTACGAATCGAACCTAAGGTTCAAAACTTTCTTCAAGTGCAAATCGCAAAGTTTTTAAAATTAATAACATCCTACGAGTACACACACATTCATGAATTTATCGAAATACATGAAAGTGAAATAAATTGAACTAGTTTTCCCCACACAGAAATATTAATTACAAAATTTAAACATAGCATTTAAATTCGATCAACTCGATGCAATGGAGTTCATAGTTATATTCAGGGCCAGTAGAACATGTTTGTGCAAACATCAATGTGAGATCGTCGAGATTGAAATCATTCGTTAGAAATAAATCATGGCTGTAATAATTTTTTTTTTGAAATCACGAGTTAAATTTATTTTCTCTACTTAGATACGTCGATGTGTTTTTTCTGGTAGTTCGCGTATCAATAATACTACGTTTCAGTGGCGATAAGAGTCCCCATGCGATGTATTCGCAGGTTATTAATTATTTTAAGAGTAATAGTAAACCTAATCCTTTAGATTATTCGCCAAAAATGAAATTGTTCCGAAGAATCGTTATTAAATTTTGGAAACCTTAACTCACCAGTAATTCTAATAGCAGACAAATGTCTCCAGCTTATTCATCCTAATTGAAATAATGTCGTTGGTAATTGGATTGAATCTATTGGATTTAAACATCAAAATTAAATTGTTAAAGAATGCCTTCTCCAGGAATTGGAATAAAATAATCAATACGCTGGTTTTGATCATTAGTATTTAAATTTTTAATATAAAAATTATTTGAATTTAACCCAAATATATCGTGGTATCCGAAGTAGTTTGTCCGATAAATGTAGAACAAAATTTTTACACATAGTTACGATGAAATAATAAAAATTTTACATTCTCCGATGTAATGAAATTTATTTTTCTTTCGAAAAACGTCAGATATTACATGCCTAAATTAAGAAATTTGCGTTTCACGACATCTATCGTTCGTGTTATTGAAGTTCGGAATCTCGTAAAGCTGTTGATAGTGTGGTATCGTAACCGTTCCTGCGGGCGAACAAGCGATCTGTTTACGTTTGGCATTCCACCGGCTCGGAGTACGCGAGGCCGTGGCTTGGGCGTTGAGAATGTTCGATTCAATATTCGTCTCCAACATGGCATGTTATATTTTAGTTTTAACGTTGGATAGTGCAGAAAATGTTACATACGGTAATTGAAATTAATTGATGAAAGGATACATTGAATATCCGTACATATTATAAGTCTATCGTCAACATTGAAATATGAAACATTGATGCAACATTTATTTATCGTTCCTGATGACATCCTGCAAATAAGTATTCATTAGGAAGAGAGAGATGAGATGATTCAGATAAAGAAATTATTTTTAGTCGGCCAAATATCAATTTTTAAATTTGAATGTTTGAATGTACATATATTTTTCTTTATCGGAGGTGTGAGTTCGGCATGAGATTTTACGGTAACATTTACATATAAGCAAAACTCAAATCCCACCGCTGCCACCATTTTGTTGTGATTTCCTGTATTTTATCACACCGATGTCACATCATTTTGTGATGGTTGCTTTTTTTTCCATGTCGCATCGTGCGCGATGATCGCTAGTTGTTATCACTCTCCACTGCCGACATTCTTTGTTGTGATGCATGATATTTTTTCATGATATTATTATTCGTGACATTAAAGTTATTCGTCACATTTCATACATTTTCTACTTGTTAATATCAAGGTAGCTGCCACCAATTCAGGCTTTCTCTGAATAAACATGTAATTCAATCTTCGGTAAGCGTTAAGAGCGCAAGGCCATAAATAATCGTGCATTTTAGCCGTGTTTCATGGCTTCAAACATTATTACTCTCTTTCTGAATCATCATGTCCTCTCTTCCTATTTATCTGAAGGTTATTAAAGACACCGAAAACATTTAAGGAAATTCACTATTGAACAAAGGAAAATACCGAGACATTGTTATTGAAAATACGCAACCTGATTGAACGTACACGATTTACGCATTCGCAACCTAATATACTTAGAAGCGTGAGAGGGAACTAGAATCGACATGATTTCGGAGAGCGACTTATCTGAGATTCGGAGATCAGGATTCGCAGTCGAGCGTCGTCTGGCCGGCACACTGGGGCGGCAACCGCCATGTTTGAGGGTTGACGGACGATGTTTGACGGCTGTGATTACGTCGCCACGGTGTTTAATTTCAATATATTCACAGATGAATGTCACAGAGATACTCGGGTCGTTTTAGTATATTTCAAATGATTCGTATCGTTATAAGAGGCAAGGCCCCGGTCCAACTGGACCAAGGTAGATGAACAAACTCGTATGCGACTGCTTATGATGGTGATCTCGCCCCGACTGCCCTCGCTCTCTGAAGCAACGGCGTTTGGGCGTCGCCTTGAGATGCCAACTTTGAATAACGACCTAACAAGGTTACCAATATGAACGTGATATATCCCTACTATCGAATAGAAAACATACATCATTAACCTTACCCTTATTACTATATAAAAATCCCCACAAACAATGTTATACATATGAATTAAAGCAAATGAAAATACCCGTTGAGGTCCTTGGCATCTTCGGCTGGCGTGTTCGTTCGTTACGTGTATCGGTGGCGTCCGATCGTTCCTGAAGAGTCGATTGTTCTAGAATTCAACGATGTGATGCTTTCTCGCAGAAATCAGACTTAATATTTGGTCTTTAAGAATCATTTAGGATTATGTTGTAGGCCAGAGCACAATATCCAGATTCTTAGCGATGTTCCTTACATAGTCATGCGGAGAAGCATAACATCTAGAAGGAGTGCTCAAATTTTAATGTACGTGTGGATTTCAAATTTCTGGTAAGTGCAGTATTTACGAAGAAGATTAGCGAGTGATCATTCAATTTTCCAATTTAAAAATAGTGTAAACTTGACGTAAAATTCAGTTTATGACCGAAAGAACAAGTTCAGTAGCGAATTAAAGTAAGTAACAGGAATGATTGTGTATAGCATAAAATTGCCGTAGGTATAAATCCATGGTCACATTTAGGTGGGGAAAAGAAGGAAGAGGTTACAACGAGAGACCTACGATGCCTGGCGTTATCACGTCAGGGCTGCGTCAAATCGTGCCCACGTGAGAAGGCTGATCCAATGATTATTGCTGTAGGTGCGTACCAGTGCTTTACACAAATATTCTTCAGCAGAAAGTATGGCCGGAATTGACTATGGTCGTACAAGTATTGTGAGAAATTTTTTCAAGAGCACAGCCAGTTCGTTTTGAACATCAGATGTTGCGAATAGTATTCACCATTTCCATACTGAGAGCGAGGAGATTCCTTTGAGGTCTGTGAACCATGAATTTCTGAATTCAAATTGGCGATATTGATGAATATCCATGAATTAGCGTTGTGCTAATTATTAGTGACTAAGAAATAGTTTAATTATGTTAAGTCGTACAATAGTTGCACGGTGCAGCTCAACATCAGGAGCAGTTCCACTTGTAGGATTTAGAGATGTTGTCTTCGATGTTACTCGGACAAAGCCTTTCTGTTTCGCTGGATAGATGTGCTTTTTGGTTCAGAGACGTTTGATAATGGTGCGCACTTACTACAAAGTGCGCTCACATTTGCATTGCGTTTTTTACTTTGCTTGCATGCCATTTTTTGCTCGCTTCAGGTTTTTTTTACGCGCTGTTCTTAGAATAAAAATGTTTTGATCTTTATACGTAGTCGTTATTTACCCAAATCGGTCACACGTATTACTGTGTCTATTTGCCTTCCTCTGAGTACCCTTTTCGTTTCCCGTTTGCTGTTCTATCCTGTCATGGGATGTTCAAATTCCTCCCTCGCGACTGGTCAATTGTTATTCTCCAAAGAAAGACCCAAGGCCCGTATGAGTTTCATTGTATCAAATATCACGTAAGAAATTTCAGTTGCACTTGGAATACAAATGAAATACTGATGAATTATCCACAGTCGAAAGATGTGTACATTTTGCTGGACACCCTGAGTTATTGCGATAAATATTTAATAAAGTTTTCTAACTTGAGTCTTAATATAAAAAATTGAAAAACATATCGGTAGTCAAAGGATGTGTTCAATTTTTTGGGACACCCTTCTTTATTCTGATGAATGTTTAATAAAATTTCGAGATGTCTTAATATCAAATAACTAGAAAATACATTCAATCTCTAAAGCGTATGGGAGACCAGCCCCATTTTCAGTGAATCAGTGTTCAAAATTGGAAAAAAGAAAAATTATCCGTCGAATCTAAAAATACAACCGTGTATTGAAAATCTTCACACATAAATTTGCAGCAAAAATGAATTTTTTGTTCAATTGATAACTGATTTTTCTTTGGCAATAAACAGGGATTAAAAAATGCATAAATCCAATTCATAAAAGGCAGAACGTAAAGTAGAAAAATCGTTCTCTGCTATGCGATCGCTGTGAAGGCGAATAGATGAGTCAGGCGTCAAAAACACTGGGGACGTTGCAGTGGCTTGGTAACATTGCTAGTAATTGAATACGTGTTAGCCAGTAATTTTTAGAAAAGAACACGGACAATGGAGGAAGAAGGTTATTTTTACAAAGAATTTTCAATAAAAGGAAATTCCCCATGTAGATTCTCACACTTTGATAAAATATTGTATGCACGATTTAATGAATTCTCCATAGTCTTTCTAGCACTAATTTTGAATCTTAAGCTTCAAAAATCGAAAGCGCTTAAGCCCAATCCAGTGGAAGTAGTCTTCTGAAGAACAGATAAATTGAAATTATAGTGTAATTCGGTAATTTTCGGAACTAAAAAAGATAGACAATTGTTTTAAATTTCGATGGGTGAATTTTAGCAAAGGTTTCATGAATTTCAGATAGACTGTGAAAATACGGACATGGATACAATTTGCATTTTACTGTGAAATGAAAAGGTGTAAATATATTGTTGATACTCTCTTGATTTTCCTAAATCCATTAAAATTAAAACGTATGTCTTAGAACAATTGTGTCTCATACAATACATCATACTTTATGTGTTGGGTAATTTGAGACCCACTAGGCACATCCAAAAAATCTCAAGGTTTCGAGCCTCAGTCTAACCCACTGTAACCTCATGCAATCAGGGAAGGTTCCGGTGCGCTGTGGTCTGCCGCTCGGTCTTGCGTGATGTTATCTGAACAACTCACTGAAAGTCATGTGAGGACCTAAGCAACATAGCCTCTGATTCAGGACTAACGAAAAGAGAGTAATATTAACGAAAAAATATATCATTGATACTAAGTGGGCTTGATATGAATTTTGATAATATAAAGATACTCCCTTCTCATCTGTGTAAAAAAATATACGCGTAAAAAAACACGTATGGTAATGCTTGGTTTGACTAGGTACAGATACCACTATGAATTCTGGAACATACAATGACTCCGAAGAACAAACGTATAAAAGAGCGAACCTTAAACCTTTACGCTAAATGATCTACCTAGTTTTTAAGAGCCTGTTTAACTTTCCTGGACACTTCTATAATTGCACACTCTCCACAGGACGCGGCTATTGATGAGGTTGAGTGCGGGCGGCCGTCGGGAGCACCAATCCATGACTTTGTACTCGCTAAGAAGTCGTCGCGTTTTTTATCGCAAGATCCCTTTTTTGTACATTTGTCATCGTTATGCATTTAAACACTTAATAACTCGTATTCTTGCGTAATCTTCATCCCCCACTCGATGTTTCAATGAAAATCACATGACATTCGTGATTCAATATTTCGTTCGACAACAAACGTAAAAAACAGAGCGTAAAACAAACGTAAATGGAATCCTGAGCGTACCATAAATACCAAGTGAGGAATTACGCAGCGTTCTCGGACGAGATTGGAAGCATGGCTATTTCTATCATCAAGTACAAAGAAAAAATTATTTCCAATACTGTCATTACAACAAAAATTTCGGACTTCAGCTTTTCGAAGGGTTTTGAGAAATTAGATTAAATTATTAGCTAATTTAAGCCTCCGTAACCGGGGTTCTCTAGATGCTGTCAATTTACATTAGGGTGCAGCAAATTTATTTTCTTTAACCCTACCAGACCTAAGACCCTGAACCAAATACTTGAACGTTATCTCGCTCAAAGTCTACTCGTATTAAAAAAAATAAGGGGCAGACATTTGCAATGGCTAACCATGAGGTTTGACCTCGACTGAATGGATTTTTCTATTCGGTGTCGCATTTTCTCAAATACTAGGCACAATTCCGAAAATTTGGTACAGCGGTATGGCAGCAGGTTCGGAAATCAACGAAAATTGGCAGGGTTAATATTAACGTGTGATCACTCAATCTTGACATTCGTTCAGTACACCACCAGAAGGGGATACTTCTCCAGTACACTAATTAGCCCTCCCAAGAGAACGATGCGAGATCCCGGGCTAATCCACCACGCAGCTTCATGGAAACGGACGGTTTTTTCTAATAAAATTTCAAAAATTATTAAAAAATATTTCGAGAGCGAAATAAGTTTAGAGGTATTCACTACATGTTTATAACATTCGAATGGATGTTCGGGGCCCTAAAATTTTTGGAATTTACCTAGACCAATTTCTCCCTCCACCATCCACTACACCCCCCCCCCCATCTGCTCGAAAAATGGAACGCTCTTTTCTCATAAGTTTTTTCGACTGTGCGGGTCAATTTCTCCTACAGTTCTTTACTGATGAAGGAGATCTTTTTTGCATCGTAAAGATCAGGATGAGTACTAGAAATATGATTAGTAGTTTTTTGATAAGTGTAATAGAAAATTTATTATTGCCATGTAAAGAAAAAAAAAATTTTTTTGAAGTGATATAAAAAACTGGATCTCAATTTTGTAGATCAGCTCATTGTGAATCGAATAAAAAAAAACTAATCGTGTCTAGGTACAATATTGTTTGAGAAATAGGGTATCTTGGAAATTTCCCCTCGAGGGAGGGGGGTGGGGGGGAGTGAGTGGTGTATGGGTAAATAGATTAGATTAGTCGTTAGTTTTAGCCTCCCTACCCAGCAACAAATGCGATCCAAAGAGAGGAAGGAGGAAGGCACCATCTAGTATGGAGTTAAGGAAACGCGGAATCTACGCAGAAAGGCATAGAAACAGTAAGTTGGGAAGGAAGATTATGAAACAAGATCAAAGTTGAAGAAGACAGTAGTAGGTGCTGAAAAACAGGACAGCAGTGAACCGAAAAAAGGTGGTCCTTAACATAACAAAAACATATTATTTCAACAAAAAGAAGGCCTACCTAACTCTCAGCTCGGGCCCTCACACTGTCCCCCTGGGAGCGCTAGTTCCCATAGATACAATAATATGGGTAAATTCCAAACATTTTATGGCTCTGAACATCCATTCGAATGTTCTGAACATGTTGTGAATACTTCGAAGCCTATTTCGCTCTCGAAGTATTTTTTATTAATTTTTGAAATTTTACAGGAAAAACCCGTTCGTTTCCCTTCAACCAATATTCGGTCTCGGAGTTTCAACAAATGAACGTAGAAAGAGAAAACGATCTTAGGAATGTAGGATTGTAAGTACGAAGGTCCTCAGTGTATAAACATATATGGGTGCCATGACAGCCCATGTCACTGCTTGTGCAAAAACTAAGAGAAAAGCGTAAAATGTATCCTATAGAAAATTGTTTCAATTTTAGTAATGCTTATAGACAAATCCAATAAAATAAATATTAAAATGAACTCAGTGGAGTGAAAAAGCTTCTGACAGTCTCCACGTACGTTGACGTAGGAATTTTGGCTTTCGTGACATTAGGGAATATTGAAAGTTTTATCATTAATTTATATTTAAAATTAACTGGCTGAAACGGTACAGTAAGGCACTTACTGTGTCTAGATATAAGTCCTTGTATAAGTCAATTTTTAATATAATTTGAAATTTCGAGCTCTGATTTTGGGTAAATAGTGCAAGAGAACACAATTTTACAAGAATATTCAAACAGCACGCAGTGAAATTTACTGAAAATCCGATAAGCTATACATCAAAAGAATGTTTTAGACAAAAGTATTTGCACTAATTGAAGTTATGTTTAATAATTGTGCTTTCATTGCCCAATTTGGGTGGTTTAATTGGTTCGCCTTTATTATAGCACACGAATTATTTACAAATTAAGATCGTCACTATCAGTACCTCTCTGAATTTTTTTTCCCAAAAGTCAAGGAAACGCCAGGATCAGACTGGAAATGAATTGTTGGAATTCTTAATGAATGATTAAATTCCAGGCAAATTACTAGGAGTGTCAAGGTTCCGTTCTCGAATGCTGGAGCAATAGTTCGGAAGGATTAAGACTGTCAAGAGTCAGAATTGCTCGCAAGATCCCGATCCACTCTGAACGTTGCATGATGCGTAAGTTGACGAATTATCCCATGACCACCTGTACACACCGACAAGAAGAATTAGAGTTACGAGTTCACGTAAGTAGGAAGGATGGATGTACCATTTAGCAAGCCGTTAAGAATCGCGGAATTTATGCACAATGTGTGTTCCCGCTCAGGAAACCGTGCACATAGAAACCGTATGTTAAGAAGGATGGTTATGAAGCAGAATAAAAGTTAATGAAGAATGACAGTCAACAACAGTTGCATCGCCCTGAAAGGTTTCGAGAGTCAATTTCAAACGCTATTTTTTACCCACAAAATGCTGAAAATAGTTCAAAATTTAACAAATTAAGAGCGATGCTGGAGTTTAATTGCAGACTTGCCTATTACTAATGAGTGAATGCATGCAACTTTGGGGTTAATTATTCAACTTAAACTGAGCCTTGTTGAAGTCTTTCGGTTATGTTCTGTTTATAAGACAGTTTACGCTCAAAAAAGATTTTTTTTAAAAATATAAAAATTTGTTTTTATTGCAAGTAACTTATAAAGGAGAATTTTCACATGAGAGATAAATGCGAATAACTAGTTCAGGTAAAAGCATCTCTTTTCATTTATCAATTGAGTTAATTTATTTCTGTGATGGATAAATTTTTTATACGCATCTATTTAAACGCTTCACACATGCTCTGTTCGCGGAAGGAAAATGAGGAGAGTTCTAATTCTTTGGCAAATATTTCCAGTGTTTGTCCCTTTAGCGTAAAAAAGAAGTTGCAGACAATTTTATCGAATAATAATCTTGAGCCTCGAGCTGTATTCGTGATATAGTTCGCGACAAATGTTCAGTTTATGCAGGATATTACTTCCTAGCAGGACCCGTGGAAACTTCACGGACAATGTCATCGTAAAGCTAGGTGGACCCGTAAAAAAATTCTGTCAATATTACCTAACCTATGCTAACCTAACGTATTCTAACATATCCAAGCCTATCCTATCCTATCCTAACCTATCCTGATAAAATTTCAAATATTTCAATGCATATAAATAAGATATTTCTTTGGTTACTCTAAGGAATTCGGTATCCCTGATACAGCAAACTTTGACGAAAGCGTAACGTACGAAGTAATTAATGAAGGTACGAGCAGAATATTATATAGACGGCCGTGTCTGTGTGAGATCCAAAAAATGTTTTTGCTAACTTTTAAAAGTCTTACATATGTTATAAGCGTGGTACAAAGAGAGGAGCGCTATTTTAATATTTTAATAACCAATTTAATTTGATGATGAAGGTAATCGCTCTATCGATCATAATCAAATAACATTATTTTATTCGATGCCTGACCTTATATCTATGTGAATGAACGCAGCCAATCAACTATATTTATATATTTGATATATATTTGTATACTCGTATATGCAAAATGCAAAAAAATTCTGCCTCAAACTTCTGTCGGGAAATTTAAGAAGTATGTATATTGTCGAAGCAACACACATTTAGGACAAAGTTGGCTAAAATTCACCCCCAAAACTCGTAATTCAAACTCGACAATTGAATCATTCCCTAGCTAAATTTGATCATACAATAAATTTAGCGTATGGGTGACATACACAAAGGTATATTTCAGAGAGGAGGTGTATTTTCTATCGGGAGAAAATACACATCCTCTTGTTCGGCTAGCCAATAGACAGGAATCATTTCAAACTCACTGGATGACGTCACCATTGAGACATGTAGTTGGGCCAATACGGTCCAAATGCTGTGCCAGATTTGGGACTAGCAGTGTTACCAGATACAAAATGAGCTTTGCTCTTTGTCCGTTGCCATGACTTCAGCAATGCCACCCGGTCGGAGAAAAACGACTGGTTTGACCCAACTTAGTTTCTTCTGCCGTGCTGCCTGCCCTTGCAAATAGATCTCAACAAATCGTTAAGATTTACAGCAAGTGACTCGTAGACAATCGTTCAGGAGTAAAGTAAGGAGTAAAAAGAAGAATGATTGATTGATTTTAAGCTAATTTTCGATTTCCTTACCATAATAAATAGATTGAAAGAGAGGAAGGATGAAGGCACCATTTGCTTTGGGGTTAAGGGAACACGGAATCTGTGCATTAGGTGTGTTCCCCACAGGATCCCTCCCCCACGTAAATAGCAAACTGAAAAGGAAGATTAGGAAACAAGATCAACTCAGGTGAAAAAATTCAGAGGTGCTGAAAAACAGGAGACAAGTGAACCGAAAAAAATGGTCCTTGACAGAACATAAAATATTTCATTACAACAAGAAGAAAGCCAACTTTACTCTCAGCTCGGGACCTCACATAATCTCCATGTGAGCGTAAAAAGAGTACAATACGACTGATACCAATAGGAACAAGATTTCGTGATCGTAGCAGCCCTGAAAGATGTGTATTGGGATGCAGTGAACAGGGCCAACGATGTGCATTTCAGTACAGCGCACGGACGGGTGGGAAGGACAACCAAGAACTCAAAAATTCAAGAGTGACACAATAGATCATTGATGTGATGTTAACATGTTACTTGAGGCAGACCCTCTAATTTCTTTCGAAATGATCAAGCAGAAGATTTTGACAGATATTACAGTTTCCTTATCATCAACTGCAATTCAATAATTTTGGATGCGAGTTTTATTCAGTTAAGAAGGTTCGATTTCGATCATGTGCAATGGATTCAAAAGAAAAATCGGAGAGGGAGCAGTGCGTCAGCTCAAAGATTTTATTTACTGGACAAGGCGAAATTACAATCAGCAATGCAGAAGCTAACTGCTATCATTTCCTTCGGCGATCGACTGAAAGATCAAACGAAAGTGTCCGTTGTTCTGTCTCAGTGCCTAGATCGTGTGGTTAAAATGTTTATTTGACAGCTGATATAGGCAAAACAGGGCTATAGTCTCTTAGGAGAGACGAAGAGGATCATTCAGAAAAGATAACTGAAGTCACAGGCTAAAATCTCTTCAGCACGGAGCACATGAACAAATAACTAATATCGTCATAGTTTGATGTAATGCTCCACACCAAATGTCATTGGACATCAAAACAAAGGAAGAAGACCTTGGTGTAGTACATATCTTGAGACTGACTTTGCTCCCTCAAATCCTATCGAAGAAAGTTGGAGCGTGGCAAAATCTGACATCAAGAAGCAGTTGAAATACACCAACCAAGATCTTGTCAACACACCGCCATCAGTTGCGATGACGCATCCGGAACACCGCTAACAGCACAAAGCCTCACCCACGAATCTGCGATTCAAATTTCTTCCAATTTGAGCCTAAAAACAGAGTAGCATATCCAAGAACATATACAGAACGGCTTTGCTCTAAATGATCTAAACATTAGTGATATAAAATAAGAAAAAAACCCAGGTTTGCATTAACAAACTTATTTTATTTTTTATTTCATTGCAAATGTTGCGAAGTTGTTAATAAAAATCAGACATACTTTGCATAGGCTACACAAAATTTAAGATTAGTATTTTTTATGATCATGTATTCGACGATATATCTTTCGTTTCCATTGTATGAAGTGTTTAATTTCACTTAATAATTATTTTATTCATTAAAATTTTGTCATTTATCTTCATAAAATTCACATCACCATTGAATCGTTTGAAAATCAATTTTTCTCGAAATCAATTCAAATCGACTTCAATCCATAACAAAGTCAATTCATACTGAAATCAATTCCAATCGAAATGAATGTTTATAGCAACTGAACTCTGGAGCGCACAAGAAGAAATTACGGCTGGACGACCACAAGACGGTCAACAGCACAAAACTCCACTTTAGTGGCAGGCTCGGTTCTCTATTTTCTTAATCATGATGACTCAAATTTCACGGTTCGAACAGAGTGATACACAAAAAATTGATTTTCCTATGCTGTACGTTAAGTGAAGAGAGCATTTCTGCCGTTGTAGTTGGACAGACCGCAAAGGTTTTGAGGAGATTTCAAATGTTTGCTTACTCAGCATCGTACAGCCGCCCTCGACCAGGAAGCAATTATAACGTGAGGTCACGCAAGTCACTTCGTGCTGCTGAGGTGAGCAAATTCCTGAGGAAATCAAAGCCTCGTTTTCAAGCCAGAGATGATGCAATCCCTGCAGCAGAGGCGCAGCTACACAGTTTAACTTTTTCGTCGCCTTCATGCATGTTTTTCGCCGCCCCAGTAATTAAATAGCTTAGGTGGAGAAAATCATGCATTTTCCGGCAAAAAAGTTAGACTGGGTAGCTGCCTGTTTGCCTTGACGTGTGAAAAGTTTTTTTTTTAGTTATTGAGGACGCTGCTGGTATGATTAACGTCAATGATTAATTCTTCATTCGTATCACTGAAGCAATAGACAAAACTATAATAAGAACTTTTAATTCCCCAATCTTCACTGCATGTAAAAGTAGTTTATGCTAAGTGTGTATTGATTCATCAAAAGAATTTAAAGATATATAGAATCAAACGAAAATTTTAGGAAAATCATAAAGTTTTCGTTTATTTCACTGAAGCTTCTACCCATTTTTCTCACGTTGTTTCGTTAGATCGAACTCTTGTTCTTCATTAATGGCTTGGGTTTAATTATTTTCCATTCAACGAAAAACGCAATAATTACTTTTTATTCTTAATTCTGAAAAATAGTACCCCCTGAGTAACTATTGCTGCAGCCCTGCAAGTGCATGTAATACATAATATTATCGTCTCACTCAAAACAGCGTGCAGGGCATAAATGTTTTTGAATATAACACAGTACCGACACTCACCTACGTATAAGCAGACGCTCTAAAGTAGCCAGAGATTCAATGTGTAGCGAGGCGAACTACAAAAATTCTCTCAGTGAGCAGGGACCTTTAAGTTCAAAATAGACCAAAATATCAGACTGAACCACATAATATTCTGGAAAAGCGATGCTTTAATATTTATGCGGCAGCTGAGGGCGAAGAGATGAAAATCATGATGAGTGATTAAATATCAGACCAAGCATAGCATGGAAACGAGGGTGAAAGGCATTGATTCGATAAATGCTGTGAGTAGCAAACATAATTTTTAATAAATCATTTTAATGGACGGAGCAAAAATTTAACTTTCTAATACCATTGAGCCCTTAGCTTGTGCTTGTGTTTTTGAAAAGTGTTATTAAATAAAAATTGCGAAAAAATGCCTGTAACCGAATAATTTTTAATTAAAATTTCGATAAATTTGAAAAGATAAGTGCTAAACATTTGGTATTCTAACATCGCACTTAGAGGGTGCTTGAAGATGGGTGCGTGAATTTTTAATATGCCGAGTAGTGCAATGTCTGTGGCTGAAGTGTAGGGAAAACTAACGATGACGCAATTGGATACAGAATACAGTGGCAGGGCATAATGATACAACACGTTGATTAAATCGCCAGATTCCTCATTTCTAAACCACGTATAATTACGAAAATTAGACTATACATAAGCAGATAAAACAATAGTATAAAAAGGTTAATAATGTATCTAAAACCCACAAATATTTATTACGGGGGCGTGTCATAGTCTGTGAGGCGCGGGGAAAAAACGGTTTCTGCATTCGTTAAGCAAAGCTTAGTCAACTGTGACCCTTGGGTCGGAATAATCCATCATGTTACACAAAAGTCATTCTTCTCATAGAATCTTATAAAAGATGGCCCGGAAGAACTTCTCCTTTAAGGCTAAAACCCGTTTCCTGCCACCTGTCGCAGAAATTTAATTAAGAAACTGAAGGAAAGAACTTTTGGAGTTGATATCGCAGTTATGTTTCGTTCATAACGAAAAAAAATTAAACTGTAAGAGCAACTACACAAAACATGGATTTTGTGGCGCCTGCAAAATGCTAAAATAACTGAAGCTCTATTTTTGTGCGAACGATAAATTTAAATTATTCCAAATACACTACGCATCTCAATCTCTACTTCTTCTTTGGCTTGTCGCAACACTTGCTGAAAACTGACCGTTTGCTTCTCTTGCTGTGTGTGTAAGTACCCTCTTGCACCATTGCATGCACGACCGCGCGGGGTCTTGCACTTGCACACTTGTTCTGCAGTCTCGTCACTCCTAGTCCTAGAGACCTAGACTAGCTTTCTTGCCGACGACAGCTGCAGCTCCTCTCCCTTTCCGTACGAGGTCTTCTGAGTGAGTTCACCGCGGTGAGTTTTTATTTTGTACGTGAAAAGTGATTGGAAAAAGCGTTGTGTTAAGGGTAAAATGTCGTTGGTAGATTTGCGTTGTGACCGTTTAGTTACAAAATACATTTGGTGTTTGCTGTGATGGATCGAGAGTGTGAGAGCGTCCCCGGATACCGTGGTCACCGGTTACTTCGAGCATTATCTTTGTTCATAGCCATATCCGCGCCACGGATAAAGTTCTCGGTTATATGAAATCATCTGTAGGAGTAAAAATTTAAGATTGAGGATCATTTAATAGTTAATTAAAAAACTGATATCTGTCATTTTAATTTTGTTTCATGTTAGACAATGTATTTCATGTTTTTGCTTTTTCTAATCAATCGTGATAATCAGACGAGTTGACTTCTGTGCACATCATGTTGAATATCTGCTCGAATCCTTGAACTTGAACCTCGCCTGTCTGGTCTAAAATTTGCCATCAAACTAATTAATAATCGTTGCCATGTTAGTCTTGAGCTGTAATATTGTACGATTACTTTATGTCCGTTAGTTTCCAGTCGTTCGAACTGTATTTTACGTCGTATTTTTCGTTGCAGTAGTTAGTGTTTCATTTTGGACTGTGTATAGAGCAAGTCTATTGCTTCGAGACCTAGAGTTGTTTCCTTCGTTTAATTTTTTTACACCTATTCTATTTCGAATTATTTTGAATGTATTTATTCATTCTAATTTTGAACTTAACCCAGACGATCGCCCCACTTTAAATGCCGATATAGATGTGTAATTTTCATTACATCCATTTCTCAGTCCACAACTAACTTTTTTCTTGATCTCCCTTTTTTCATTGTTCTCTTTAAGTTCTGGTGCTGCCAATAATTAACTTCTGAGTTAAAAAATAGCTTCCCTAGCGTTCACAAAAACTATTGTACTATAATGACACTGTCGTGGACAGGAGCTAACAAGAAATAGAGGCACCCTCGAAGTAATAATGTTTAAAGTCGTCTTTTTTTAGGTACATAATTATTCATGCATTGTGAGGCTTTTGTGAGAGTATTACTGTAGAATAGAATAGTGATGCACAAGTGTAAGTTTGGAGAGCACATGTATCATTATTTGAAATTTAAATTACAGTGCTGGAATGGAAAATGTCAAATTTGTAGCGTGAAGAAAGTAAAAACATAGGAAACGCGCGGGTTGCTAAAAGCCTATAAATTAAATGAATTTACTAACATTTACGAACGAATGACATGCATGCATAATCCATGCATACGCACGTCTGTAGGTAGGAGCCCTAGTTAATTTGATGACAAAAATATCTTTGAAGATTGAATCTAAGGATGAGAATGAAAGGAACAGTAAAATTGTGGAATTTCGCCCTTTACTTGTTCCACAAAAGGGTTGCTGAATTTAAATTGACGGTTGAAGTTGTCACAATGATCTCTAAATAGTGTATCAGATGAAGAGAGGTAAAAATGCGATCGGTTCTACGAAAAACTCTGAATGTTACTTGCGTTTATGAATTGTCATAGTTTAGTACTACCAACGTAAGACTGCGTACGTGCAGCAGTCAAACATTAAAAATATACTCGTCCCCATCAGAGGCATTCTTCCAATCGTTCGTCCTTTCTATTCAAGATGCTATCTTGAAACTTTCCACTAGCCCGGCTGGTATGGACGGAACTATGAGGCAAAAAAACAAATACCCTTTCTGAAATTTTGTATTCAAATGTCCAAGATATATAGAGAAGTTGCAACGTTTACTTCGTTACGTTGAGGGTGAGTATGAGACGAAGGATTGATCCCAATTTCTTCAGTTTAACATCAGGACATTTTCAGATACTTGTTTCTTAACAATTTGTATTCATATCTCTGGCGGAAAATTTTAAAGTTGAAGACATGCCTTACGCTCATTTAAATGAACTGGTTGTGCATGATTGAATCTGAATGTGCATGATTTTTCTTATGCATCTTTTACATATGCAACTCAAATAATTTGGACAAAAAAAATGAGGAAAAGTTATTTTCTGCGAACCAAATCATTAGTCGACAATACGAATGTTTAACTTGAACTTCTGAGAAAGGTATCAGATTTTTTGTGTTCAACTTCCATAGAAAGCTTAATTTTTCGACCGCAATCACTGGAGTCATGCAAAAATCTAGTGGCCTTTCTTTGAACGGAATGAAATGAATGTTTCACACAGGTATCATCAGAAGAAACTGGCTCAAATGCTGATGGACATCAGACAATCAGATGATGATGTCTTAAGTAAGTTAGGAAGAACTTGCTATAAGAAGAGATAGATCTGAGCCCATTACTAGTCCATCAATCTGTAAGTTTCGTCACGGAAAACGATCAATACTATTCTAATGGGGGTTTCATCATTAATAGTGAGAATCAGAGTTAATCAGTAAGTTGAGGTTATCGAGGATTCTATGATAAAATAATACATTAATAGGTAATTCCGCTTGAACTTCAGTGTGCGCAAATTCTACTTCAAAGGTACACATATAAGCAAATGATCCACATTTATATGAGAGCAGAGATATAATGCAAAATTCATGCAAATTGTTACCAGAAAATATGTGTAATCATACAAAGGCGAAAATTTGTGAGGCAAATTTACACAGTTTAGTGTTAAACGTTTTGCAAGGTGACTGAATCTGTTCCCGTAGGTAACCTGGCTGATGAAGTTCAAGCAGCCTGAATAAAACGTGCCAGTAAATTTATGTATTAACAATAGTCACAAGCCTCCTTCCGCGTTTATCAAGTTCTTTTTTGGCCCACTTAGGGAAAAATCTGATTCAACGTATATATTTTACTGAAGATGTTAGAACGGTGCACTTGTTTTGTTGTGTTCCGTGAGAGAGTCTAATTGATTTTCCATTACGCCAATGATTGCCATCCAAAGACTAAGTTAACGAAGGAAGTTGAGTTGAGCAAAAAATGAGACGCACTTCGGTATTTTGGCTAAAAAGTCAAATCCTTAATTTAATTTAGTTGCTCACAGCAAACCATATTTCACCAGTTTACAAATCATTTCTTTTCCGACTTTTCAACCTTGCGAAATTGTTCTAGTAAAGATCCTTTAAGAAGTTGTAAAAACCAATGACAAGCTTTTTGTATAATCTTCATTGGAAATAAACTGCTTTTCTACGGTTTTGCTTTCCTAAAATGTACTTAAAGTCAAGTACCGGTAATTAAGGCATATATTTTGATTGAGGCAAGTCGCAGGATATCTTCTAGACTAGTGGTTCTAAACTTTTTTTGGCAGTGACCCAAAATAACTGCCGGGATCCAAGCCTTCATAACAAAATAACATTAAATAATTATTATTTTGAAAACAGGTTCCTATGGCTTTACACTACAGAAACAGAAATGATTGATGTCTTGTTCATCAATATAAGCAGCACATTAGAACAACAGCGGAATCTTGAAAAGTCAACAAACATGTATTTCCCAATATTACAGAAAGAAATTAGGTATATTTGACCTTCAAGCTTTCAAAATATAAATAAATAAAAATTGCTGTGATACATACTTTTGAAAAATCGAACCTACCCACAAGTAAACAAGTATTATGTATCCACTGCTGTAATCAGCGACAACCTTCACCCTGAATTTTGTTGTCAGCTCCTCAATTCTAGATTACTTTGTTGTTAGACTGCATCTTTGGTCATCCTCGGGTTGTAAGCGGTTACTGTATTTTGTTTACATGGCTGTCAGGGCAGAAAACCCTGTCTCACACAAATATGCTATCGCAAATTAGTAGACTTAGGGCTTTCATGGCCTCACCTCCAAGAATTGGTTTTTCTTTGCACACTTTTATCCAAAATTAGCCCAGTGATTCACGTTGCTTTTTAAAATTGCAATGAAGTGTTTCATCATTTTGAATTTCAATAAGCTGCTCCTGTAGGTTGATGACTTTTGAAATATCCTCGTGCAGGTCTTTGATCAGCGGCAATGTGGAACGTGTTTCTTATCCAACAGCATTTATGTGAATTTCGTGTTTTTTATGACGGTCAAACTCAGTGTTCAATATTGCCCTGGATTTCAGGGAGAGAATAATAATCATTTCCAGGAGTATATTTAGCGATGGAAGAGACGTTGTTTTTTCTGCTTTCATTTTATTTATCCATAAATTTAGTTTTGCTTTGAATGATGATAATTTTTCAGAGACCAAAATCAATGTCTGATGCATCGATATATTCAGGGAATTAATCCCAGCAAATATATTTGCACGGTAGGCTACTTGCATCAGCCAGTTTGAATCTGAAAATCTGTCTGCCAATTGATGTTTCTTTTCAGCCAGAAACATCTCTGTTTCAGTCTGTAATTTGAGCAATCGCTGAAGAACCTTTCCTCGTGACAGCCCCCTTATTTCAGAGTAGTACAGCAGATGCATACAATTAGAATCGAAATCAGAACACATTTGAGAAATTAACTTGGAGTTTAGGGGCCTAGTTTTGATGAAATTTACCATTTGAATTGCCTCCTGTATCACTATCTCAAACTCTTTTGATAACTTCTGAGCAGCAAGATTTTTGCGGTGAAGAAGACAGTGAATAATAATCACCACAGAAAGATTTTCCTGCTTAAACTCGAGCGATTAAACCGGTACGAGCTCCTAACATTGCTGTTGCACCATTACAACAAACACTACAACACTGTTTTTTAATTAAGTCCTTCTCAAGTTGCAATCCAGGGGTTAAGAACCATTGCTTTAGAGCTTAGAGAGATCGAGTAGAAGCGAGAGTGTTACATTCTTTTGATCGATGTCACTGCACATTTTTCAATGCTATTAGGCAGAGCGCCTTGAGTGCCAGTGTTCCTTCTATAGACATACTGATTTCGATGAAGTAGATTTGACTCGTCCAAGTGAGATAACAGTGAATTTGTTACCACTTTCTCCAATATTTTGGAGAGAACAGGTAAAAGACTAATGGGCCTATAGTTTGATGCTGTATTGAGGTCACCAGTTTTATGCAACGGTCTAATTATGGAGTGTTTCCGTTGGTTGGGGAACTTATTTGTTATTATTTATATATTAATTATCCAATGAATCAGTAATTATGCTGTGACTGGGAAGGTGTCTTTGATCTATTGAAGGCTGATACCATCATGTCCGACTGCCTTTGTGTTTTTCAACAAGTATAAGATATTTCCTAACTCTGGTAAATCGACAGGACGTGGTCTCCATAGGGTACCATCCCCTGAAAGTGCAGTAGAGCACGAATTTTTAACTGGCGGCTGATTTGGATTGGTTTTACGTAATTAATTAATTGAAAGCTTGAGCACCTACTTTCGAAAAGAATGTGTTGAAGAAAATCTGTGGCTGTTACTAAGGGATTTACAAAATTACTTATGCGGTTTAAATTTTTATATCGGAATACTTCACTGATGATTTTCCATTTTCGTTTTGGGTTATTTTTTGCTGTTAATAGTCCCTGGCGAAAGTGAGTTGGTTTTACATCTATGATTTTCTTCCGGATAATCTTATCATGCTCCTTGAATCTCTTGTACAATGTATTGTTTGATCTATTTGTTTTTGTACCCTCGCAAGTAAGTTTTCTTTATTCTGCTCAGCTCTTTAATTTCGTCAGTAGTCCAAACAGCGCGTTTTGGCTTAGTTTTTTTTGTGATTTAAGCTAAGCTCGCATTCATTGAGAGCAGCTGTAATGCTTTGGTTGAAGATTAAAACATGCATGCAAACATCGTCAGATTGCATCATATTCTGAAATTCGGTGGATCTATTCAGTAGTTTTTCATAAAATAGTTCTCGTGAATAGTGACTTCTCAAACGATAAGTCATAACTATAGATTCTTCTTTCCTTTGCGATATTGATGTGACATTCTATGAAGAGTGGTGATCGGAAACAGCAGGCAAATTGTTCCTCTGAGGACCGCCTTAGGATTATTTGTGATTGCCAGATCGAGGAGAGTTGTAGAGACCCTAGCAACACAAGTTGGTTCTTTGACCAATTGGGATAGGTTTAATTTGTGCACGAGTTACACACCAATTAATTTGAAAGCAAATGATGTGCAAGTTCTTTCATATTTTTTCATTCGTTGGACATTCCTCTTTAATGACCTGAAAATAATCAACTAAAGATGTTCAAAACACAGAACAAATTATCCTGTCATGCGAAAATGAGTGTTTTGGTGCCAGAGTTTTTGTTACTGCATATTATATCTGAGCAAACGTTTTTTATGGTTTCAAAAATATTCATGTATTACTCAATAACCCAATACACTGTACATCACTGGCAACAGCTTTAACCCTTTAACGTCCCAGAAGACACCAGTGTCCTCTTTCAAAAATACCCTCAATATATTGTATTTCTAGTTCAATTAGTTCCCTAATGTGTTCTTTGAAGTTCTCTGCCGAGTGGCAGTTCCTATCCCATCCTGATATCGGTGACTGCCTGATGCCAGCGCCAGTTTAGTGACGGTGGTTGTGTTAACGGTAATATGAGTACAAAAATTCGGACGTTAAAGGGTTAATGACCTTTTTGAAAGCCAATTTAAATCGTACTTGTGTTACATGCCAAAAGTTTTTTTACGCGGGTCTGAAACGAATTTCACTTCGTTTCTCTTGCACAATAAGCGTAACGATTGATGCTTAGTTTCACGTAAAATAACGTGTGACTAATTGAATACAACTGAAAATATGTTATGAAAAAGGCAACTAATTTACGTTGTTTAAACCTTGTTCTAGATACTCATCTGTGACGGGCGAAAAAGATGGCCTCTTTCCACTGGTCGTACGACAATGACGATCGCAGCAGGCGCTGCGAGATCAGTTTAATGAAGCATGGCCTCCTCGGAGGGAAGGTCGACCACTGGGCCTTTTACTTCGACTGGGGCAACAGATCCGCTACTTACGAAGCGGGAAACACCAATGGCTACCTCATCCCCTACTGGAATGAGGGGCGTCCTCTTGAAGGGAGTAAGGGGGATGGGTCGTGGAGAACGGAAGAAGTACTGACTTGCGACAAAATTTGTTCCCCGAAGTTCGTAAATCGTAAGGCCCTAAGCGTTTCGCGTAATGGCACCGAATACTGGTTAACTACGAACAACTGTCATCACTGGTTAGTAGAACTAGCAAAGGAGTTCGGCCTGGAGCTTGGGGAGCCTTTGGAAACACTGCTTGGGGGGTTCGAAATGCTCGTAAGATCGTCCTTGGAGTCACCGAGTTCTTCTGGGTTATTGATTTCGTCTGGGTTATCGAGTTCTTTTGGGTTATCGAGTTCTTTTGGGTTACCGAGTTCTTCTGGGTTATTGATTTCTTCTGGGTTATTGATTTCTTCTGGGTTATCGAGTTCTTTTGGGTTACCGAGTTCTTCTGGGTTATCGAATTCTTCTGAGTTATTGAGTTCTTCTGGGTTATCGAGTTCTTCTGGGTTATCGAGTTTAGTGGGTCATCGAGTCCTTGGTAGTCATGACGTTCCAATGCAATTTAAAAAAAATCGATAGACATGACTTAAGCGCGACACTCATCGAAGAAGTTGGTCTATCATTAGTGATTATCCTATGTTTAAAATACTAGTGAAATGAATTGAGAGTCAAAATTTTACAAATCGTAATACTATGACAATCTGTGAAATATCAATGAATTCGATTTCCTTCAAGTTAGACACTATTTAGCTACTCTGTGATTCTGAACTCAATATATCAGGTACACTGCGAAGGAAAATAATCACATGCTCTTCCAGTAGGGAATATATTTCAAGTATCTTCAAGCTCTCTTTACTATTACAATGCTATTCCCATGAGAGGGAGGAAGACCACATTTAGTATGGAAGCAAAAAAAAAAAGCTCACACCCGCACGCTGTCCTTGGAAACAGCAAGACTAAAGAACTTCATGAAACATGAAAAATAGGCTCTGAAACGGGGTAACAGGGCGCCCTATTCTATTTGAAGAAAAAGAAAGTCAGCTTAACTTCCATCAAGGAGTCCTAATCTCAGAAGTGTGTATTTTGCCGCATGTAAACTCAGAGTAAAAATGAACTAGTGTGCCGTGACCAGGTTCGGCTTCGTAAATTTAGACGCGCTATGAGCTGCTAATTCATCTTGAGAAATACAGTCCCCATTCCAAGTTAGAATTAAAATACTCGGAAAAAATATCATCAATACTCTTTGCTAAGTAACCTAACAGCGATTTCGAAGTGGCGTGACGTGTTTAATACAAGCATAGTTTTTAATGAACGTCTTTACACCTACAGCGTCTCGTCCTAAGTCTACGGTTACAGACATGACTCTGAAGCTATTATTAGAAATAGTGAGGAGTACACGTTAGGTCAATAACAGAACTAGTAACTGTATCTCAAATAATTTCATGTGAACGGGATTCTTCTCATATATAAACGCGAGCTTCGTTTTTACATCATGAGAAAAGTGAAGATTTACATTAAATGTGCCTCCAATTACGCCTAAGTCTATGAGTGCTTAACATTTTTCCAGGCGGCGCATTGAAGTCTCGTGGAAGAAAATCAGTCTAATAATTGGTATTTGCTGAACTAAAATTGATTGCTTTGGTTCCGTAAGTAATTAAGTCGTTTTTTATTTGCGCAATTTTAGGTCTTCGCAGAATCGGAATTATCGTCAGCAGTTTTTTTTTCACAAATTATTTACTTCTCAGCCGCTTAAACACATTTAACTAAAATACTAGCCCGATATCATCAATAATTTGCAACTTGTCTAGGAGTGTGTTCGTGTTCCGTGATATATTACAAGGAGCCTCTAACTTCCCGTACTAAATAAACACGATGAAGCATCTCGCAATAAACTAGTGGATACATTGACTCAGACGCTCTGAAAATCAGAAGAAAGAAAACCGAGTAGGCGGCTTCAAATAAAATTTTTATTTAGTTAGACAAAATCTGGTAAAAATATAATTACTACTCAATTTGATTTAGTAAATCAGAATAGCTAGTGATAAGATTAAATTAAGTAAAATGGAATCGCTAGAAGATAAGATAGGTTAGAATCCTAGTTAATTGGAACATATAAACTAGAATACCTAGTAAATTGTTCAAATAAAATTTTAACAATGGCACAATGCCAGTTATAAAACGAGCGTGACTGATCACCGCAAAGTGGAATCTGGTTTTATAAATTGATTAACGCGTTAAGTGCGGCGGGTTAAACTGAAGTTCAATATCAAGCTCAAATTTAGATTCAATTGTAGTAATAAATTTTAAAAATCGCAAACATTGACTGGATCATGCTTTCATTTAACTTTCATTTAGTATTTGTTAAAATTGAGTCAGTGACTGCTGGTCGGCCAGCAGCATTATGAAAATCACCTAAATGACCACCGGTGGGTCACGCCGCACTTGACGTGTTGAGAAATTTTCCAAAATGCTCTGGTAATTCAAGTGTCTTGTGTTTGCTATGTTTAAGCCCCCAGAACGCTGATCACAATGTATGGATTTCAAGTGAGATTAGCTTTCTCATTTATAGGCTTTAAAAATGAATTTTGTGTGATGAACACACAGCGCTTTTGCTTTCAAATAAAATCAGTTACCAAATTCACCGAAGTCCGTGCAGCAACATAGCCAAGTCCCACCAATTTCTGGGGCACAGACTAAACGCGAGGATATGGACGAATGTAGTATAGCAACATGAAGTTGAAGGTTAAGGAAGCATTTATTTTTTCGTTATCTAAACTATTTTCAAAACATTTTGCGTTACTCCAAAGCTTAATTTCGTAAGCATCTGAGCACATCTAGCGTGTATAATTTTCTGTTCTATACATTTACCCGAAAATTCTCACATTGCATTCGTACTTGCACTTCCTCAGTCGTTTATCCCAGGATTGGCAAAAAAATGTTGGAAACATCGAAACACTTTTTTGAGTCAATTAGATTTCAAAACTGTTAACGTAGAATCAAATTTTAGGTTGACATTCTCACTTTTTTCTTTTTTTTCTTTCTTGTCTATGATGAGTTTTCAACCCATAATGTCACAGAATAAGAACTCACTTTCAGACTGCCTAGTACTCGTGTGTTTTGTTTTGGTGTAGGTGTTTATGGTCATATATACAAGTCTGATGAGTTTAATCAAGGAAAAGAACATTGAATTGGCCGAGAAATTAAGAAATTCAAATTATGGTTTTGGAAATTTACACTTAAATTCAGATCACGGTATCAGGAAATTATAGCGATTAGGGTACTGCAGTAGAAGTACCGAGTAGTCACGAGCGTAGCTCTCCGACTCACGCAAGTTGGCGTCACCATGGCCTCCTACGCAGACACAACAGCCGTCATCCGAGATGCCCAGTAACACCCATCATTGGACTTCATTCATTATTTCTCAGTTCAATAGATTCTTATGCTAACAAAACTGAAAACTTAATACTGTAGAGAAAATAATTCGGCGAAAATTGTTCATCTCCCTCAAATTTAATTAAAATTTCCCGAGCATTTACAGGTGATACACATAACACTAGAGGTCTGCCTCACTGCCGCAGACAACATGCAGCTCTTCTGTTTCGCAGGATAGATGTGCTTATTGCTTCAAAGATGTTAGGTAGTTGTACGCACTTTCTACAAAGGATTGCGTTTTTACTTTGCCATTGCGTTCATTATTTTGACTTCATCCCATTTTTTGCTCGCTTTGTATGTTTTTTTACGCGCTGTTCTTAGAATAAAAATGTTTTGATCTTTATACGAAGTCGTTATTTACCCAAATCGGTTACGCGTATTACTGTGTCGATTTGCCTCCCTCTGCGTACCCTTTTCGTTTCCTCTTTGCTGTTCCTCTATCCTGTCATGGGATGTTAAAATTCCTCCCTTGCGACTGGTCAATTTTTATTCTCCAGAGAAAGAACCAAGCCTCGTGTGAGTTTATTTAAATCAAACATCACGTAAGAAACTTCAGGTGCACTTGGAATACATATGAAATACTGATGAATAATCCGCAGTCAAAGGATGTGGTCTGGACACCCTGTGTTATGCTGATAAATATTAAATAAAGTTTCTTACTCAAGTCTTAATGTCAAAAAACTTGAAAAATATATCGGTAGTAAAGGATGTGTTCATATTTTTGGGACACCCTGTCTTTTGATGAATGTTTAATAATATTTTATGAAGTTCTAATATCAAATAACTTGAAAACTGTACTCAATCTGTAATTCATTTGAGAGACCAGCTCCGTCCTTAGTAAATCAGTGTGCAAAATTGGAAAAAGAAAAAAAACAGCCAGCCAATTCCTTCAAATACAAGCATGCATTAAGAATCTTCACATATAAATTTGCAACGGATATGAATTATTCGTGCTGTCCATCATTGGTTCTTCTTTGGCAATGTAGAGGGATTAGAAAAAAACAATTCATGAAAGGCAGATCTTAAAGAAGAAAAATCGTCTGCTAGCTGCTATGTGATCGCTGTGAAGGCGAATGGATGAGTCAGGCGTTAACAAACACTGAAGATGTTGCATTGGCTTGGTAACATTGCTAGTAATTGAATACGCGTTAGCCAGTAACTTTTAAAAAAGAACTCGGACAATGGAAGAAGAAATCTGTTTTTACACTGAATTTTGAAGAAAAGGAAATTTCCCACGTAGATCCTCAAAAATTGATAAAATATTGTGTCCGCGATTTAATTAATTCTTCATGGTCTTGCTAGCATTAATTTTGAATCTATAGGTTCTCAACCGAAAAAGCTCAAGCCCAATTCAGAGGAAGTAGTCTTCTGAAAAACAGATGTGTTGAAATTATTAATTCAGTTATATTCGATGTTAAAAATGATAGACAATGATTTTAAACTTCAATGTTGAATTTTAGAGAAAGGCTCATGAATTTCAAATAGTCTGTGAACACAGGGGCATCGATAAAATCTGCATTTGCCGTAAATATATAATTGGTACTCTCCTGACCTTTCTAAATTCATTAAAATATAAGAGTGTGTCGTAGAATAATTGTGTATCATACCATACATCATACTTTATGAGTTGGTTTGAGATGCACTTGGCACGCATAAATAATCTCAAGGTTTTGAGTCGCTGTCTAACCTCATGCAATCAGAGAACGTTCGGTGCGCTGTGGTCTGCCGCTCCGTCTTGCGTGATGTTATCCAAGAGAGCATCACACTGGAGATGACGTAAGCACCCAAGTAACTCAGCCTCTGATTCAGGACGAACGAAAAGAGAGCTATTTTAATAAAAATGTGTTATCCTTCCTAACTGAGCTTTAAATAAATTTTGATAATAGAGAGTATTCCTTTCTGCTCAATGTAAACAAAATATGCGAGTGAAAAAAATTACCTCTGGCAATTCTTAATTTTACTAAGCACAGATATCAGTAAGAATTCTGGAACATACAATGAGCCGAAGAACAAACGTAAAACAGCTAACCGTTTTCTTGGTTAATTTCAACTCTGCTGTCTTAGGAAGCATTTTTGGTGACATTATTATACGAACCATACCTTCAATTTCCTAAAAGGGAAAAATTTAGTTCGCATGTAAATTAAACTACTCGTGACCCGTCGGGTCCGGTGTTTTCAAAAGGGTAGGACAAAAAACTATTCGTAACTTAGGCAGAAATTGGATTTTCTTCATTGAAACATTCCGTTACATCTGTGGGATTTGAAAGTTTTTTCTGACGTCAATCACATGTTTACCAATTTAAAATTTATTATAAAAAGTGCAATCAGAAACTAAAATCAGATTAATGGTGAGGTGGAAAGTAATCTAAACAAAAATATAATTTATGAATTAAAAAATTCGCGTTCCATTTGAAATTCTGCTAAGAAACTTTTGCCGTCTTCCTAAATTTTAACAGGTTTTGAAGTTTTGGTCCGTATTGTATCATTAAAACAGCTAAAGCGGACAGCAGAGTTGAAATTAACCGATAAAATGGTTCGCTGTTTTACATGTTTGTTTTTCGGAGTCATTGTATGTTCCAGAATTCATAGTATGTTCCTGTACTATGTTGAATGAAGCATTGCCATAGGTAATTTTTTTCACTCGCTTATTTTTCTTCATTGATAAGAACGGAATATCTTCATCATCAAAATGTATATCCAGCCCAGTTTGCAATGATAGTGTTTAATTAAAGTCGTTTTCTTTTCGTTCATCCTGAATAAGAGGCCGAGTTGCGTTAGTCCTCACACGATTTTCAGTGAGCAATTGGGTGAGTTTTCATTCAGAAATGCTAACAGTTAAACGGTTGGGAATTAAAAACAATTTCTCCAATACTCCTTTTGATGAAACTTTTGGAAACTCTATCAAACGAATTTTGAAAAGTGACCATAATCCGGGACTTACATATTTCTCGGAATAAAAATATATTTTATGAAAATCAAATGCATAACAATTACAAAATTCATGAGTGTATTTGAAAAATTGTCAAAACTTTCATGAAACCCACAGATCCAGATTAGGCAATTAAAGTTCGTGTGTATTTCAAAAATCGCAAAATCAGTGTTTGTAAAGAAACAATATTTTCAGATCATGAGTCAGCGACCGAGACAGAGCCAGTGTGATATATCAGTTCGAGTATAACAGGAGAGAATGCAAGTCTCTCAATAAATGTAACATTGGCATGACTAGGATGACCCTGAAGCTAAGATTAACTGCACACGAATATCAACGTTCCATTTTCAACAGGGCTGGTGAAAACTTGGGTTTTATAAAAAACAGCACACGTGTTTTTCGGGGGTTTATTTAGTTTTATTGTGTTTCATCGGGTTGTATTGTTTTTCTTTTTACTGGAGTAGTCTCGTATATTTTCTTACAAATGATACACATTAAAATGAAGTGCTTTTGTTCAGTTTTGCATCTGCGTTAAATATGGCATCGAGTCCATCTGCAATACGTCCTATGTAACATTCGAAATCATTCCTTGTATTTTGATTTTAAACTCTTAAGGATAGAGAAATTAATTCTCAACAAGATAGTTATAATTTATTGATTAAGTTTGTTTTGATGGGATGATATTTCGTCCACTTTTTGGACTCCAATTGAAATATTTTCATTGCATAGCAAGCGAACAACAAGAAGGTGCAATTCATAAACTTATATATACCCCGTTGTGCGTCGATAATTTCAAGATGAAAGTTTTAACTGAGTACTTGAAAACATATCTAGCGAAGCATGCCATGGATCTTCAATATAAGTTACGACATGAATTACAGCACACTGCATTCACTATATGAAATAAAATACAATTTTCGCTCATGTCTGTAGACCTATCTCATTTACGCGAATAAAACGCAGGGTTTTATACTTTGTCCTGCCGGTACGATAAGATATTTCCATTAAAGGCATCATTTCAAACAAAAGCTGATAATTCACTTTGGGTCAGAGCAACTATGACGCCAAAGCCATCAGAAAGTACCCCGTCTTCTACCCTTTTACTCCACTGGACATGTTGAAACAAATTGCTCACTCTAGAATATATTCCTGAAACAATTAAAATTACTGTACAAAAATTTAATCTCAGATGAGTTTGCTGTTAAAAATTAAAAGATTTCATGTATATTGAGAAGCATTCACGAGGGAAATTAGTGCAATCAATTTCTACGATTTTTATCTGGTGATCGAGTTAGGCATCACTTCCTCAAATTCTCCCAAGTCTAGAATCGTTGAACGGTTAAAGCTACGTTTTGATATATCTTCATCTCAAAAAAATGGTGCCGTAGGAGTGTAACAACTACACACGACTTAAAAATTGTACCGATTGTCTTTATTTGAAAAATTGACCAAATAAGAGGAAAAATTGCAACATGACAATAAAAGTAGTGAACTTATTTATTTAGCACTAAGGAAAGAAGTTTTGGAGAAAGATCTTGGGTTCAACAAGTACTAAGCTTCATATGATAACAATAAACGAAAATAATTTTGATTTTTGTACAAGAAAACGTTTATTTTAGAAAATGCAGAAGTACAGTGGAAGCACTCAATTCTATGACGACGCTAACACTAAGAACATGTTAGTAATTTTGAGCATTAGGTGACAAAATTTATTTTGGTGCAGAAAAAGCAGGTGCTATAAGCAAGATTCTGCTATAATTGTCAACACTGAATACACAAGCAAAAAAATAAAGTGTTAAGGTTCAAACATAAATTAGCTTGTTTGTGTGCGCGTTACATACTTTACAGAATTTGATGCATTTAAAATATAATTTTACCCTACAAACTTCATCTTAAAGTGGTAAAAATATAAGAAATAGCGAGACAATACGGGGAAACAATCGAGCATTTAACGCATTCACTATAACAACATTTTAACGTAGGAAATCAGAATGAGGCTTCAGTTTGTCGTACATTCAGTAAACTACCACTTACAGTATAATGTTATTTGAACAAAAACGTGGTACGAAACTCGCAAGAAAGAAAGTAAGCATTGAAGCTATTTCATCAAGTTTGTACATGCAATGCAGATTCCACTGCCGTCTAATGGGATTTTTCATTAGAAAAAATAGCTTTTTTCGCCAGGCTCTATAATGACCTGAAATCAATCATTCAAAAAACTTCTATTGTTTCTGTTTGATTTTTAGGAAGTTTTTTCGCCTTCGTCAGTGATATTTTTCAAAAGAGTAGCAAACGCAAAACCAGCAAACGCAACAGCGCCACCGACAGCCCTAGCCGTTTGTAAAGACGAATCCTCATCCGCGTTTCTGCGGCCGTCCAATGTCCTCGCCGACACCTGAGAGGCTGACGCAAATGTCGCTTTGGAATTCCTGGCGTTAGCCCTTTCCCTGGCAGAAAAAGGATCTGAAGGTGGGTCCATCAAGTATTCATCAACAGCGTTCGAAGCACGCAACGAAGAGCTTGCGACATGGGAGCCGGTCGGGATCATGGTTCGAGCGTGCCCCGATTCAGAGGCTCTAGTAGACCCTGCCAATGCGGAGTCCGTCAGAGAGAGAAAATTGGTCATGTTGTTCACGCAGTAGCCGAAATCAATGACACGTTTCAGATCGTCAGGCAGGAGACTTTCAATAGCTTTGCTGAGGTTGATGCCAAATTTGCTAGCAAGTTCGGTAGCCCAGTGATGGCAATTCCTGTCCGTCAAGAGATAGAGTTGGCCATTGAGATGGATCTGGCGAGCACGAGAATTGACATCCCTCGGAGAACACCGACGTTCGAAGCTCTCTCCGACTCGCCACGAGTGAGAGGCGTCAGGTTTGCCTCGATTCCAAGTAGGAATGAGGTAACCATCTTCATCGTTGGCCTCATACGTCGCCGACCCGTGGTCCGTCCATTCGAAATAAAGGGCCCAATGCTCGGCGATGCTGCCGCCGATATCGCGCACCATGAGCTGGATGGTGCAGCCTCGCTCACGGCTGTCGCGATCAGTCGACCAAGGGAACGACTTATTGTTGTTAAATAAAGCCATAGCTCTACCATAAGCTGCCGGAGTTGTGGGCTACTTGGTGAAGTAGATTCCTTTTCGTGTTCAAGTACCACCGATTCCAGGAATCCCTGGAAAATAACGAACTGATTTAGTTACTTCATTATCCGAAAATTCATTTCCAAAACGGTAAAACTATCCTCTTAACTATCAGCACGTTCCCTGACGGAGCCCCGAATTGGCGTCCTCAAATACTAGATAAAGAGATGTAAATAAGAGCTTTCATTTAATGAATGCACGCTATTAACGGCTTAAAATAGAGAACGCAGTGGATTCAAATTAAACTTCAAAGGATTAAAATTTTAATTCTACATGGACGGGAAATTTGCAGCTCAAATACCCGAACGTTCTTCATTGAATTTGGAATAAAGTACAGCAATTCAAATACTCAAATGATTTCAATTTTAAGTTTTGCTAAAGTATGCAGACTTAGACTTGTCATACATTCAAGTTCAAAAAGGTTTTTGGATTGCATCTCACAAAAGGGAGATTTTCTGAAACGTGTTAAAATTACTTTTTCATCACTGGTTTACAGGTGTTACAGATCGTGCGAATGTAAAAACTTGGCTAAATCAAAATGTTGTCTTCAAGACACATCATCCCAGCTGAAACGAATTTTCTGAGACCGGACAAAGCTACAAATCAAAAGCAGTTATTCCTGAAATAGTTTTTCATAAATTATTTCAAACGTATCGAATAGATGTGAAATTGAAGAACTTGACGCACACCACGGACGGTTTAAGACCTCAATTTTTAGACACTAAGTTAGAGCATTTTCAAAAATACTTTTTTTTACATAATTCGTTTCACAAATTGCTATTTCATTTCAATGTCTATCATTTGTGCATCGACGTGCGTGAACTAAGAATGTTGCTGACACACTAACATGTAACTTACTTTTCAACAAAAGCCTCGTTTCCACCGATGATCAGAATGCGAACCTCAATGAACAAAGTACTGTTGTAGGTCTCGCAATCACACCGAGAGAGTGGGAAGTTGGGAACTGATGATTCCTTCTTCCTAAGGACCACGGTGGCGACTGATGGACCTCTGTGGCCGTCTACGTACTTTATATACCTCCGTTCGATCCTCGCTGCAATTCAAGGCCACGGTCTACCATGATCGAGCCTGGATCGAGTTCGGAGCAGGTATGGAGACCGTCTGCAAGATAGCTGGAGGGTGTTATCACTATGGCCTGCATAATGAAAACTTGCACTTATAACGTGCGGAGGAGGGAAGGGGGAATGAATTTTACTCGAAAACAAAAGTTGCAAAAATAATTATTTTCATAGTGGATGAATTTGAACCTTTTTTTTGAAAACATATTCGGATTTTTTGGACATATCGCTGCAGCGGGTTGTTTACATTTGTAGGTACGAGACAACTTAGAACGCGTAAACGAGCGCTCTTAAAGCTCGTATCGCTATGCAATCTCAATCAATAATACCCCACGCCATTTCACCAAAAAAAGCGCCAAGTAGTTTCATCTAATAATGTGCAATGCTGTTTCAACTGATAATGGGCCAAGCAGTCTCAGAAAATGAAGTTCCGAGCAGTTACACCAAATTATGCTCTACGAAATTGCATCAAATAATGCACCACGCTTCAATCAATATTGCGTCCCGGAGTGTCAACAAATGAACGTAGAAAGAGATAACGGTCTTATGAATGTATAATTATAACCCACTCTTAAAGACGAACTATTTATAATTCATCTAGATTAAGTGCTGCCTATTACTAAATTTGATTTTCATTGCTGCTGGATATTTCATATTGGAATTGAATCAAAAGATTGTGAAAACCCATCTAAATCTTGATTCTCTTGTTGCGTTCCAAATTTTGAGTGTATTTCGATGCGCATTTGGATCATCATCTCCGCTGGTATACTACGTTAGACTCACACAAACTGAGGTCCTGAGAGAATAAAGAGAGTTGTCACAGCATGAATTCACACTGACCGTTCAGATAACAACTCCATTAACATGACGTTCTCACCACCACGCTTCACGGAACACCCATGTAGGGTGTTCTTTGGCTGCTTAGAATTATTTGGCGGTCACCTGATAATTCTATTTTAACTTCTCTCAAACCTGTCAATTTTACTTTCATACGAAGTCAGAATATTTCTGAAATAGTCCCCTTCTTCGTTTAGATGAGCATTAGGAAATTAAGCGACAGTAAATTTTTCGAGTCTTTTTCTTTGTCAGCAAGCCTATTCGAGAATTGCGCTTTCAGATCTTCTTCACCCAAATAATTGAGGATCAGGTTAAGTTATAGGTTTAACCACGGTAGAGGAAACAAAGTAGGATCACTTCTATGAGGAAAAATTACACCTTTTGTTCGGCTAGCCAATAGAAGGGCTTCATTTCGAACACACTAGATGACGTCCCCATTGCGACCTATTGTTAGGTCAATAGCGGTGCCAGATTTGGGACTAGCAGTGTTGTCAGATGCTACATGAGCGCTGCTTTTGGTTTGTTGCCTTACTTTAAGTCTGCATACTTTAGCAATGCCACACGGTTGACGAAAAAAAGACTGGTTTGACCCTACCTCGTTTATTCTACCGTGGTTTTACCTATTCTAACCACAACAAAGGTGTCCTCAAGAGAGAAAGGACTCATCAGGCAGGGAATCAAGGGAACGGGCAACAGGAACCATCTTCACTTTTTGAGGACACGAAATAAACCGACTAATTAAACATGAAGGCATGAAAAAAATAACGAAACAAACGAGATGAAATTGAAGAAGAGAGTAATAGGTCGTAATAAGTGCAGTCTTGAACCTAAATGATGGTAACGCCATATCCACATTACAGAGTGTGAGGACCAAGGAAGTTGGATACATGGAACCGGCATCGCTATCTTTTGCCAGTCAAGCGCGTGAAGCCACTTCTGCCCTCCCAAGCCCCGCCCACCCGGCATTAGGTCCCTGTGTGGAGGTGGTGATGCAGTGGAGGGGTAGCACCACCTCCATCGTCAGCGACTGAAGACCGCGCTGTTAAATGGCAGACTTGCGCTACTCTGTGCTATACGTTTTTTTCTTAGTCATATATTTCAATTGCGTCCTCGCTGAATGATAAAGAAACTCATATTGAGGAAACTTGTCCTTGACCGCAGCGTGGATAGCGGCGCCCTGTCACGCTGAGTGTCTGACACGCACTGAGCTCCATCTCCGTGTGTGTGCCCGTATACCCTACAGCTACCGAAAATTGGCTTCACTTTAGAGCGCTGATGCCGCCTCCATTCTTAAACCTCCTTGGTGAGGACATTGTAGGTGGGATTATTGTTTGAAAAAGAAGATCGTGAATCTATCCCAACGATTTAGTGAAATTGAAGTATTTCACACCAGGAAAAAAATTTAAATCATAGCATATCGTATTATTGAAAGCAGGGTGTTAAATTTTACTCGATGTACTGTACTGTACATTTAAAGCTGAGTGAGGACGGTGACAATGGATTAATCAACACACTAACCAACCAAACAAGACTATCAGAGTATTTCAAGCATTTCAATTCTAATGAGAATATGTAAAAACTACTGCACTGGTTCAGGAATTCAGTGACACTTGAATTTACCATTTGAAGAAACCAAAGTTTTAGGAGGAAGTGCCATTCAAAGTTCATATCAACTCCATAATTTTCGGTGCCTTAACCCAGCAGATTGGGAGTTGGAATGAATATCACGTGTATTGGTAGGTTAGATTAGGTTGAATAGAATATCAGTGGTTGAAACTTGGGAAAGTATTGGAAAGCTATAGAAAAGCATGGGAAATCACGGGAAAGCCATGTAGAAGCTCAGTTGGTCCTATATCTAATCCTGTCATTTTTTTGACGGGCCGTGTACACTCGTGCTTTGTAATTGAAACAGTGTAGAGTTAGAAACGTATAGAATCCCGCTGATTGCGAGGCACATCATAGAAGATGTGTGCCCAAGCTCGTGTTGGTCGAGAAATTAGTTATTTCTCAATAACAAAGGGACTTTCACACCAAAAGTACATCTACGAAAGTCAGGGTTCTGCAAAGAGTAGACACTAAAGATCGAGAATGTTGACTCTAGAGAGCGTCGCGTTGAGCTTTGAATTTGGCTCTGTTTACTAGACATTCTATTTATAAGAAGAGGCGTCCTTGTGACGTCACTCCTCGAACGTTTGAGTGTCTACCTCCTCTATCGCTAGTACGTTAGGGCGTCTCGTGGTATACCGTGGGGCGTCTGCAGTGCACAGAAAGCTGCGGGCTTTGCTCGGTGTAAGGAGTTCAGCGAACGAGACTCCTGCTGAAGTTAAACCTCTTGGACTTCTTCTGCTATTACCTCTTGAATTAAAACTAGTCCTGATGTGCTAACGGAAGTATATTCTACTTGCTTGTTTTGCTCATTGGAACCACATTGCCAATCGGCGATTTCAACTCAAGTTCCGTATCTGGTGTTGTTTAGAGGTACGTGGTTGAGTCAAGAACTTGGTTTCACACATAATTATTTGTACATAGCCACGCCATTCAGTGTGTTCTCAGTTCTTTTTGTTTAAGCTGAAAACTAATAGCTAGGGAGGGGCTTCTGCTTTATTACAAATTTCATTTAGCGATTCATTTGAATGTGAGGCTCATTTTTGGAGAGGGCTGACGAATTTACTCTGATATACTCGTACGTGAAACTCAAACTTGCCTTCACAGAGGTATCATTGATGAGATGACCTACATTGTGTTCATACGTAGATCTTACAGACGGTTGCTTTTTTCTTTCAATGTTTAATAATTATTTTCAAGTAATATCCTACCTGAAATATGGAATTTTGGTGCACTGGTAATCGACATTTCGTCATTCATGAAAAGTTCTCCTGTGATGATTGTTGAAATACGTTATACTTGTTAGGAAGTCACTATGCGCTTGCATGCATGTTTGATGGAGCGTTATGTTTTCTATAATTGTTACTGAAATTCCTTATATTCGTGAAGTCGATCACTGTAAGCATACATTTTTCATTGAAAGAAAAGTTTTCCAAGATAATTCATGGCCCGAGGTATATTCGAAGCCTTGTTATGCGGGTACATATTTCAGTTTTTTAAACATTTCTGTTTATAATTTATAAGAAAACACAGATGTTGCAGAAATAAAATTGTAAATTAATAAGTAACACGATTGTACAGTTTTATTATAATCGTACAATAAGATATCATACAATTCTAAATTAATGTTAATCTAGGGCCCTAATTATTTCAGTAACTATCTGCATACGTGTCTGGATGAGCGCATGTATGTGCGTGTGTGTATGTGTGTGCATGATTGAGAGCGTGTATTAAATGAGTTGTAGGGTGAGAGTAAATTGTTTTTTAAGAGCTTCTAGAGACTCGTGTATTTCATTTATCTTTATTTTTCTTCTCCACATTTTACGGTTGACTCATGTCTAGTTTAGCCCTGTTATTGAAATTTTGAAATTCCGAGACGGATGCTGTCACAATGTTTATTTAAAAATTGGTTCTCTGTTTTATCTCAAGTTCAAGAGTTAAAATGAATCGATTGAGAAGTGGTTTATTATTTGAGTGATTTGATGTCGATGGCTGTCGATGACAAACAATTGCTTAACCGAACCAAACATCTTCAATGAACCCTTAACTCGAGCACTATCCCAACCTTTAGGGAGTGAAAATCATTTAAAGCTATTCCAAATTGAATAAAAGCCAATGAGATAAGCTGATTTTAGGGAACAGGGAATATTATGGTTGGCAGGGTGGAGCAATAATGCTGATTAGAGGAACACACGCGGAGTGATCTTGTGAAGCTCAATGTACGCGCCTCCACAAAGCAATACCTACAACTATCGATCACTGCTTTCGGAATAATTTCGAGAATATCTTCTCAGGCAAAGAGTTAAATTCCTGGCCTAGAAGATATCCTGCGGCTGGACTCAATCAGGATATATCCTCAATTACTGGTACTTAACTTTAAGAATTACTTAACACACCAATTAAATTGAAAGCAAATGATGTCCTAGATCTTTTGTTTCATTCGTACGACATTCCTATTTGATGATCTGAAAATGATCAAAATAAAGATTTCCAAAACTCAAAACAAATTAAGCTGTCTAGCGAAAATGAGTGTTTGGTTGTCAGAGGTTTTGCTGCCGCGTTTTATTTTTGAGGACACGTATTTTTATGGTCTCCAGATCATTAATAATTTGTTGAACAACCTGACGCGCTGTATATCACTAACAATAGTTTTTATGAACTTTGTAAAACCAAATTTCAAACGTGCACGTGCTACATGTCAAATTTTTTTTGGGCGCGACTGAAATGAATTTCCTTTTACATTTACATATATTGCACAAAGTGAGCAGTGATTGAGGTTTACGTTCACGTACTCCTTCTCGTGACGTGTCGAATAAAACAGCAATTCCATGATGAAACAATCAATCAATGAAATTGAAATACATTGTTTTCAACCTTGTTCCAGATACTCGTCTGTGTTAAGCGAAAAATACGGGAGGTGCGAAAAAGATGGTTAGTTACCAATGGTCGTACGACGAGGACGATTGCATCAGGCGCTGCGAGATCAGTTTCATGAAGCATGGCATCTACGGAGGGCTGGTTGACCACTGGGCCTTGTACTTCGACTGGGGCGACAGATCCGCTACCTACGAAGCGGACAACCACGGTGGCTACCTCATCCCCACCTGGAATGAGGGGCGTCCCCTTGACAGACGTCAGTGGGTTGGGTCGTGGAGAAGGGAAAGAGTACTGACTCGTAACAAATTTTGTTCCCCACACTCCGTAAATCGTAAAGCTAAAAGCGTTTCGCTCAATGGCAGCAAGTACTGGATAACTGCAAACAACTGCCATCACTGGCTGATAGAACTAGCAAAGAAACTTGACTTGGTGCTTGACGTGCCTGTTGAAACGTTCTTTATGGTGTTCGAACCTATTGTAGGATTGTTCGAAGGGTCATCGAGCTCTAGTTCGTCTAGTTCGAACTCTAGTTCGTCGTAATGTTTCAATGAAATGTAAAAAAATTGATAGACGTGACTTTAGCGTAATACCTAACGAAGAGGATGACCTTCTTCAGAAGAGAATAGATCTCAAGTACTTTCAAGCTCTCTTACTATTACAATGATGTTCTCATGAGAGGGGGGGGGCATTTAGTATGAAAGTAAAACAAAAAGCTCACGCTCGAATGCTATATCCCTGCACGCGCTCCTTGGAAACCAGGACTAAAAAACTTTATGAAAAATGACAAAGAGCGCGCTGAAACGGGATATCACTGCGTTGAAAAAAGATGTTCCGTTATGAAGAAAAAAAAACGGTGCCGGTATTAATATATCTACCGTAGATTTTTTGGAATAGTATGATATCTACCTCAGATTTGTTGGAATAGTATGAAATCTCCCGTAAATTAAAATCAATTATTAAGGATGAAGATTATTTGGTTAAGGATAAACAAAACATTTATTAAAAAACGGTTGTTACAACAGGTTATTATGTTATTATTTGTAAACAAATCTTATATCGTTTAAGAAAGCAGTGAGTTGATGCTCGTGCTTTATCATAAGTTTCCAACAGTAATGGTCCAAATGAGATTGGAAATGCTCATGAGGTGCTCCTCTTTTCTTTTTTAGTATGTCGATATTTTCATCCAGCCATGGTCTTTCAATAGATTGAGTATGTGCTCACAAAATGGGGTCTACATAATTTTTCTCATGGGTCACAGTTTTGTGCTTGAAGCCGATGATTAAGTACCTATATACCGGCCAATCATCTGAATGAATGACCGATCCAACCTGGCATTCCCTTTGGATGATAGGGAAAAAAGTTTCCCTGACTCGTTTTTAGGACACATAATTTCAATCTTATGCACTCTATACAACATCTTATCGTAGATACTTGACAATTATTATTGAAAAAGGAATTCAGAACAAGAAATACATAGGATAATTAGGTTTGTAGATATTAAAACCGACAGTAGATATGCTATACCCGCACCAAAATACTATTCCGTTTCAAGAAAAAATAGGTCAGGCTAACTTTCATCAAGAAGTCCAAATCGCAGAATTATGTATTTTGCCACATGTAAATTTTGAGTAATAAATGAGCTGGTGTGTGTAACAGATAATATCATAGACTATCAAAGTCCAAAAATTCCTCCGTGACCAGGTCCATCTTTCTATACTTAGTGGAGCAACGAGTTGCTAATTTTCTTGAGAAATACAGTTCCCATTCAAAGTTAGAATTAAAATACTCTGCAAGAAATACTATTACTACTCTTTGCTAAATTACTTTTCCCTATCATATAGACTATAAGCAGATCACAAAAGACGAAAGCGATTATACAAAATAGCAACCTTTTTATCACAGAAATAGTAGTATGACTAGATATATTGTACCAAAACCGATATTCATCACACGAGAGACAAGAGAAAAATGGTGGAGCAGCTTCGTCGCACTTAGTAAGCCGAAGTTCTGCTAAACAGTATGGGAGCGAAAAAATCATTAGAGTTTTCATTAAGGGAAGGTTTGAGTTCATGAATGTGTAATGCTTCAATTATATGAATATGATCTTTTTTAATAACATTATTAAGAAATTTGGTGTTAGGGAACAGATCTTTATTGGATGGTTTTCAATTATGGTCAACACGGAAATGATTGAAGATGGAGCCTTGATATTTATGAGCTGTTAATCTTTGCTTAATGAATTGCTGTGTTTTTGTACAAAAATGCTAGGTGCATTTCTAAACCAAC